>OZ012696.1:24636918-24662628 GCA_963942565.1 Maea johnstoni
CTTAGTATAAGTACTAGACACAGTTGTTGCATTTAAAATTTTGTTCATCATCATTTCTTATGAGCAGAAGTAGAAAGAGTATTTGACGTTTTTGTAGCAGTTTCGTAGTTATTTCTATAGCATTAATATGTAATCAATGTTGTCATTATCATTATTGTATTGTTGTTATCATTATTATTATTATTATTATCATTATTATTATTATTATTATTATTATTATTATTATTATTTTCATTATTATCATTATTATTATTATTATAATTATTATTATTATTATTTTTATTATTAGTAGTAGTAGTAGTATGATTATTATTATTATTATTATTATTATAATTATTATTATTATTGTTATTATTATTATTATTATTATTATTATCATTATTATTATCATTATTAATATTATCATAATACTGATATTTATAATTATTATTACTATTATTATTATTATTATTATTATCATTATCAGAATCATTGTTATTATAATAATTATTATTATTATAATTATTATTATTATTATTATTACTATTATTATTATTATTATTATTATCATTATTATCATTATTATAATTTTTTTTTTTCATTATTATCATCATTATCATCATCATCAATATTACAATATTATTATTATCATTATTATCAAGGTATTACTATTGATAGTAGTAGTAGTAATAATAGTAGTAGTAGCAGTAGTAGTACCAGTAGCAATAGCAGTAGTAGTAGTAGTAGTAGTAGTAGTAGTAGTGGTAGTAGTAGTAGTAGTAGCAGTAGTAGTAGTGTAGTAGTAGTAGTAGTAGTAGTAGTAGTAGTAGTAGTAGTAGTAGTAGTAGTAGTAGTAGTAGTAGTAGTAGTAGTAGTAGTAGCAGCAGCAGCAGCAGCAGCAGCAGCAGCAGCAGCAGCAGCAGCAGCAGCAGCAGCAGCAGCAGCAGCAGCAGTAGTAGTAGTAGTAGTAGTAGTAGTAGTAGTAGAGAAAACCAAGGTAAATAGTTACTCACTTGTTACTGGAGTGTAGCAGGCATCAATTGCAAGGTTTAGGATACGTGGTGATTGGACGACATCAGGATTTTTTATGAGGACCAGTTTGATAAATCTACCATCAAATCCAAGCCCAAGGTTAAAGTGAACAGCTTTGTTTTCATCTGGATTTTCCATCTGAAATAACAATTGTGGATATGAATATGTAACTATTGAAAGTCTTTGGTAAAAAACGTTAACCTTTTGCAGCAGATCAATGTCTTTCTTTTGCTAAAAGTCACTCGAAGTCCCATTGCGACTTACAAAATTTGTCGCTAAGATTGGTCAAGATTGCTTAATGCCTTCATACCTCTAGAGTTCACATGCTGTAAAATGTAGGAGCATACCTTGATCACAAAGTATATATATATATATATATATATATATATATATATATATATATATATATTATATATATATATATATATATATATATATATGTATATATATATATATATATATATATATATATATATATATATATATATATATATATATATATATATATATATATATATATATATATATATATATATATATATATATATATATACATATATAAGACATATTGACTGAAATCTGTTCTTCACATCGGGTTAAGCAATGCCTCCTCCTCAGACTTTCCTCAATTGTTACTCGATACGATGTGTTATGTTAACCCATTCACACTCAAAGAGGCCAAAACAGGCCTGACAATTTTGAATATATTTTTTTATCAAAAGCATTTTTTGAAAAATATTTAAAGCAGAAATGTTTATCACAGCATTACCAACAACTCTCCCTCAAATACTTTGTTAAATCATTTTCAATTCCAAAGTTATTTTCAAAAGTATCATAGATCCAGACGACAATTGATGGAGGAACTCCTAAGCATTAATGGGTAAAGACCATGTATGCACTCCAGGATAATGTATACGTGCTGAATGCCGGGGGATGTGCAGTTTACTGCTTTATTTTGATGTTGCTTTGTAGCCTTTCATGAGCGGTGTTATCTATAGCTACAGGCATGGCAGTTATTATGAATATTATCTATAAGCTTTCTAAATGCTGGTATCGTTGGTTAATAGTTTATTGGCCTATTCGGATTGTGACAATCATCACATATAGTACACAATGTGAGGAATTGCAGGTCACAGACGATTACAATGGACAAAATACTACCATAAATACACTCACGAATATTATCAGATCAACATTCACCATATAAAATGCACATTTTTAACATCGACCTAATAGATCAAGCTAATAATGTGTAAATTACATCTGCCATTTTCAAATTGTTACACACACACATCTTTCCAAAACAGATCTTTAAGTCGAGCCAGCTGAATGTTTATCTTATAGGAAATAATGACTTCCAACAATGACACATTATTAGTAAACCCTTTTGACCTCCTGTGGTACATCATGTCGAAATAATATGCTACATTTTTCACAAAACCTTTGACCGGAAGAGACCCTGAAGTTGCTTGAGACCAGTGATGTGTGTAGTTCTTATTGTTGGTGTAGATCGAATCCCACCCGGGGCATGTGAGAAAGTCACCAGTGACTTGGGGTTAGGTGGTGGTTTTCGCCGAGTACTCTGGTTTCCTCCACCAGTTGCAACTGGCCAGTCACGAAATTAGCCATAATATGGCAGAAAAAGTAACGAAAGTAGCAAAATTCCAAATGCAAATGTGAGTGTAGAAAATCATGAAACTTACTGCAACCATAGCCCCATCGAAGATGATACTGTCCGATATGTACAAGCGCACTTCAGTAGTCGATTCCACGCTGGTAGCCGTGCCCACAGATAGCTGAATGTTCCTGATCGTCACGGGACTTAGAGAGTGGATCTCCGCGATGAGGTAAGGGTTTCCATCAGAATTACCAGCAACCCACATACCGGACACATCTCGCAGTGCCTTGAAAGCATTTTCTGTCCTACTGCTTGCCGTGAGAGTTACATCATCAGCATTACTGCCATCGATCATTGAAGCGGCACACGCTGTAAACATGTAATTTATTGTTATCATCATAATTATCATTATAATTATTGCTGCTATTATTATTATCATTATCATAATTATTGTTGCTGTTATTATTATTATTATAATATTATTATTATCATTATTATTATTATTATTATTATTATTATTATTATTATTATTATTATTATTGATTTTACTAATAACAATAATAATAATAACAATAATAATGATAATAATAATAATGATAATAATGATGATAATAATAATGATAATGATAAAGACAATAATAAAATTGATGATAATGATAATAATAATGATAATAATAAAATAATAATAAAATAATAATAATAATAATAATAATAATAATAATAATAATAATAATAATAATAATGATAATAATTAATAATAATAGTAATAATAATAGTTATAATGATGATAATATTGTTTTCTGCATATCATCATTATCATCACATTCATCATCATTACCATATACCGGTGGCCTTAAAACATACATACATTTGACAAGTGTTGTATTTCATTAGACTCTTAAATCAAGATAAGAATGAACCGACATCATTACACCATGAGGAGTACTGTTCATGTCAAGCCACTGTTGCTATAAAAAGCAGCTATCTGTAGATATCATCAATATTGGTCAAATGTCGCATCAATTAAGGTGCCTGGAAGCATATATTTTATTGCTGAAGGATTGTCTATTTTCAAAAATCCTTTTTATGATATGGTAAAATAAAACCTCCATTTCCATCATCTATATAGCTACAGCCCAGAGAAATCATCACATACTGAATAGTCAGAGAATGTGAAATAGAGAAGAAAGGTACAGAGGCAGAAAATGTAAACTTTCTGCATGTTTTACAACAGTATTGTATTAAGAGCACACAAATCAAATGCAGATCTGAGTAATCAATAAAGTTACTGTTATCTCTAAATCTGCTGTTTTCAAAGTTTCATTAAGTAACGTGTTTTTCAAGTACTACCTTTTTGTGCAATTTTATCCTGAAAATACATCTAATAATCATGGGTAACATAGTAATGACATGTTTGGCAGAAGCATTAGCATTTCCCTAAAATGCCTTGAACAAAATCAAAATGATGGTCATAACTTAAAATAAGAACTTTTATGGTCCTTTCTACAATATTTGTATTTCTTTGTTTCCTAAAACGACAAAGATTTGTAACTGTGCTTTGTTATGAACATTTCATATCTGATCCTTTTCCATGTAAGGGGTTCACGTGATCAAATGAACAAGGAAATATCTTGATGACAAAACAGTATACTGATGAAACCGAGTGAAACTTGTGACTTCAGTCAGGTGAGATAATCCCTTTATATTTACGTTTAAACCGGCACTATATTTGTCAACTTGTCTTTGAATCTTCAAATACTATATGCACATATGTAAATGGGAAATTGACGATTCAATACTACAGTTAAGAGATTTAATTCTTGCACTAAATGTGCAGGTAGAAGAGACATTTCAGACGACAGTTCAACAAGCCCGTTGTCTTGGCACGGATACCATCATACACCTATGACGTCATAGCTAAAATAACTGGAATACATCATGACTATGCCTGCCTAATAATTGCGTTCTCACAACTGGGCATGTCGATGTTACTGCTCCACCACTCGCTGGCAGACAGCCAGTTGACCAGTAGAAGAATTATATATCATAAGTTTAAGTTTAATCAGCATAGCGATTTTTTACCTGGAGGAGTTGGAAGAGTGGTTTCTGTTGGATGCTCATAGCAGGCCTTCACGCGTAAGTTACCAGCTTGGGGTGCATTGTTGTCATTTGTGCGGAATAATTCTAAACGTAAGGTATTTCCAACCAGTCCAGCGCCAAATGAACCTAAAACTGTGCTCGTACTCGAAGGGTCCTCCAACTGGTAGGCCTATAATAGCAAGGAATAATAAACATATATTGGGGTCTTGTATGGCTACTTAAACTAGTATTCTTGCTAAAATAACAGGTCCATGTACATATCTATATCTATCTATCTATCTATCTATCTATCTATCTATCTACATATATATATATATATATATATATATATATATGTATATATATATATATATATATATATATATATATATATATATATATATATATATATATATATATATATATATCTATCTATCTATCTATCTATCTATCTATCTATCTATCTATCTATATATATATATATATATATATATATATATATATATATATATATATATATATACATACATACATACATACATACATACATACATACATATATATATATATATATATATATATATATATATATATATATATATATATATATATATATATATATATATATATATATATATATATTTATATATACATGTATATATACAGTACATGTATTTAATTCCTGTACCAGTCGACCGGGCATCTGCGAGTGCCTGGCTGTAAAACCACCATGGATAACATGTCATAAAACAAGCCAAGCACATCTATGACCCACGTAGCTTGCAAATCAAATCTCCGTTCAGTTGTGAGGTCATCCATGTATCTATACCCAGAAAACCAGATAGCAATCCGGCGTGTAGTCGTGTATTTTGGGGGGGCTGCCCACACATTTAGTGCATGAATTAAATGTCAGCACTGTAAACGCACTCACACACACAAACTGCTTTTTTTAGAGCGTGTTTCACTTCATAAAATGTGTAACATAGAATCCCAGATCCAGCCAGATATTGAGCAGGAAATCATATACTGGTCAATGTAAAGGCACATTGGATTAGGAAACAAATGTATCTTGAAAACAGACGAAATGCTGTCAATGGCTTCAATGTCAGTATCAGTAGGCGACACAGAAGTTCCAGGACATGACTGATGAAGGTTAGAACGGTATTTTTTTCAATACAAGTGTTCCAAACAAGAGGGCCACTGGTCTAGAATTGAAAAAGGTTTGATTGCTTTTTAATTGGATGTGTGCGAGATCATGGTCGAAAGTTGATTGACTCCTCTGAACTTAACTCCATCTGGATGTCGAGCTAAAGATGCTCGTTTGATATGACATACAGTACAGACATTCAACTCCTGCACCAGTCGACTGGGCGATTGCTAGTGCTTTGATTTACAAACAAACAGGCCACCCCCCCCCCCCCCCAAAAAAAAAAAAAAAAAAAAAAAAAAAAAAAAATAATAATAATAATAATAATAATAATAATAATAATAATAAACCGAGCACACTTATGACCCAATAAACCTGTGTGCCAAGGCAAATGGATGGCAATTGAGTGTGCGGTCGGGTATTTTGCATTTAGTGCAGGAATTAAATGCTGGTACTGTATGGGTTCAAGAGTACTAACATACACCTTATAGACTGTTACTGAGGGCAATGTGATATAGCATAGGCCTTCAGGCATGCCAACAACCTTTGGACCTCTGCATGGCTATGACCCTTGGACCAATCTGAAAACCTTTCTGGCCTGTAACAAATATCATATCGCCTGCGGCAACCATCTACAAGGCGTTATACCGTATATCTGGTTTTTTTGGAGGTAATCTAATTTTGGCCTATTTTGGCTCTCCATCTTAAAGAGCCAAAATTAATAAAAGCCAAGAATGCATACCTTGAACACCCCGACTTCAACCTTGAGCTCGGGTTGTGTTGAGCTTAGTTTCTAGTGTGGACACCATATGTCAGTCACTGCATGGCATGTAATGTGAGGTAATCACTGGCCTAAGTGGCATGCTTCATGATTACAATTAAAAATCTCAGCAGCATGTTATGTATAGTTTGTTTAAAAAACACATGTACAGTTGTCTTTTGATCATACTCCCTTGCAAAATCCCTTTGTTTGTAATTACAAGGGGTGCCACTACGCACCTCCTGAGTTCTATTCACCGTGGTAAACTCAATTACAAGTTAACTACTTGATCAGGTACTCCCAATGCGTACGTAATAAGTGCATTTTACACAGTGAGAACTCATCAAGCCTACCCCAATCAAATTGTAATTTAAACAAAACTATTTCTGTACAGAGTTACTTTTAACAGATTGAACTAGAATACATGCTATGCAGCGACAGACATTTTGTCATTTTAGGTAGTAAGATAATTTCAAAAGTAAGGTAATTTTGGCTCAGACCCTGGGAGAGCCAAAATTGATATGAGCCATAATTTCCTTACCCCCGTTTTGGCCCAAAAGAGCCAAAATTTCACACAGCCAAAATAACCAGATATACGGTAGTTGTATGTTCCTCAACTCTGCTGGGGTCCAATGATAGCCTTCACTCTTACTTTATCTTTAAGAAAGACCTGTATAATTGAAGACTTTACGATTGATTGGAATTTGATTAAAATTATTAATAATAATAATAATAATAATAATAATAATAATAGTAATCTTTATTTCAAGAGGGTAACACAGTCAAATACAATATTTGATTTTAACTGTGGCCCTCAAAGTTATGCAAGATGCCTTTCAATTTTGTCACAAACACATCTTAAAAATAAAATGTATACGGCCTATAGGCAATACAAACGTCAAAGTGAACTTCAGCAAGGACTCCCAATCCATTATCTATGAATGAGGATATAAAGAAACTACCTTATATGGGCCTACAGCAGCCCCGTTCAAAAGCACAGTTGCATGGACCTTAATGACATGTCGAAGATCAACAGTGAATCCTACAATGGTAACCTCTCCTGGTGCGGTGATAATGAACTGAACCGTGACATCTGTATCAGTTGGTGATGCAATCCATGGACCGTTGTCAAATATGCTTAGCTTCGAAGCAGGGTTGGATGACACTGTCAGCGTGGCTGGAGCATTTTCCAGACCATCGAGCTCAGTATAAGCACAAGGAGTGGGTGCTGAAAAGATCAATGAATGAATAAATGAATGAGTGTTTAAAGGCACATCGACACACAAAGGTCATTTAGTGCCACAGAATATAACAAAATGTGGTCCTTTGTCATTGTTGAAGAACAATGAAAAAGCATAATTATTCTAGGTAAAAGAAGAAAAAGAGGGAGAGTAAGAGAAGGGCTTTCAGGTCCAAAGAGGACCAAGGGATATTTTAGATGCAGGGTATCCATGGACAGTGCCACACCTCCCCCTTCTTTTATAAGGCGAGCAGGGTGCCACACCAGCTTAGGGTTCCCCAGGAGGTACCAACTCCTATTGCACACTATAAGGTGTGCCCCTTGCAGGGTTGAAAAGATCAATACCGTTGACACTCTAAATAAGCATTCTGCTTAAAGTGATTATTAAATGCATTTCGACTTGTTACAGCTTAACTCAACTATGAAAACCCCAAATACTAGTGGTGTATTTAGTATTTAAAGTCCACGTGTAGATAGCAGAAACTTCTCCTGCCATGTTGTTGCCCCTCAATCTGAAATGAAACAATGTTAAGTGAACGTTTAAAATTGCTCTAAAGACATTCCCAATATGTGATTATCGATCACCTAATTTTTTTTTATATGAATGAAGTTGCTCACGTGTAGTAGTAGGTCCAGCAGTGGTAGGTACAGTTGTTGTTGTACAGTACTCGTCTTCGCCTTGATTGCAGTCCCAATTACCATCACATGTCTGAGTGGCATTGATACACAGACCATTGTCACATGTGAATTCATCAGCATCACAATCTGAAAAAGTCAAATGAGAATATTAATTAGGCATCTCTCGCTCTTCATATATATATATATATATATATATATATATATATATATATATACATATATATATATATATATACATATATATATATATATATACATATATATATATATATATATATATACATATATATATATATATACATATATATATATATATATATATATATATATATATATATATATATATATATATATATATATATATATATATATATATATATACATATATATATTTCGCAATATGATGGTAGTAACACATACTTTAAAACTAAGCTTTACTAATCCTGATGAAGAAAAGTGTTATTTCTCCTCCTTTTCCCATCATTAAGGTCAATAAAAGCCTTCAAGAATGGGCTCCTGAATTCGAGAGGAATACTATCCTGATTTATCCGCATTTAAAGTGATTTCTTCGGAATTCATTTGGTTTTTATATGTCCTAATAACAAATAGCCAAAATATGCCCTGATGGTCGTATTTTCCGCTGTTCCATTAGTCATGCCTGAAGGACCTTCACGTCACAGGCCACCCAGTACGCATGCGCATAATTCAAGGTGTCGGGCACCATTGGTTTAGCAGGCCCATCTCTGCACTTCAAAAGGGGCTATTAAATGATTGAGGCATTTAGTCCAGCGGATTTGTGAAGAAATCGTTAATTTTTTGGCAAAAGCGCCAAATTTTGCACATGGATAGCCCTTCAACTACTCATAAAAGTAAGATGAAGACCCACTAATTTTTTATGTTGTTTGCCATGGTAACAGGGCATTATGGCGGGGAAAGACCAAACATTGGTGATTTTTGTAATATTATATTTTAAACATTAGTCTTTTGATAAAGTGCAATGGATTTGAAGTAAATGTCACCTGTCAGCATGGGGGAAGTTTAAGAGCCAGGAAAGTATCACATTGAATGATACCAGCTTTGGCAGGCTATCTCGCACACATAGAGTGAATTATACACTACGGTGACACTACAGTGATGGCAGATGTTCACTATAGCTTGGGTCGGTGTCTCTAGAAGGGCCAATAACAGAAACATCACTGGACAATGAGCAGGCTATCTCGCACACATAGAGTGAATAATACACTGCGGTGACACTACAGTGATGGCAGATGTTTACTATAGCTTGGGTCGGTGTCTCTAGGAGGGCCAATAACAGAAACATCACTGGACAATGAGCAGGTTATCTTGTACACATAAAGTGAATAATACACTGCGGTGACACTACAGTGATGGCAGATGTTTACTATAGCTTGGGTCGGTGTCTCTAGGAGGGCCAATAACAGAAACATCACTGGACAATGAGCAGGCTATCTTGTACACATAAAGTGAATAATACACTGCGGTGACACTACAGTGATGGCAGATGTTTACTATAGCTTTGGTCGGTGTCTCTAGGAGGGCCAATATCAGAAACATCACTGGACAATGAGCAGGCTATCTCGCACACATAGAGTGAATAATACACTGCGGTGACACTACAGTGATGGCAGATGTTTACTATAGCTTGGGTCGGTGTCTCTAGGAGGGCCAATAACAGAAACATCACTGGACAATAAGCAGGTTATCTTGTACACATAGAGTGAATAATACACTGCGGTGACACTACAGTGATGGCAGATGTTTACTATAGCTTGGGTCGGTGTCTCTAGGAGGGCCAATAACAGAAACATCACTGGACAATTAAGATACATGTATAGCCTTGATAGAGACACAATCCGGGTCTAGCACTTCCTCTGCCTCAAGTTTGAGACACTTAACTTTTTGAAGATTTTCTTTAACCAAAACTTACCACAAAACTCGTCAGATAAATCTCCACAGTTGTCTAAGCCATCACAAACATCACCTGCATCCACACACTTGCAATCGCCACAGGTGAATTGGTTGTCTGGGCACGTGCAATCTGAAATCCAATGTATGCATTTACAAATATTGCAACATCACAATGCATGCATAATTGCACACTACTTGGAATTAAGCAATTTCAATTATCTTCACTTTTTCTTTTCTGTCAGGCTACTTAAAACAGTGCATGTATGTATGATGCAAAATCATTATTATTTCAAATGAACATAGTCATAACATAGTAACACTCAGAATAGATTGACCTTTCTACCAAGCACAGTGATAAGGTTACCAAGTAAAACAAAATTCTGCTAAAAACATTTTCAACTGGATTGTAAACGTGCTCTGATGATTTTAATAGAAACGTAGCAAATGAAATCGGTTATTGATGAGATATTGAAAGAGCATATCTTCTCAAAACATGATAATAAGCTATTCCAAATGTGCCAGAAAATTGCTGAAGTTAAGATAGGAATGGAATTGGGGGAAGAGGGGGGGGGGGGCACGAGGCATGTCAGAAATTTACCAGTGAATTGAGATAAGTAGTTTACCCCCAGGTACTCATACATCATTAATATTTGGTCAATTACTATTTCAATTTAATCCAGTACACGTGACGATAAATGAAATTCAGAGTAATGGGAATAAAGGATTACACAAATTGATATTGGCAACGTTGTTAAATCTTTTCGGCAAGAGCAATATTGGGAAAATATTTGATGGAGAAATGATAATCAAAATAGAAATACTACCAACTAGTCTCTTTCGAGTAATTAGTAAAACTTTATTCCCGTTTATAAGTGTGACGGATCGAGATGGCACTTTATAATGGAACCTAACCAATTGCTGCAAGGAGACACACCGTTGTCTAGACCCGTCATACTTTTTAAAACAACTTAAAGGTAAAAATTTGAAAAATAATTGAAGGGGTGATCTTATAAATAATTCCCCCCTCAAACATATTCCAAATATAGCTTTCATTAGGGAAGTATCACCAAACTACTCTGGCAGTTTGGTTTCGAATCGCCGCCTGGGCAAGTGAGAAAGTTGCCAATGACATGGCGTTAGGCTGCGGTTTTTGCTGGGTACTCCGGTTTTCTCCACTTCTCACAACTGGCTAGTCACGAATTAGCCACAATTGGCCTAAATGTGACAAAAAACGAAATTCCAAATTCCTAATCTGGCTGCTACGGGCATGAATGGGTTAAATCATACTTACTGCAGTCCACCTCGTCACTACCGTCCCCACAGTCGTCGTGGCCATCACACCTTAAGGTTACTGGCAGACAGGGACCGGTCTGACAACGGAATTGTCTCACTTCCTCACATTCTGTCTCTACAAAAAATAATGTACGAGTATATTTCAGCAGTCAAACAAAAAACAACAACAACCTTTAGGTAAATTACTGATTTAAGTATAATCAAATAATATACAGGTGAACTTGGATATGACAGACCACTGTACGACGGATTTTGGATATGACGGACGATATGCTTGGTCCCAGTCGGATTCATATCAAGCATTCGTCATATGTATATGACGGATTTTGCATATGACGGACCAATTTTCCTGATCCCATTGAATCAGTCATATCCAAGTTCACCTGTAATTTGGTTATAGCTATTACACCCTTTCTGTCTATCATACTCAAAAACGCGGTAAAGTGTGCTTAACATATGTTTTCTTAAGATATAGATTTCCATCTGCCCCTGGAAGGCTAATTTAAGGAACAGTTTGTTGTATTTAAACCTATCACTGGAATGCGTTACTTTGTATAAATAAAAATTATATTTGAATATTTAATCATTTTGTTTGTCTACAAATAAAAATAGATTTGGCCAATCAGATGATATCTGTATATTTTGTTGTGAAAACAATTTTTTCTTCATTTTCAAATCACTGAAATCATAACATTACACATTTCTCATTTAAATTGAAGTGTTTTATGTTACAATGGGAGAAATAGAATGCTTTTCACGCAGGAGCTTTTTCATTAAAAAATGTTCCTTTAGGCCTTAACGCAGGGTGCGGGGCTCCCCCCAAAATCCGCAAAAAAGTTGATGTTATAGATACCATAGCATGCATGGTATAGATTGAATATCTTTCATAAAATCAAATATATTGCTATTTCTATTATGCACCGTGGTGGGGCCTGTCCTGATGGTCGTAGGGTCTAAGACGTTGCCACTAACTGCTAGTTGTCTCTCACCACTGTGGGATCGAATCCCAGTCGAGGCATTTGAGAAAGTTCACTGTGACTTTGGGTTAAGCGGTGGTTTTTGCCGGGTACTCCGGTTTCCTTCACCGGTTACAACAGGCCAGTCACAACTTAAAAAGTGACGAAATTCCAAATGCCAAATGTTCAGCATGGCGTAGTTCAGAGACAAGAGTAGATGGGGGTTCCTCTTGCCTTTTCTCTTTTAAGAAAATACAATGCAGACATTTAATTCCTGCACCAAATGCGTGGGCAGTCCGGGCATAATACACGAGCGGACACCTGATTGCCACTGATTTTCCTTGGCATGGATGCATGGATGACCTCACAATTGAACGTAGCTTTGGCTCGTAAGCTACGTGGGTCATTGATGTGATTGGCTTGTATTTTTTGACGTGTTAGCCATGGGTGCTTTTACAACCAGGCAATGGAAGACGTCCGGTCGACTGGTGCAGGAATTAAAATGTCTGTACTGTATCTGTGCAGAGGCTAAGAATGGACAGGTGCTAAATCTTAAGCACTATAGTAGGCCCTAGGACGGACTTATCATGTGCATACTAAAGCAGGATTAATCATAGACTGCAGGACATGCTCAAAGTCAAATGTGTATATATATATATATATATATATATATATATATATATATATATATATATATATATATATATATATGTATATATATATATATATATATATATATATATATATATATATACATATATATATATATATATATACATAAATATATATATGTATATTTATAAATATATATATATATATATATATATATATATATATATATATATATATATATATATATATATATATATATATATATATATATATATATATATTAAGATAGATCATCATCACTATCATCATTATCATCATCATCATCATCATCAATATCATAGTTATTATTAACATTACACGGATTCCAATGGTAAACAAGGATTGTGAGTGCCTAACAATGTGTAAGCGTCGCCTGCTAACCATATTGGTCAGTGGTTCATACATGGCCATTCTACCCATGTATAGAAACAACATCCATTCTCATCACCCATTGGGAATCGCTTTCCTTCAATGGGTACTTCTGTTCATAGTGGTAACACTATTAGCGGTAGAAAGAGAGATGTACTTACGGGTACAATTCGCCTCATCAGAGGTGTCTCCAACGCCACAGTCATAGGATCCATCACATTGGAAACGGAGAGGGATACAGTGGCCGTCCTCGCAGCCAAACTCGTGAAGCGCACACGCCGGTGCCGCTACAAAGCAACAGTCATCCGTAATTATCAATATCTAGAATATAGCTGTACAAAGCAACAGTCATCCATAATTATCAATTTCTAGAATATAGCTGTACAAAGCAACAGACAACCATAAGTATCATTATCTAGAATATAGCTGTACAAAGCAACAGACATCCATTATTATCATTATCTAGAATATAGATGTACAACGCAACAGTCATCCGTAATTGTCATTATCTAAAATATGGCTGTACAAAGCAACAGACATCCATAATTATCATTTTCTAGAATAAAGCTGTACAAAGCAACAGATATCCATAATTTTCATTATCTAAAATATAGCTGTGCAAAGCAACATACGTCCATAATTGTCATTATCTGAAATATAGCTGTGCGCCTATTGGAGAGTGGGCTATCTGCATTTTCAACATACTCTCAGAAGTCTAATTGATATTTCCATTTAACGTAGGCTAAACCTAAATAGGTTTGCAAAAAAGGAAAAAAGTTTATGGAAATAAAGCTGGAAAAGGAATCTTAATGATGTTTCTTCTAACATAGATTAACCTTAATAAACCTTGTGAAAAAGAAAAAGTTAATGGTACTATCGAGAAGGTTACAATTGGGCACCTTTGCAAGTTACATAGATATTTTCATACATGATCAAGCATTCAGAAGAATGTTGCCAATTAAGTGCGAAAAAGTGTTTAGAACAAATTCTTTCACCTTTAGTCTTTTTGCTTTATTAGGCTGAATTGATTTATAAATTACCTTATACGGTCAATAGGTGTATCGAAAGATAATAATGAGTGGTTGCAATGTTAGACAAGTGCATTTGGTAGGTACTGCATGTATTCACTAGAACGTTGTTTATACAGCTATCTGCCAACAATTGCCAACAGTACAAACAGGCGAGATTGTACTGTTGGCAATGGGCAAATTTTACGATGGGACCTAATGAGCAAAATCAACATTTTGCGGAGTTGAGACAAAAAGTAGGTTTTTACAAGCACGCCTTTATAAGTGCTCCTAAGATGTTTGCCAAGTTTGGATGTCAAGCACGAACTCTTTGTAACAAAGACGAGAAAAAAACTGTCAAGAAAGTTGTTTGTTTCCTGTAACCCTACCCTAACAAGTTTTTATTCAAACAAATCCCTACCCTAAAGTTTTTCCAGCCCTCCCAACTCCCAATCAACGAAAAACATGCATAAAACAAACATTTTTGACCAGAAAATTAATACATTCTTTTTACCGACCTACCTACCCTATTTTTTCCGGACCGTTACAGGAAACAAACAATTTCTTTTTTAGGCCTCAGCTAAGCTTGGGTCAGACAGACTATAGCATTCATATTTCAAAAGAAGAAATCAAAACGTACGACAATCATGTTCGTCACTGCCATCGAGACAATCGGCCATGCCATCACATCGGAAAGTTTGTGGTAAGCACACGCCATTTGTACAAGTGAACTCGGAGGCTGGACATGTCACGTCTGTAAGACAAGAAGAAATACTGTGAAAGCAAAATGGTGCTTAAGAGTTCCTATAGAAATTTTCGTCTGGATCTATGATACTTTTGATGATAACTTTGGAATTGAGAATGATTTTGAAAAATATTTGAAGAAGTATTCTTGGTAATGTTCTGAATAACATTTTTCCTTCAAATAATTTTCCACATCAGTTTTTTTCTGCAGGATTTCATCGAAATTGTCAGGCTGTTTTGGCTGCTGTGAGCATTAATGGGTTAAGATACAACACGTCTAAATGTTTCAAAACAAAACCAAATTCATTGTTCCAATTTAAGTCTAAAGCGTTGAATATGTAAGATATATACATACAGGTGAGCAGGTGAATTACTCTCAAATGTGGCTACTTTGCTGAAAAAGACATTAAATATTATTCCATTTCTTAGCCAAAAATAGAGACAAATAACAGAGAACCTACTGTATGTAAACTTTCAAGACAGCAAGTACCTTTATTTTGTACCACAGTTGCTTGCCTTCCACCATTCAGAGGCCTCGAAAAGTGTAGGGTTATAGGACATAACCCATATTTTTCAAGCCTTTGTTCTCTTAAGCTGCTTAAACCCAAAGGTGTTATATACCCAAGGGTATTTGGCAAGAGTGCTCTGCAAAGCTTTTCTCGGCCTCTGATTGGTGGAAGGCAGTCAACTGTGGTACAAGCCACATAGACTCCTTGGAAGCTGTGGTGTACATGTATGTGATACCCTCGGGGTTACTCGGCTCCGCCTCGTAACACCTTGGGTATGTCCCATACACCACAGCTCCCTTGGGGTCTATCTATCACATGTACATATAGTCACTTACTGCATGTTTCGTCCTCGCCTTCGGAACAGTCGAAATGACCATCGCAAACGAAATGTATAGGGATACATTTGTCATCATTACACTGGAATTCGCCGTTATCACATTTGAGCTCAACACAGTTATCTCCGTAGCACTCGAATCTGCCGTTGATGCATGTGCTTCAAATGCAATGAAAAGAAATGTCAGTCCAAACCATAATGATAATAGAGAGGATATACATCTGGAAAAGTTCATGTACAAACATAGCTCGCATGTACTATGTGGTAATCGACACTCACAAATACTAGGTGATACAGTACAGACATTTAATTCCTGCACCTATCGACCGGTCGTCTCTCAGTGCCTGGTTGTTCAAAGAACCATGTATTACATGTCAAAAAATAGGCCAAGCCCATCAATGGCCAACGTTGCTTGCGAATTAAAGCTACGTTCATTTCTGACTTCAGCCATGCATCTATGGCCAGGAAACGTGGTGGCAACCGGGCGTGCGGTCGTGTATTATGCCACCTATTCAGTGCAGGAATTAAATGTCGGCATTGTAGATCATGGATATCTCATTGCAGTATGATAGAATCCACTAGTCTTATAAGTAAAATGCGTAAATACTGACTAAGAATTTATCAGAGTCAGTATATACCTGAACAAGTATTAGTATTAGTTTTGTAGTTATATGATCTATTCATTTTTCTGTTGTGTTCACATTTATATCGAAGTTAACACGTTCGTATAAGTATTTTACAGCAAATAAAAGTACTACTACTACTACTACTACTACTACTACTTCTACTACTACTTCAATAAACAGGATGCAGTATACTAGATAGAGATGTGAAATGGAGTTTAATAGGATCTATAAACAGGATAGAGATAGAGATAGAAATACGCTTTCACTTTCTCTCCCTCTAACTGTTTTATGTTAAGTATTTTATTTTTTCTTAAAATCTTATCTTGATGACGGAAATTTAGATTTCAAAAATACCTTTATATTCCAGCGCTAGCGTTCTAGCCCCCCCCCCCCTCCCCACTAGCCACCAAGACAGAGATACAGGTAATAGGTATAAATAGCACTCGCACAGACATTTAAATAGCGTTGATTACTCGAAAAGTTGATAAATCAAACACATCTTTATCAGTAATCGAATCAAACATTTTCGACATTACTGTTAGTTTTCCTCAAAATCACTCACCAGTTCTGGCAGTTTTGGATAATGCTTGTATTTGGATCATATGGTATTCCCTGAAGGCGGCATGGGCACTGACTTGCTGGTACGCATCTGCCATCTGAAAGAAATGAATGGATGAATGAACGAATGGATGAAGATATATATATATATATATATATATATATATATATATATATATATATATATATATATATATATATATATATATATATATATATATATATATATATATTTATATATATATATATTTATATAGATATATACATATATATATATATATATATATATATATATATATATATATATATATATATATATATATATATATATATATATATATATATATATATATATATATATATATATATATATGTATGTATCACTGCCTGCCTGCCTGTATGTATGTATGTATGTATGTATGTATGTATTTATCATCAGCTCCACTCTGATACTAGCAGCTTTGGTGTACAGGGCTGTATTGCAGTACTTACATTGCTTTTCATTAATTGTCAATGTTAGGATCCGAAAACGAGTCTTCTATGACGTCATGACCTCAAGTTTACAGGTCCCAGCCTCGTTTTGGACCCTTGACGACGAAGACATATTCTTTTACATCGCGCTTGAAATAATTTTCTAGCGTTTAAAACACTATTTGCGCATTACAGTCTGCCAACATGGTGTATACATGGAAATAAAGATGGCAGAAAGTAATTAAGATGGATTTTGGTTGGTATGTTGCACATACATATGAGAAATAATGGCCGTTTGGTCGATGTCAGGTCTGACAAAGATATCCATTGCTATATAGTCTGTCGGACCCGATTTTTGCAACCGCTTTTTTCATTTTCTTTGTGACAAATCGCTCGAGTTTGCCATAAAAACTTGGCTTTGGAGCACTAAATCGTGTATAGATGATCATACTCTTTGTCTCAACTCTTCAAAATGTTGATTTTGCCCATTAAGTACCATTGTGAAATTTGCCCATTGCCAACAGTACAAGTATGTCGGGAGGAAGGGGGGTAGCTGATGATAAATTTGTTACCCTCTTTGCAAAAAAGGGATACGGCCTGGTGTCTGCGTTCAGCCAGCCATATCACACTCGGCCTCCCGCCTCGTGTGATATGGCTGGCTTCTCGCAAACCCCAGGCTGTATCCATTTTTTTACAAAGAGGATAACTAATAGTATGTATGCATGCATGTTTGTATGTTTTGAGGTATGCTTTTTGTGTATAAAAAGTATTTACACGTATTAGGAAGGAAAATATGTAAACTAATTAGAAACTGATAAATCCAGCAAAAAGTAGAATTCAACACTTTGTATAAGCTATAACTAATATAAATATAAGTAAAATGATTATATAAGTCAAATCTTACTTTCAAGGACGGTGCCGTTAGGACAGAAGCATCCCTCCACGCAGTTTGTGCTTTGGCAGTAAGCTTCTGGTTCGTCGCCAATGTTTTGACAAGTCTGGGGACAGGGAGGGCCACAGGGAATGTACTCAGAGCCATACTCGCACTGCAGAGCTGTGGGAAGAAATACGGACATTTTACAATATAGCATACAGTTCCGAGACATTTCACACAAGGGAGAGAGTGTGTTATCACCAAAGCCAATTATGGACATTTTACAATATAGCATACAGTTCCGACACATTTCACATAAGGGAGAGAGTAGTTATCACCAAAGCCAAATATGGACATTTCACAATATAGCATACAGTTCCGACACATTTCACATGAGGGAGAAATTAATTATCACCAAAGCCAAATATGGACATTTCACAATATAGCATACAGTTCGGACACATTTCAAATGAGGGAGAGAGTAGACTAGATATGAGCACTTTATGACCCCACGTTACTTCATGAGCCTTTATTCACTGACTTTGCTAAACCATAAAGATGGTGGCACAACCTACATAAAACTCTCGGGTGCCATGATGTGATGTATGTGATATCCCTTGTGGTTTATCGGCGGTGCCTCGTACCACCTACACCATATTACACATACCATAGTTTCCCTGGGGTCTATCTACGAGTATCACCTAAACTATACTATGCCTTCCATCTAATTGGTGGAGGGAGTCCGGACTCGTCTTTTTGATCTGCGATATATATATATATATATATATATATATATATATATATATATATATATATATATATATATATATATATATATATATATATATATATATATATATATATATATATATATATATATATATATATATTGGTGTTCTTTAACTTTGAGACACAAAAAGTGAATACATCACAAGCACCACAACATTTTCGGGCCCTATACATATATCACTTAAAAGACATCCAGTAATTGTCAATGCGCAACATAATTCATGAAATTCCGATCACTTTCTTAAATTAACTCGGTATCAGGATTGTACAGGATTGCCATTAAGCTACATGCTTATACTGCTAACGTTTTAGTTGTAATGATGAGTGTGAATTTGTACTTACGGCATAGTCTCTGGTGGCGCCATCTTACGGGCACCCCAGCTTTGTTACATTCCTCGGCATAGTTAGCAATAGCTGTACACAGACACTCGCAATCACCTCCGCTGTCACATCTGCAAACAGAGAAGACTTATTGTTTATATGTTGTATAACTTATATCTATAAATATATATCTATATCTATCCATTTATATCTATCTATCTATCTATATCTATCTATCTATCTATCTATCTATCTATCTATCTATCTATATATATATATATGTATAGATGTATATATATACATATATATATATATATATATATATATATATATATATATATATATATATATATATATATATATATATATATATATATATATTCTTTCTAACTCCATTTAATCCAAACATGGAATGCACGAACTAGCGAATATGACACAATAGGCACTTTAGCATGTGAACTGGATCCTTTCTAGCTGGTTTGCTTGGTGGCTAGACATACATGTGCTGTTGTGAAGTACAATCTTTGCTGCGTTTATGATGAAAAGACAGGTTTAAACTATTTCTGATAGGAAGGAAACTTTTTATGGGTTTGTCTCCTTTTGCGATATGATCTAAGCTGTTGAAAGTGATGGAAATCCTGATCAAACAATGCTGTGTGGACTAAGGCGCTGCTGCTGACTGCTAGCTGTCTCTCACCAGTGCACAGTTTCAAATCAGGGTCGTGGCATGTGATAGGGTTGCCAGTCACTTCTGAATAAGCAAGTGGTTATCACAGGGTAATGGAGTGTCTCAACCATTTACTGCTGACTTGTCATTATTTAGTCTAAGCCGGTAGTAGATGGTGGAGAAAACTGGAGTACCCGTCTAAAACCACCGCCTAACTCCAAGTCACTGTCAACTTTCTCATATGCGGCGACCAGGATCTGAACAAAGGCATCGGTGTCAAACTGCTCTCTTGTCAATACTTACTTGCAACTGTCGAAGACACAGTCATCGTAGAACTGGTCTGGCTCGACCTTCTCCCGGCATTCCTCGAAGACTGCCCCCGTTAGCAGGATCTTACAGCTTGACACTGCCCAGGGTCGTCTCCAGGGTACCTTCTCGCACGCATCCCCGGGCGTGCTGCCCGCAGGAGTGTCCGGACAGGAAGTGTCGGTCCGCCAGCTGTTGGCAAAGTCCACGACTGACGTGTCCAAGGCACCGTCATTCCGCCTGAAGTCGTTCTGCATATTACCATCAAAATCTCCGCAGAGACCCGTTACTTTGCCTGCCCATTGCGATTGCAGTATAACATACAACCTCGTGCCTATAGCGTGTAAGGAAAAGATTAGTGCATCATCGATAATACATCAACACCATTCCGAGAAAAAGCTTCCTCAACTTTTTCGATCTTCTGTATTGAAGCAAGGAAAGAAAAACATGAATATGACCGTGTTCGTGGTTTAGGCTTCTCTGAACTGTATTTCTAATACGGAAAAGTATCTGTAGTTAAAAGAGTTCCGTTTGAGCCGGTAAGTTATCAGTATATGTATGTATAAATGCATTAGAACCTACTTACCTCCATCCCACATGACCTCTAGTCCTCTTCCCATAGCAATAAGATGGTGGAATAGACCCGCTTTGGTAATGATGACGCCATTTTCATTGTAGTCAGCAATAGTCACATTGTCTCCATTGATGGCGAGTTCTAGACCCCTCAGGAAATGGAAATGACGATTTCCGATATGGACATTGACGGACTTGGTACAAGTAACACCTGCAGAAGGTATATAATTATATGAATTAATAAATTAAGAGAAAATCGTACATCAATCAAATATCAAAAATGAATTCAACATCTCAACTATAAAACAGTAATAAAGGAATCATATGAGTTTCATATTTATTCAGTTAGGAGTATGCACTTTAAAAATACCCTATGAGCAGTTGTACAATAGACCAAACTACAGTACAGACATTTAATTTCTGCACCAGTCGACTGGACGTCTGCCAGTATCTGGTTGTACAGATACCTATGGATAACATGTCAAAAAATAGGTCAAGCACATTGATGACCCAGGAAGCTTGTAAATCTAAGCTACATACAGTTATGAGGCCATCAATGCATCCATGCCCAGGGAACTTGGTGGCAATCGGGCGTTCGGTCATGTATAATGCCCAGGCTGACCGCGTTTAGTGCGGAAATTAAATGGCCAAACTATAGTTGTACAGTGCCGACATTCAATTCCTGCACTAAATGCGTAGGCAGTCCAAGCATACTACACGACCGCACGACTGATTGACACCCAGTTTCGTGGACATGGATTACGTCCAAATTGATCGTAGATTTCATTGGTAAGCTACGTTAAGGTCATTGATGTGCTTGAATCATTTTTGACATGTTATCCATAGGTTTTGTACAACCTGGCACCGGCAGACGTCCGGTCGACTGGTGCAGAAAGTGAAAGTCTGTACAGTAGGTGCATTACCTCAAATAAAACATAATACGGTATGCATATTATACCATAATGGCATAGTGTTGCAGCGCGTATAAAATGTTGATTTTGTGCCACCTATGTGTTGAGATCTAGCTCCTCCTGTGAAATACCCCCGCAAGTGCCACACCTTATGGTGAGCAATAGGAGTTGGCACCTTCCAGGGAACCCTAGGCTGGTGTGGCACCTGCTCGCCTTACAAAAGAAGCTAGATGAGTGGATCTGTCTATGGATACCCTGCATTTAAAATATCCCTTGGTCTTCTTTGGATCTGAAGGCTTTGCTCTTACCCTCCCGCTTTTTCTTCTTTCAGCTAGAATAATCATGCTTTGCCATTGCTCTTCAACAAAGACAAAGGACCACCTTTTGCTAATATCTTATGGCACTGAATGACCTTTGTGTGTCGATGTGCCTTAAAACACATATTCATTCATTCATCTCCTTTTAACTTAGGTTACATCCACGTAACTACCACCAAGTTACCATGCACTGACACTACCTTGGGATTGCCAGATTACTTACACGTAAAAGAACGAGGTGGAAAATCAGCGGCTTTCCCAAAGTGGACAAGTCTCTCACAGACCTGTGATCTGGTCATGAATATCGAGACCAATTGTGCAAGACCACATAACCTCACTTGAAAAAATACATTGTGGCAGAACTGTGGGTGTCCATAGGTGGACTGGCAATTAATAACCTTGTTGCCACATAGATGCCAAACTCGCTTACCCCTAAGCAACATGTAAAACCCACACGGAAAGAAAACTCAACATGTAAAACCCACACGGAAAGAAAACTCCGTGGCATACCAGGTACCAGGTTTGACCAAGGATTACCACCGGATGTCATACTTCCCATGCACTGCCATGCTGTGGAACTCACTCCCAGACTTCACTGTGAGACGCAAGTCGCCTGCAAGCTTCAGGGGCCCTGCTAGCAGAGTAGAGGGTCCAGGAGGTACTCCACTGCTGTACCAGTGTCAGGGTGTAGCACCCCTGCCTAGGGTAGCCTAGTTAATTTCTTGGGATTATCTTTTATCTGTACAGTTTTTAACGCTGTGCAAAACCTCTATTCTGTGTCAGAGCCGTCAGCGAGTTGACGTTGACATGTATTTGGAAGAGGAAGAAGAAGATTAAGATCGCCTTCAGAGTTGCCATGAACCAGCAGTTTGATCATAGAAATTGGGACATCGGCCCGTTCATCTATGGTAACGCTGTGTAACTTTGGCCCTTGTGGTTATACCACATTTGCACCAAATAGCAGAAACAGCAGGTTTACGTATCAAGTCCTATTGTCAGAGCAGCTGGCCAGTAGTAGAACCGTGGCAGAAACCTGCTTAACCGTTAACCCTTATGCCGCTGGTGGCTAATCTGGCCAATACAATGATGCAAAAAATCTAAAAATGACTGAAATCTTGGCATAATCAGAACTCATCCAAGAGTACTCAGCGAGAGCTATCCACTGAATACCAACATGAGATGGTTACAATGGTTTTAAAAAATCTTTGCATCCTTGTACTTTGGACGAAAGGGTTAACACCATTCAACCAGCCATGTGTCGATTGTGTCTAGGTAATGGTGTTATCATGTGTCATACGAATAAAGATCGAGCCAGGCTGCTGTGTTGGAAAACACAAGGATGAGGGGTCTGATGCATCTCACAGCTGAGGGCCGCAGGCCAGAGCAGAGGCTGTGAGATGCATTAGACCTCCCAAGGTCTTGGGCTTTCCATCATAGCTGCCTGGCGAGGTCTTGATGGCTATTATATCATGATAAAATATATTTTGCTGTTTAATTTTTCGGAAAAGTATCTTTAACTTGTGGAAACCAGGGCTCTTTAAAAAGTTGTTTACATATGATTGCCATGACAATGCGCGAGGTGAACAAATGACTCTAGAAACACCTTATTCCAGCCCTGGTTGAACTGTGTGGGAAAACAAAAATTTCCATACATTACTAAGGCAGTATACCATATTTCATATGTTCACTTTATGTAAAAGGTTCATTTGATTTATGAAAGAGGACTTATCAAAAAGTTGTTTACATATGGTTGCCATGACACCGCGCCACATATGGTTGCCATGAGACCGCGTGAGGGCAATGAAGAGGGCAAAGAACGAAGGTAGAAAAACAAATACACTTTGGTATGCACTGTGTGGGAAAAATGTCTAGATATTACTATGGCAACATGATATAATAATTACGTTGTAGTCCCTAGTAATATAAACCCATCACAGGACAACCTAGTTCAGCCACACGTGTCGCACAAAAAGTCTTTTTCTCAAAATAACCAATCTTTATCTTCTCAACCCTTATGCAGCTGGGGACCTATTTGGCCAATACAAAATGATGCAAAAAACCCTGAAAGATCATTGAAACCCGGGCACATGGGTACTCATCCAAGAGTACTCAGTGAGAGCCATCCAATGAATACCAACATGACAGGGTTTACATGTTTTTCAAAAAACTTTGCATCCTTGTGCTTATGACGAAAGTAGCCTCAGCATTGGAAGGGATAACATAAAACATGTACATTTACGTACCTGTTGTGCCACAAGCGATGTTCTCAGTTGTAATGCGGAACTGTTCCGTCTTCGCCATCATGTAGTTACACGACCCCTGGAACTCAAAGTGGGCACCATCGAAACTGTGGTAATGGGGATCACCAATGGCCCAGCAGACGGATGGGCAGTCTTCCTTGCGAATCTTCTCCAATGTCGGTCACGACACTTACTGCAAGAACCAACAAGCATGTCAATTTCATTCACCCAATGAGACACTCAATATCAAAGCTGATGCTCAAACAGTTTATGGTAGAATATTTCATCATATCCCCCTCATAAATAATGTGGTTTTATCATCCATATGTTTCGTAGTAATGATGCAGCATCATTTCTTTCCAATAATTCTTTAATATAATATGTTGAGAAAAAATTAGCTTTTCACTTTCTCTTGACGAACTTCAGATTTTACGTTCCATTTCCAGAAAACATACGTATATGGTGAATTCTTTGCACGCCAATAGGCACGTTTTAAAGTCAGACTTGATTATCGGAAACACCCATGGTGCCGAGCGGGGATACCAAACCCCGTTCCTCTCTTTTGGACCTATCCTATAGTCTAGTACCCTAGCCTACTTTAATTCCCGAAGAAAAAAGCGAAACTATCCTAAGGGTTAATACATTGCTACAAAAATATTCGATGTCCATTTCGAAGACTTTCTATAAAACTCCTTGAAATAGGTAACAAGGTAAGAGAAGAATCACTCAATACACCTTTGAAATTGTACATTCGTTTTTTAAATTCTCTCG
>OZ012696.1:24662828-24683220 GCA_963942565.1 Maea johnstoni
TATATATATGTATATATATATATATATATGTATATATATATATATATGTATATATATATATATATATATATATATATATATATATATATATATATATATATATATATATATATATATATATATATATATATATATATATATATATATATATATACACACTCACCACTCACTACTTGACTTATTGACTCACAAATGAACTTTTGAAGATCAAGGCAATCCATGAAAAGGGTCAACTTGATCATGACAGTTATTTATTAAAATTCTGGACTTACGAGTATCGCAAAGTGGTCCCTCCCAGCCTTTGCAACATCCTTGTTGATAGTCGAGATTTATCCTGTAACAAGAGAGATTAAAACGTATAGTTGTCTGTACTACTTATATCCGACTTATCGGCTAAACCTTTTGCCTATACAAGTAGTTTCTCGCACTTTCGCGAAATGCGAATGGCACTTTAAAACTCTCGCTCTGAATACTATAGTTTTACGAACTATAAGGTATATGCCATACCGTTTTCTACTCTTTGTAAAAATATATACTCCATTATACTCAAGGGCCATCATTATAGATGTCATCGAAAGGCAGTACGTCGTGGAATCAGCATTTTGTTCGATGTGATAATGCTATAGATAGACCCAAAGAGGGATGTGGTGTATGTCAAATACCCGAGGTGTTAGGATTTGAAGCCGAGTAACCCCGAGGGATACATAACAGTTTTAAAGGGGGTATTTGTAGCTTGTACCACAATTGACTACCCTCCACCAATCACAGGCCAGGAAAAGCTTGGTTGAGTACTCTGACGATACCCTCGGTTAAGGCTGTGATGCTGGTGACACTCTCAAAATAAGACAACTCCTAGTTTAGCACGCGATTTTGGTGGAAATTCTTAGCTAAGAAAGTAGATCACAATGGACAGACATGTTGACCTACTTTCGTAGGTAACATTTCCACTAAAATCGTGTGCTGTAAGGTATTCTCTTGCAGGAACTCCAGATTTGCCTTCCAGCTGCCCTAGCCTAGTATATGTAGCAGACATGTAAGGTATTTATAAATCAAATGAACCTTTATTGATCAGGAAAACCTCATTTGAGGCAAAACACTGTAAAATTGAAACTGTGATTATATTGAGGTCAGCTCAAGCAGGTAAGTTAAAGAAAACTTATATTTGAAACACCAAGACCTCAGGGATTAGATAACTATTGTTAGAAAGGGGACAGGAGTGCAAAACTAGGAGTTGTCTTATTTTGAGTGTGTCACCAGCATCACAGCCTTAACACATGTGTGGTATAGGATGCTTAAAAGACAACACCTAAAAAGTGTGGGTAATGTCACATAACCCACACTCCTATAGAGGCTCGTATATGACGGAAGTCATATAAGCGTCATACAACTTATTGAAAGAGGTCTACAATCTTTCTGAATCATTTGTGAAGAACTAAACCACAAGCAGTAGTTGATTTTAAGATTATAGCAAGATTGGAAAATTGTCTCGTTTATTACATTTTGTGAAAGGACTTTTCACAATGCGGTGATCGTGCTCGGGGGCTTAAAGCTTATTAATACCCTACGTGGCCATCATTTTTCGAAACTAATATCTCACTTGCAAAGAATTAGATGGCTTTATAATAATAAGAATAATAGTAATAATAATAATAACTAATAATAATAATAATAATAATAATAATAATAATAATACTTATAATAATGATAATAATAATGATAATAATAATGATAATAATGAATGTAAATTCTCATTTACAAAACATCCTATGCGTAATGTAATACGGAAAATATAAAAGAACAGAAAAATAAAAAAAATGAAAAATTCAGTACTAGATGAGGACAAGGTACATACGAGAAGAAAATATTCTCGTAACTTAGGGATATAACATACATTGCAATGTGTGTTTATTGAAAAAAATGAGCAAAAATGAGCAAATTTATACTTACTTGCGAAAGGTACATATCAGAGTCGAGTCTGGGTCTCGTTTCCTTAGAATTGCACTGATTTCTGAATCCGTTTTTCCTGGGAAACCGCTTTTGTCAACATGGAAACCCTCAATGAAGCGATTAAAGGCGTTGTTGCAGGTTTCATTAATCACTTCCGGGATTTCAATCTTGTTCATACATATGTGACCTCTGCAATTTGAAATAAAATAAAGATGTACATGTTTTAGCTGTTTTTTTAGTGTATCGGTTCAGTCACTCCAAAGATAATTCAAGATATTTTCATTCTGTAACCTGAGCTGTGTAATTTGAAATAACATGAGGATGTATATCTTTTAGCTGTTGTTGGTTCAGTCACTCCAAAGTTAATTCAAGTTATTATCATCCTATAACCTGAGATCTACAATTTGAAATAAAACAAATATTTATGTTTTAGCTGTTTCTGGTTCAGCCACTACAAAGATAATTCAAGATAGTATCATCCTATAACCTGAGATCCACAATTTGAAATGAAACAAAGACTTATATGTTTTAGCTGTTTTGGTTCAGTCACTTCAAAGATAATTTAAGATATCATCATTCCAACCAATTTACAATCCATTAATGGATAATGTAATGAGTAATTAGGGATCTATATGAATCTGTAGAAGGCAGCTTTAAATACAGATTAACATTTTACTCAACTAGGCTGGCAAGAACAAACCAGAATTGTTTCATAACCATAATTTCGCAAAGTACATAATACATATAGTGGCACAAATCTGATTTATATCGATGTATGTATAAATCGATTAACATTTTACTCAACTAGACACATAGCTGATGTATATCAATGTATGTTTAAATCTACTAACATTTGACTCAACTAAGCTTACAAGAACAAACCAGAAGTGTTTCATAACCATAATTATACAAAGTACATAATACATATAGAGGCACATATACGATGTATACCGATGTTTTCTTTTTATATATAATACAAGAGTGTGAAACAATGGCAAGGTTAGTTTGTAAGGCTAGCGAACTCATGAGTGATGATAGTGCATAGAACACAGTACATATGGTGGCAAATATTTGATGTATACCGATGTATGTATAGATCTAATACGAGATTGTGAGACCATGACAAGGTTAGTTTGTAAGGCTAGCCAACTTACGAGTGATGATAGTGCATAGTATATAGTACATATGATGGCACATATCTGATTTATGCCGATGTATGTATAGATCTAATACGAGATTGTGAGACCATGGTTAGTTTGTAAGGCTAGAGAACACATGAGTGTTGATAGTGCATAGGACACAGTACACATAGTGGCAAATATCTGATGTATACCGATGTATGTATAAATATATTACAAGAGTGTGAAACCATGGCAAGGTTAGTTTGTAAGGCTAGCCAACTTACGAGTGATGATTGTGCATAGTAAATAGTACATACGATGGCACATATCTGATGTATGCCGATGTATGTGTAAATCTAATAGGAAAGTGTTAAACCATGGCAAGGTTAGTTTGTAAGGCTAGCGAACTTGTGAGTGATGATTTCAGACTTTCGCGGTATATAAAGGAGGCGTGTTCAATTCAGTATGATCAGTCTAGTCTTGGACCTCTATCATGAGGTTAAACCTTACATTGCCAAGGCAACTTTCGTTCAAATGTCAAAGAGGCAGGGATTTTTGAAAAACATCTAAACCCTATCATGTTGTTATTCATTGGTTAGCTCTCACTGATTACGCTCAGATTAGTACCCATATGCCAGGGTTTCAATCATTTTCAGTTTTTCTTGTATCGTTTTAATTTGGCCAAATTAGCCAAAAGCAGTATAAAGGTTAAAGAGTCTATGACTTATGATAAAAGATGCCTACCAATTGAGGTTGGTGCAAATATTTTAGACAGCTATAAACCTTTATTGGAGCATGTACTCGGTAAGACACATGTGATCAGTACACATATGAACAGTATACATATGAGCTAATGATTCCTTTCTGGCTCATCTTGCACAGGCGGATCCTTAAGATCTACCATCATGAAGTGAGAAATGTGCGAGAATGGCCTTGTATGCATTGGTACAATTTTAGAATACGTTTGGTACAATTGTTTTGCGTATAACAGTAGCACGAGGACATATCTGATAACTCTTAATTCACTTGATGAAACTTTTACCCTGCAAGAGGCACATCCTATGGTTTGCAACAGGCACCTCCTGGGGAACCCTATCCTTGTTGGCACACTGCTCACCTTATAATAGAAGGGGGATGTGTGGATCTGTCTATGGATATCCTGCATCTAAAATATCCCTTAGTCCTCTTTGGATCTGAAGGCTCTACTCTTACTCTGCCTCTTTCTCTTCTTTCACCTAGAATAATTATGCTTGTCATTGTTCTTTAACAGTGACAAAAGACCACTTTTTGATAAACTTCTTTAGCTCAAAATGACCTTTTTGTGTCGATATGCCTTGGAACAGCCTTTTATTCATTCCTTTTAAAGTTTCAGGGTTTAGAGATAATGAAGTGTCTCATAAACTTACTCTCTCGCTTGTGAGTTAGGATAATCAAAAAGAGTATTTTCTTTTGTCTTAGTCGTATATGTCTTATTTCGTTCGGTAAGATTGTATCCTGTTTGTGTAATTGATGCATCTGGTAAAGTGGTTTCTCATTCCTCAATTATCTAACTGCTTATTATCTACTATTCCATCGCCACTCTCCATCTTTATTTAGCATTCCTATTTCCCAAGTTATTGTCAACGGCATCGTAGATCCCCATGACAATATATAGAGTATTGTTGAGTTAAACAGTTCATACATGTCTCACTATATTGTAAATGTATTCAAGAGAAGAACTTAAAGGAGCCGTAAAGGCTCACATAAACATCAGCTTATATGAAAGTAATAAACTTCAAAAACAGAATGCTGCCCTTCTTCCTCTCTCAGTAATCATATGAGGGGATATGTTTGTGTATCGCAATTAACTAGCCCATATTTCTCAATTTCTGACAGCTGAAACTAATTGAGGGGCACTGATCACTTCCTGTCTGCACTCTCCGAGCAGTGCATCATGAACTGCAGTGCTCTACACAAGATAACTTGTATCAAACAGGTAAAAGTTAGAATCATGTGCAGCAATTGACTCTACAAATAGACAGGGTAGTGGTGGGATAGATTTAATAGCTTCAACATGATTTACCTTTATTCAATTGCTTTACTTATATATTCACAGGTACATGCATCAAATGACTAAAAAAAGCTAGCATTGGAAGGCTTTTTTTCAAAATTCAAATCACACACATCGGTAACACGGATTTTATTTTCTACAGCATGTTTGATCACAGTTCTACAAAATATCGTGTATTGAGAACAGAAGTACACTATGTTAATAATATCAATTGTAAGAATGGTATACATTACATTTTGATGTTTAGGTTTATAAATCAGATGATATACCAACTTTTTCAGGTATGAATATCTTCTCTAAAATCCTGTATGAACAAGTTCCAGTTATCTTCAAATGCAACAATAATATCAGCAAGTGTCTCCTTTGCTTTGATTACAGTTAAGTTTTTGGACATCTGTGATCACCATTTCATTACCAGTTTTTGCTCTTCTGATAAATGACATATTTGATATTTGATTAATAATAATCCAGTTTAAAACATGATTATTTATTGGCCCACCAAATATTTTTTTCATGGTACGATATTATGAAGTGATGACCACAAATGCTCCTTACCCAAGATATTGTATCGTTCCATAGTTCTATGGAATTTCTACATCGTAAGTATAAGTGTTCAATTGTTTAAGGGGCCTTCATCACAAAACAGACAATTTTCAGAATCAACTATATTCATTTTCCCCAGTAATTGATTAACTGAATGTGAATTCTTTTATTGCATTTTTAGAAAAGATGTCTGAATTGTAGATCTATAAATGTCTTCATTAAAAGGATCACACCATCTGTCTTTAAGGTCTGTTTACTCTGTAGAAACCCTTTTCAAGGTATTAAAATAAATGTTTCTACGACCTTTGTTGCTAATTTTGATATCATGCAGAATGTGTGACAATAGTGGAGATACATGGAAATAGATTATTTCTTTTGAGTGATAATGAGTTGTATTTTTTTCTTTAGACTTAAATGTAGTAGAAAGTTGCAAGTCACATGCCATGTTGACTGAATATCTTCGATACTTAAAATATCCCCATTTTTGTCCAAGATATCTCCTATTGTTGTCACACCTTTATTTATCCAAGTTGTCATCTTTCGTGGGATCATTCTCGAATTATACCAGAGGGGAATGGATAATAAAGATTCCGTACAATGGAAAATGTTTTGTTCTATCAATAGTAATAATGATCTGATGGTATCTTTCCCAAGACTATTTTGGATCTCATTTAACAGTTTCTTTTGGTGTAGGTCACCATAGATGTAGACTATATCCATTTTGTAATTATGTGGGAGGGAAGCCCAGCCTTCATTGGTTGTATATATCCTTATTAACCAGGATATTTTCATGGTAGCATCAATGTGTCAAATATATAGATAAGGAAGATCACCTTCTGCAGTAGTTTTCTTAATAATTTGTTTTCTAAATTGTTGGTGGTTTTCCATTCCATAAGAAATATTCAAATCTTCTTTTATTTTAGTAAATAATTTTCTTCTTGGAGTAGGGAGGTACAGCAGGATATGTATAAGTTTTGAAATAAATATACTTTTAATTAAAATAACTTTTCCTATTAATGTTAAATTCCCATTTTGCCATATTCTGATAAGGTTGTCAATTTCTAAAAGCATTGGTTCAATATTCAAAGAAGGTATATTGTCTAAATCTGTAACCGCATAGTTAATATCTAAAGAAGTAAAATTATTGGTCCAGATTAAGTTTAAATCATGGCATAAGATATCATTGCTGTCCCTATTCTTTCCAAATTTGACTACCTTGGTTTTATCAACGTTGATCATGAGACCAGAAATCAGATTGAACTCATCTTAGATACCCATACAAAGTGTTAGATTCCTCTCACTACAGGATATACATAGAGTGGTAAATACTGCTAGGACAATGATTTAAAGGGATATTGGATCCCCTTGTCTGCATCCTCTAGAGAGCTTGATAATAACTGATGAATGACCATTTTGTAGAAATTTGGATAGTGAATCTTTTTGTAGACTTTTAATAACCTGAATAATTTGTTCTATAAAGTTGAATAAATTTAGAAATTTGGATATAAAGTCCCATGATATTGTATCAAAAGCTTTTTCAAAGTAAACCTGAATTAGGAGGCCACTTGTGTTTTTACAATTTGGATTCACATGGCATGTCTGAAGTTAATTGAGTGTTTTCTCCAATAAATCTTTTTTGTACAAAGCCCGTTTGATTTGGTCCTACCAAAATTGGTAAATGTTGTTTAATTTGATTGGCCCAAAAAGCTGAATAGAATTTATAAATAGAGTTTAATAGAGTTATTGGACGCCAGTTTTTAAATTTATTTTTAAGTTTATCTCCTTTGGGAATACAGATGATGACTCCCATTAGATGATTTTGACTAATGTTTTTTTCATGGAAAAAGTAATTCATCAAGTTCAAGAGTAAGATTTTTATCTTTGTCCAAAAGGCTTTGTAAAACTCATAGGTATATCCATCACGGCAGGGGCGGATCCAGGATTTGAGAAGATGGGGTTCAATGTAGTTACAAAACGTGACACTGGTGGCGCCACTCAGAATTATTTATGAAAACATCACCAGGAGTTAACTACAGAGAGCTAAAAGGAATGATTTTGTACGAGATATAACGAAAATAATAATAATCTCACAAGAGAAATAAAAAATACATTATAAAGTAAGAGTGAAATTTTATGTACACCTTAAATTGTATTTTCTTTTCACATTTTCCCTTGAATTGTATTTTTTTAACATTTGCTGTTATACATACAAGACATAAGACATATGTACATTAGGACATTAAAGGCATATCGAACCACCCTACTATAAAAAACTTGTTTCTTGAGTTCTCCTTCGGAAATATCTCTATCCAGAGCTAGCTTTTCATTATCATTTAGCTTATCAAATCTTTGGGGAAATTCTGATAATTGTGAATCCCCTATGTTTTTTTATTTCTTTATGGTTGTGTAAGGACTGATAAAATCTGCGCATTTTTTCTAACATGTCATCTGGTTTAGTAATACTACTGCCATCATCAAGTTGTAATTCTTTGATGTTCTTTGAAACGAAGTTAATTTTTTTTTTCAGGTTTAAAAAATATTTAATTGTTTTTTCACCGAGAATATAATCCTTAATGCGGCATCTTATAAAGGATCCTTTCAAACATCTGGAATGTGCTTCTGAGCAGATAAATATCTACCTTCTAGTCAGAGCCAATATGCTTATCTCATTTACCAGTCTGGCTGCTTGCCCCTCAATAGTGTTCACTGTGTAACTTGTTTGACCTTGATTTACAACGGCTGAGACCTAGACTCTTGGGTAGCTTTTATTTTCTGATTACAGTTCTGGAATTGTATCTATAAGGGGCTCTATGGCTTGTCTGCATATGACAGATGTTGAGTGATGTTCATAAATTTTCGAATAGCCCCTTGATTTTCTGTACTCAAAGGTCCCCTCTAAGGTTGCTTGATGGATTAGTTTGTGAATATAGGGTCATTTGGAGGTTTTCACATATGTTAAATCATACCCTTATCTTCGTAATTAGACCAATTGTTAATGCGAGGCCATCACTAAGAAGAGTGAGAGAATATATAATACAGAAGTACCAATAGGTATGCATACAAGAGGGAAATGTTTTTGGCCCTTCTCTTTATCGAATTTCACCAAAATATGGTCGCTTCAAACATGCATATTAGATATTAACTATTAACGGATTTGCGGAGTTATGGACAAGAGTATTTCGGAGGAAAAGTAATACTGGTTTTCCAATTGTAACTTTATTCAAAAGTTATGGAATCTGAAAGTTGAAAAATCTGGGAAACCCTTCGTATTGATCTCTCCTCGACATTTGTTTAGATTTGAAGGTCCTCTGTTTAAAACACTATGCATGGATTTTGAAATTCAAAACGATAAATGAAAACGCTTAGATAATGGTAACTTCTATGGTTAAAAGATTATCTTACACTGATCCCCAACAGTCATGCACTTTAGTAAAAAGAACGTTGACATGTGAAGCTTGGACCCTTGAGATGTATAACTCTCTGATCTGCCTTTTTAAACTTTTAAGTCAAGTTGTCGTCACTATATATGAAATAAAAAAAACAGCAAAATAGCCACTATATGGTTAAGTATGACATAGACCGAGATGTTCTGCCTTGTGCCCTTTATGACAGTTGTTGCTTTTTCAACAGAGTGTTGTGAGCATTTTTATTCATCTATTTCTTTGCTATTGCTTGCTACAATACCACAAATACTATTACTTTATAGAAGTTGTATGACACTAAATTGCTTTTGTATGCCAATGTGACTTTAAGCCCCCATTTATGCGTTCATTCGGACGGAGTGATAGAATGGAAGTGCGGGCAAACCGGACATTTCACACAACTGTATGCTTAATTGCAACCCGGACGTCCAGCCAAATGTATTAATTTTTTTCTGTCATATTTAATTTGAGTAGCATCTTACTGGTTTGTTTTGGCCTATGGGCCATATTTTCGTATTACTTACCATGATTGGTTTTCGATCAGAATACTTTACATCGCTTGTACAATTTATTTTACATGTATGATGTTTTTGTATGAAAGTACAGTTAATAAAATACATACATACATACATACATACATACATAAGCCTACACGCACGTGACGTCACAATTAAAACTAGCTTTTATACGCAGTTGGAGAGGCCATGCATAAAAATGCATTCCTAAGTATCTCGATCTCACGGTCATACATGCCCTGGCAATAGGTTTAACGTTTGCTCTCCGGGGACTGACCAACATGTACAGCGCATTAGCATCTCTCCCACTGCACTATGTGAGGATAACCCGTAAAGATAATTTATCTTTTTACACTTTTGTTCACTTTTCTCGATAATGTGTAGGTCACTCTTAAATCTGCCCAAGTCGGAATAAACATTGATGAAACTGATCACCAATGTATGTGCCGTGAAATTCAGACGTGTTTCACCACATTCATACCAGAAATAAATAAACGTTGAACGTGTTTTGAAAGGTTCTTACGATTGATTTGAATTTGGAGCTTTTGTGGGGCATTTACGTTGCCTACGTAGACTCTCATGCTGCCCTAACAGTACAGCCAACAATAACATCCACACACCTTGGCAGCGTCACGTACTTTATTTGCCGCCACTTTCTAAGGAAACAAATTTTGTGTCAACCACAAATCACTCACTCGTGCAAGATTTCCCATCTTTCTATCCACTCTTGATGGAACCTCTATATCTCATATATATTTAGATATCGATCAGACGTGTTTCCCGAAACGTATTTCCACATGCAGATGGTATAAGTCCTCTGCAGTGATAGGTATAAACCCTTCTAATGCTGAGGCTACTTTCGTCTAAATGTTTGTATTGACCAAATTAGCCACCGGCAGCACAAGCGTAAAGATACTTGCAATTCAAGTTGATTCATGTTTAGCTATTTTGGAATTAAAGTGGAATTCTCAGGATAATTGTTTTTATAATCACAGCATGATTTACAAAATTCGTTCTCATCCAATGCGCAAGTAATCTTCTTTGTCATATATCATCTATAGATCGATATTTAATTAAACGTAATAGCTCGCGTAGTGAGTCGGCCGTAGGCCGGCTCAGCGTAGCGAGCATTTACGGTATAGGATGTCAACAATGCCATTGTCAATGGAAGTACATACTGAGGCCTGGAAAACCGTGTCCGCACTTCCGTCAACACTTCTGTCTGTTCGTCTCTTTGTCTCGCTCGCTCGATAACCTCGCGGGAAATGAGCACAACTTTTTGCTTTAAGAGCACATTTTGCCGCCAGATCGTTTCATGTTTTAAATATTTCTTAATCAAATAATAAATTTGGATTGTTTCCTTTCAATTGTGTCAAAATAGCGTTTTGGTCGCCGACAATCGTGCAACACACGCCGAACTATGCAACAACTGAAACATACATGCTCACGTGCGACAAATGCTGACGTCTTGAAATGACGTCATGTTACGATGGAATTCCGCGCATTCCAAAGTCGTAACTTCGATGTTCACGGTAAAACTGACTTTACTCGTCTTTCCGTGAATCGATTTCAATGCAGTTTAAATCGCTACAACCGCCACAAATAATTCTACATGTCTCTTAATTCTAGAGGAAATCTGTCGTGAAATGACGATTTTGCAACAGGTTGAAGTCGTAGTAATTTTTATGCCATATTTTCGGTCAATCGCTACGCATAGTGTGTGTGGTTATTGCACAAATATGAAGCTCATATGAAGGGACTTCCAATATGTTTCAGCGAAGTTCAAGTAAAGAATGACGTCACGGATAACAATAACAAACACTTTGTGACTGCATTTGAAGGGGAATGCAGAAATATCATCGAGCTGCGCGAGCATTTAAAGCTTTGCTTTCTCATCATATTACATTCGTACACTAAAAAACATCTGAATTGAATGAACTAAATTCAGACAAATGAAAAAAAAACACGAAAATCGTTCATCTATTCCTCACTTTTCTCGTTCTTATTACTCCTTAATTAAAGTTCTTTTCAGAAATATGGAACATATATTTGCCATGATAGTTGTGTTTGTGGAATAAAATAAGTAAAAGATTGAAAGCTTGAGAAAAAAAAAATTAGAACTTTTCAATCAATAATGGAGGCCAGACGGTTCAATTCAAAGAAAACGCATCCATCAAAATCGCTCACGTAGAAGAACCGCTATATGACAAAATGGATGTGCAGTTATGGTTTGATGGGATGGGCAACACAATGTATCCTTGTAGCACGTTGTCGCAGCTTGGGGTGGTCCTTTCTCCTATACAGATTCACCAGGCACGTAACAATGGGCTCAGGAACAATGGGGCGGCACAGATGGCACTGCCTTTAGAATGATAGCTCTATACTATGACGTCAATCACCAGGAATTTGCTGAGGCAGCACGTTGATTTGACTCGATTCTATAAGAATGTGCCAGGGGTTGGGGGTCATCATTTATATATGAATATAAATATATATATATATATATATATATATATATATATATATATATATATATATATATATATATATATATATATATATATATATATATATATATATATATATATATATATATATATATATATATATATTCAGTGGAATAGAGTGCTCATATATCAATCATGATTTCATTTACAGTACTGTACTTTCCTTAAGTGTACGGAATACTTGCAACGGTCTCAAATGAATTTCTGTAAAGATCTGAAATACAGCTTCACGTTTCCCCCTCTTAAACTGGTAATATAAGTAAGGTTAAACCTCCTACGTTGGCATAATTTAATGCTTTTCATACCTATGTAAAGGGTTCACAAAAGTCTAAAAAAAATACGATTTCATGATAACGCAATATTTTGAAAACTATTTAACCAATACTTCTTCAAACATTTTCCAGTGTTGCATGGAATGTGGACTGAATGAGGGAGGTTTCCAATACTTCTTAATCATGACTATCATCCAGTTAGGGCTATGAATGTTCAAGTAAGGCGTGATGAATTACGGAAAAACTAAATGTTTAGATATCATTTTCGAGTTTTCCAATGTGCAACATATTACGGCTCTTATGTTCTTATATGAACATTCAGATTAGTATCAACCCTCTAACCAACTCGTCTCATCCACTATCCTATACTGTATTTATCCCGTTAGACCACTCCATACCTTTATCTATCTGTAGTTGTCAGAATTCAAGGTATTGATTTAGAATTACCTTTCTAGCTATTTTAAAACGTATTATGGACAACACATTGTTCGCTGTGAGTATGCATAGAGGAATGCGATAGCAACACTTCTCCTAAAGATTTGAAATATATTAAATATATTGGTACTTTAATTAATTCAATTGCTTTCGAGGATATATGTTTCTAAACCTTTGATGCATTCAACCATTATGTTGTGCATTGGTTTTTTATTCACATATCAATATATTACAGACAAGGGTATATATATAAAATATATAGTGAGATCTTCATTATGTTGAGATCAAATACCTGATTGGCGACCAGAATACTCTAAAAAATCTGTGTTTCCCACTGATTGATGCGATATATTTCTCGGTAGTAAACTGGCATTTTAGAGTATTCAATATGTGCCAGAGACCCTGTTTTTTTTAGAAGACTTGGATTCGAAAATTAAAACTTTTGTAGTATGAATAATTCTGTTTATTTCAGGGGAGTGTGCAGGGATATGTTCCGTTTAAAAAGAAACCTGGTGCTAAAAAGCTACTTTGGTGAGTACAGGCGTCATTTTCAGAGGAGGTCTAGATCTTAAGCGTAAGAGGTTACCTGACGATCTGAAGTCAAATTGTATTTGATTTGAATAAGCTATGGAGGAAAAAGAACGAACTAAAACTATAGTGGCTGATGGGGTTATTATTTTTTAATAAAAGGTTATCTGAAGAATTGTACATATATCACAGCCAACATCCCTTTCCTCATACTCAGATCAACTGTGAATGTCTTGGCTTTTACAAAAGCTATTATAGGCTTGCACACAAGTAGGAAACGCTTTTTGCCCTGTTCTCTATATCGATTTTCAACATAACATGGTCGCTTAAAACATGCATAGTGGGTATAAAATGTTAACAGATTTGCTTGCAATTTGGCATAGTCAAAATTAAAAGTAATTCGGGGAAAGAGTAATACCACCACAGTTTTCCAGTTTTGACTTTGTTTTAAAAAAATTACAATACGAGAGTTGGAAAATGAACTTTTTTTTCATTTTCAACAAAAAAATCCGAAAGAAACGGTTATCAAATTTGAACGGATTAAAATAGAAGAATTTGAGACCCTTTCCTTGCTATCGATCTCTCCTCCACTCTAATAAAACCTGATTGTCCCTGGTTTATGATTGTGTATATTCGCTCTGTGCATGTTTTTTTCAATTGTTACCCTAGAAGATTTACATCCTGCTGGGAAGGTTTTAATTGTGATGCTAGTTATATTCCGTACTAGAAGACTTTTCAAGTTTTCAAATAAAGGAATGGTAGAGAAAAAAACGGAACCAAAGAAATTAACACCATAAGCTAGCTTTATGAATCTAAAGCTGCACATGTGTGTTGGGCATGGAAAATATACCAGTTGTATGGTATTCATGACTGTTATCTCTGACCAATCAGATCGAGCCATATCATCTTTACCTAAAGGGCATGCGCATGAGAACTCCGCCTCTTATGCAAACGAATCAATTTTATCGTCAGCGCATGCGCATGAGAAACCCCTCTTTTTTGCAAAGGAGCTCTTTCGCATTATAATCAAAACTAGTGAGATAAAGTTGTATTTTGTGCATATGTATTTTTTCATGGACGAAAATGATATTCAATTTAAATAATCTATATTTCAATGTATTTTACGAGATGATCCCAGCTTGCAGAATAGGAGACGTTGAAGCACACACTATCAAGACGAATATATGAAAAAACAACAACTTATTATTATATACATGTTATTCATTGAAGCACAACATGAAATCCAAATGATATTTATGAATAAGAATAAAATCAACCTTTGGATTATTAAGTGATTCGAAGAACTACTAGTTTGTGAAACCTTTTTGGAAGAGAAACATCCGCAAGAATTTACGTCTTAACTTTCCTTTTAGAAATATGGACAATTCATGCTTTATGCCTAAGTGCATGACAAAATCATGGCATGACAATTTCATGTGTGTTGGTCATGGAATATATACCTGTTTCAGATACAGACGGAGTTAAATGGTTACGACGAATCACTTAATAATTCAGAGCTTGATTTTATTGCTAAAAGTTGCGTATAATTCTTTGCTTTGTTTAGAAACGATGAGATGGATCTATCCTCTGTTGAAACAAACCGCCTTATGAAGAACGAACGACAACACAGAATAATTTATAATACTGGGGTTAACATTACCAAAATCAACCACAGGATGTAAATACAAATAAGGGCCCTACGACTAAATTAGTCAAAGACATTAAGTCCCATAGGAGTAGTGGACCTGAGTCTATGGATCCATAGTTGCTCAAGTTCTAGTGGAATGGCCAGTGACTCTTTGGAATCGGGGATCTTCTGACCAAGTTGTAACACATGGAGGACTATGTTATCTAGTCCTGTGTGATCATCAGAATTGTAGTGTCGACCGACACTATGTGTTCTGTTGTGTTGGGTGATGTACCTTAAGTGTTCACACATACGCTCCGCTAGGGTGCGCTTAGTGTGGACAACACAGAATACTATTTATTCACAGTGCTACTGATTACGCTCAATCAACATGGAAATGGCTTCTATTAGTTCTTCGAATTAGTTTATCTCTGAAATAGGTTGTCATATTCATAAATATCATTTGGATTTCATGTTGTGATCAATGTATAACGTGTATATAATAATACGTCGTTTTTTTCATATATTCGTCTTGAGAGTGTGTGCTTCAACGTCCCATATTCTGCTAAGTTGGATCATCTCGTAAAATACTTTGACATATAGATTATTTAAATCAAATATCATTTTCGTCCATGAAAAATTACATATGCAAAAAATACAACTATATCTCACTAGTTTTGATTATAATGCGAAAGACCTCGTTTGCAAAAAAAGAGGGGTTTCTCATGCGCATGCTCTGACAATAAAATTGGTTCGTTTGCTTCGTTTGCATAAGAGGCGGAGTTCTCATGTGCATGCGCTGACGATAAATTGATTCGTTTGCATTGAAGGCGGAGTTCTCATGCGCATGCCCTTTAGGTAAAGATGATATGGCTCGATCTGATTGGTCAGAAGTAACAGTCATGAATACCATACTTTGTTGCAGTTTTTTAGAGAACACGTGTCACTTCTGAACATATTTCAGAAGAAATCTGACGGGTTGACTGCAAAGCGTGATGCGATAGATTCGTTCATTAGGCCATGAAATATCTTGGTAGTAGATAAGCCATCCAAAATATCTTACGACATAAGCCAAGAGGAGTCAATTTCATCTTATATATCCCAAACGTTAAGAAAAGGATCTCGACAGATTATATGAGGGATTTCTTAACTTAAGTTTCTAAGGCAATTGTACATCGATTCAATGTGTCCTCTAATTGTTTGAGATCTCTAATTTCCCTCTGGCATGAAGCGGTCCGAAAAGACCGCCCTCTATGAAAATATCTTGACTGCATGAATAGTTTGTGAAACCTTTTTGGAAGAGAAATGTCCACAAGAACTCACATCTGAACCGTCCTTTTATGAACAAATTGTGGCATGAAAATTTCTTGCACGAAAATGTTATTCTCATGTATGAAAATATGAAATTTCCATCAATGAACATTTCGCCCCAGTGGCACGATTCCTTTGCCCCGGAAAGTTTCATGTGTATGCAACTTCATGCATGGAATTTTCACCCATGAAAATGTTTGGCCCAAATTCTCCGGGCGACAACATTAAGGGGACGTTTAGTCTCGAATACTGAACATTCACCGTCTCTTTTGGTTTTCGTGATTTTAAGTTATTCATTATCAAAGCAAATAAGATATCTAGTATTCGACAAGCGGTTGCATTTTTCTTAAAGTGAAGGATGTTTGGGCTTAAAGTTCGTACAACGAGTGGGTTTATTTCTGAACAAACTTACAAACGAAGTATTCAGATTACCGAAATTTCATATCAAAATGAAGAGGTTTCTTGCACATAGCAATTCCTCTGTCAAATTCGAAAATTTTCTTCCAATATTTTCTTATATTCACAAGGTATCAATGCTGCGTCAGAATGTCCGCAAATCTTCTATAAAATTCACCCCTCCCCACAAAATGTATATGTTACGTTTCGTTTAGAAGTCACACAGAAGTCACATGAAGTATAATGAGTACTTCCAACTTGCACACTGCAGCTCCATCCGAAATGAGTATCTACAGGTTCACTATGTAATAGTATTTTATCCGATACCTTTCAACCTCTTCTTTAGATATTTCTAAGAACAATAGGGTATCAATTTAACCTTCTCATGACTTTAAAAATTGACATTGGTCATAAAGTCTAACACTATCATTAGGGTCCATTTTTACGAACACAGATATCAATATCATCTACCTAAAGCTTATAAAACTGTAACTGGTCAAACGATTTTCTAAAGAAAAGAACTATCAATTCCATCTTTCTACGCTTGTAACATTGTGATTGGTTACAGCAAATACCTTTTTAATCAGTGCCCATTTTAAAGAACACAGCAATCAATTTCATCCACTTATGACTTACGAAATAGTTATTCAACTAATTAAGTGTGTTTTACACCCCTTTTTTCTTTTATGAAGGATACCCTCTTTACTTGCTCCATTAACTTGTCAAATACGTCCTTGCATTTATTTCCCCACGCCCACAACTACGTTCTTTATTTTGCTTCCTTTTCTACTTTTAAATTTCTTTTATTACCTGCGACTATTTTTATCGTACTTTTGCGGTCTCTCGCTAATTTGCCCTTTAGTTTATATCGCACTAACCTATACTATTGTTCCCTTGGATAATATATTTGAGTATTTTCCTTTATTTATCTTGTTATGTTTCTGATTTAATTTTTCTGTAAAAACTTTGTGTTATTCTCGGATTCTGCACCCCGATAGCTCAGCCAATAAACTAAAATACAACTACAACATCAACAATTGGTCAAAGAACCTAACTTTTAAATCAGCGTCCATTTATCAGGAACTCTATACCAGTTCTACCTATACGTTGCTTATATAATTACCAATGCCTCACATAAACCTTTGAATCACCGTTCACTTTAAGGAACTGTATACCAATTCCATCTATCCGTGTCTTATACAATTATCAGTGCCTATCAGATGTATTACTGGGTAGATGGAAGGAATACTGTAAATCACTTAAATATGGCGTGAACATTAAAAGCGCAATTACGATATTGCCCTGTATAGCGTGATCTAGGTATAGCGGTGAACGGGAACAGCAGCAGCAAGTTCAATTAAGATTTTTATAAAGACGGGAATTTTACAATAGCGCATATGGGTAGTGCGCTATTATCGCTATCTTATTGTTCCTGCTATGCTTAAGTGATTTACAGTAACGTTTCTGGGTATGATTGGGTTATAGTAATATTCTTACCCGTGGACTGTAGCGGTCATTACCAGGGCTATCCATGCCGAAAAGGCGATTATTGGTATAGAATACCCGCCCATGCTGACCCCTCAAACGTGCTTTCCTTTAGAGCGATTCTCTATTTGTGTCGTTTCTTGTTGGTCCGTGTTGTAGCAAAAACGATAGAAATTCTCTTTACAGATCGACTCTATCGCGGGTAGAGTTCTTTGAAGAGTACTTCAAAGTCTACTGAAGAGGTGGGGACGTCTGGGGCATGGTTTTATACTGCAGCCTGTGCACGAATTAAAATTCACCCAATCACTGAGATTTCTTTAGAAATCACACACGAAATGAGCAGTCAAATTTCTCCTTACTCAGCATGTACGACACGTGCTCGCACCGTGATTGGTACACTTTGATACCGTATACATAGTCTACCATATGTCGTTGGTCTTTACAAAAGTTCTATAATGGAAGGACTAGCTTTATGTCTGAAGTGTATTCATGCTAGAAAGTTCTCTTCAGTTCTATCGATTTATCCTACGGCGATGCACTTTCACTGTCATAGCATGATAGAATTTGTCTGAGGGAATGGAGAAAACATATCGGCGGAACAATGAATGACAAATTACACTTTGGCAAAAATGTCGATGCAGCAAAATTTTGATAAGTGAGATCTGCTGATGGTCACGTTAAACAGCATTTTGTTACAGAAAAAAAACACGAAAAAACGCTGACTCGCAAGAAAACCTGCATTTCAGTGTACTTTTAGAGTTTAGTACAAGTTAATTTCGTCAATTTGGAAGGGATATCTCCATAGCAGATCGGTTCGATGTATCCTGATTAGTCAGTTAGCTGTAGTCCACTGCTTAACCTTTACAATGCTAAGGGTACTTCCAACCGAAGCACAAGGACGCAAAGATATTTGAAAACCACCTAAACCCTGTCATTTTGGTATGCGTTGGATAGCTCTCACTGACTACTCCCAGATGAGTACCCAAGTGCCAGGGTTTCATTCTTTTTTCAGTTTTTTTTGCATAATTTGTATTGGCCAAATTAGCCAGCATAAGGGTTACGATCCGTTGATTAGAGAATGTGAGCGAAATTGTGATAAATATTATTTGAGAAAAATAAGTTTAGCCGTGTGATTAGTGTGGTTTACCCTGATAGCCGAGTGGTCAGCCAGGAGCGTCCACCGACTGACCACTGTCTTTGGCCACTGACTGTTTATCTATATTGTAAGTCTTCGTATACAACTTTCTACTAGACAAACGATCATCAAATCACATAAAATTATTTGATTCCATGTAGAAATCACTATCGCGTTATCAAACGTTTTGACAGTTTATCATAATCTTTATTTGGCTATACTTTCCATGTGCAGTATAACGACAATGAGCCGTAGATATGAATATATTCTAAAATACCATACATAATAGTATCTTTAATCATATCTATCAAATCACCGCCTATCACTTCATAAATCATGGAGATGAGCATGCGATGATTTGACCGATGTGAGTTATATTGAATTAATCCCTCATGAAATTCCGCTATGTTTGATTAATGCTTTAACCTCGCGAACCTCAGAGAGAACTTGCTGTCGCATGGCTTTTTAGGGTGACTGTTGATTGGATTCTCCGTTACTACAATGCGGAGAATAACAGGCTTTGACGAGACCATCCTTGTTGTCACCAGCTGGCCCCATTCAACTAGAGTATCTTTTCATGCCCATCCCCGTCCTAACTCTACCTCACACAGATAAACAGCACTTAAAATCGATATGAATACGCCAAACTTTGCTGATAATGATTTTATAACGTAGGCATATATGTACCGTATTTATCATATTGGTTAGGCTATAGAGGGACATTGCGTACAGAAGCATATTCAATTGATACCCTTTTCTCGTTCGTTTTTCATTTGATGTCAGATTGGCAATTGATGCTGTTTTCGTATATTCTCTCTCTCTCTCTCTCTCTCTCTCTCTCTCTCTCTCTCTCTCTCTCTCTCCTCTCCTCTCTTCCACACCCGCACCCACACACACATTGATATATCTATCTATCTATCTATCTATCTATCTATCTATCTATCTATCTATCTATCTATCTATCTATCTATCTATCTATATATATATATATATATATATATATATATATATATATATATATATATATATATATATATATAAATATAAATATATATATATATATATATATGTATATGTATATGTATATGTGTATATGTA
>OZ012696.1:24683420-24845920 GCA_963942565.1 Maea johnstoni
AAGTAAGTACGTTTATTTGTTGTAATATATCTAATACATTCGTACATATTCAACTTTATGAGCATAACATGACAAACCGACATGTGATCTTTTTGTGAACATTTTACTGAAAATAAATTTGATTTTATTCAAGGAATAACACCCATTGACTTATACTAGAGGCTATTAACCCATTAATGCTTAAGAGCTCCTCTAGAAATTGTCGTCTGGATCAATGATACTTTTGGCAATAACTTCAGAATCAAGCATAATTCTACAAAATATTTGAAGGAGAGTTGTTGGTAATGTTCTGATTGACATTTCTCGATCAAATATTTTCCTGACTTTGCTTTTGCCTGAAAATTATCATTAAATTTGTGAGGCTGCTTTTGGCCGCTGTGAGTATTAATGGGTTAATATATTATTATGTCTTAATATAGGTAGCCCAGACTATACAGTACTGCCAGGAACAACTTCCTGCTACAGTCTTAAAACTCAGACTGCTACTTGGGATGCTGCCGAAGCCACCTGCGTGTCTGAGGGAGGTCATCTGGCATGCCCTGATACCCTGGACGAGTTAAACGCCATTCGCCAGTACCTGACATCAAGTAAGATTAAGAATAAGATTCGCTATTTTTCTTAAACGATGTAACATGGATAGGAACTTTGATTATCGCCACTATTTACTATATTACGGTTAAGTCATGACTAAAGCGCTTTTGAACATTATAGGTGGAATAGAAAGGGTGCTATATCATTTATCATTATTATCATCCTATTAATATTATTATTGTTATTATTATCATTATTATCATTATATCATTATTATCATAATTATTATTATTATTATTATTATTATTATTATTATTATTTTTATTATTATTACTATTAATATTATTGTTATTGTTATTATTATTATTATTATTATCATTATTATTATTATTGATATTATTATCATTATCATTATTATTATTATTATTATTATTATTAATATTACTATTATACTAGTATTCGTATCTGTGCAAACTATTGCCCTAAATTATAATGGATCAAAATTGTTTTGTGTTTCTTTTTGTAGGATCCTCCATTAATGTTTGGAGTGGATACAATGATCGGCTTACCGAGGACACATTTGTATGTTCAACTGGTCTTTAGGTTCTACGCACTCTCTTTTACGCAGGTGAACCAAACGGTGGAACCAACGAAAATTGCGTGAGAATACAGGCCAGTGTTGGCTTCACTCTCGTTGATGTATCTTGTACAGGTTATCATGAAATACTGTGTGAAAAGGATGCTCAGTGAGTGTGATTTTCGAGACCAGTAAAATATCCATCCATGGAGGAAGAGGGAATAGGATTAAAATTCTGTCTATGGGAATTGTTTAGGATGAAAAGTACTCAAATGTCCAATATTTCGAACCACATTGGTCCAGAGATGATTTATATTTAGTTGATGTCACTCATGGCACATAACATGACATGAGTGCACTTTGTTGAATATCTTTCATTGGTCTGTGGATGACTTTACGATCCTTCATATCATCAAATTAACCAAAACTAAAATAAAATCATTAGTATTCCATATTTTTGATAATATGCCACAAACCTGAAGCTAAAAAACTACATTTATGTATAGACTCTATCAACATTCCAGTTACTGCAATGTTAAGTCACAGATACAATGAGTGGGAAGGACAAATGGAACCATGAGCCACAGATTGCAGCCTTGCCATAATTCTACAGTGCCGACATTTAATTCCTGCACTAAATGTGTGGGCAGCCCGGGCAAAATACACGACCGCACGTCCGATTTCCACCAATTTTCCAAAATTGGCATTGATGCATGTATGACCTCAACTGAACGTAGCTTTGATTTGCAAGCTATGTGGGCCATTGATGTGCTTGGCTTATTTTCTTGACATGTCAATCATGGTTGTTTGTACAACCAGTCACTGATAGACGTCCGGTCGACTGGTGCAGGAATTAAATGTCTGTATTGTAGAATCCAGCAATAACACTCAAGCAACTAGAGTCAAAGGAACCTCATAGGACAATAGTCTACAAATGGTATTTTCAAGACTTCTGAGAGCCATAGAATGCCGACATTTAATTAGTGCACTAAATGCATCGGCAGCCCGGGCAGTTGCCACCGTTTCCTGGGCATGAATGCATGGATGACCTCACAACTGAACGTAGCTTTGATTCGCAAGCCACGTGGGACATTGATGCGCTTAGCCTATAATTGACATAGCCTATTATTTTCTATAGGTCTTTTAACAACCAGACACTGGCAGACGTCCGGTCATCTGGTGCAGTGATTAAGTGTCTGTACTGTACAAGGCAAACAAAATTCGGCTTATGTGCTGCTCACAAAAACATCTGAGTTACTACATTTATAGATTAGCTCTTAGTCTATGATTTACAAAAATATTGCTTTTCTCTATTCTGGTCTATCTTTTGCTCAATATTTAGGTGTTAGTTTTGGTTGCTGTTGATAGATGGCGCCAACGGTGGTCACCCTGGTCAGTAAGAATCCGAAATGGACACATGCTGGCCGCCTGGTGAGCCAATAGAGAACTAAATATGGGTAGACATCTTAGAATGGTATATTTAAACATAAGGTAAGTAATTCAAGATGTGAAATAAATTTCTTGGCCTAGGACTAGGCTACTGTATTGAGTAAAAACAGTTTCACTCAGCAGAGCAAGTGGCTCTTCCGCTCCCTATGATGGTAAACATGGACATCATGGTCTTAGCCAGCAGGGAATCTGGATGCCCTTTTGGACAACCAAACCCTTAAAAAGAACCCCTCAGGACACCCAAATATGTTTGTGTGGAATTTCTAAAAATCTCAATCTCAAGCTTATAATTGAAGTTTTTCATCTCCTTATAATTCCCATGAAATTGTTTAATGATATCATGCCTTATTTTGATGAATTTACACATGTTTATGTTGAAATATAAGTATATTGTGATCCCCCTTCAAAATTTGGACACCCAAACATTTTACAACTGCCAATTTTAGGCACCCAGTTTCTTATTCCTGGCTAAGACACTGAGTCATGCGGGACCAGATGTCTAAAGATGCCACACCTGAACGGTGTGACAATTTATTGCATAGTTGTTGTTTTTTGTTGTTGTTGTTTTTAAATTACACAGTTGTGTAAATCGATTTTAATTTCATTTGTTGTAAATAACATAAATGACATACTAGTAGACGGAAGATATATATAAACATATACATAGATGTTTACACAGCATGAAAACATCACGAACAATACGTTTGACATCTCACTTACTTGCAAAAAAAAGAAAAAGATATTTAGACACAAGATAACTTGTTATAATTAATTTATATTATTGTTTGGTGCGTAATTGTCAATATATACTCCCCATCTTTTGTTTAAAATATCTATTGATTCACCTCACAATCGTATTCATCTGCTAGTATTTCATATTGGATAGATCTTATAAACCTTAGACCCTCCTAATTTGATCCATAGTTATTTTCAGTGGATGTACTCTAATACTGTTAATCACTTAACTATAGCGGGAACAATAAAATAGCGATAATAGCGCTCTGCACATATGCGCTAATGTAAAATACCCGTCTTTATAAAAATCTTAATTGAACTTGCTGCTGCTGTTCCCGTTCGCTGCTTTTCTTACATCACGCTATCCAGTGCAGTACCGTAATTACGCTATATAATGTTCACGCCATATTTAAGTGATTTACAGTGTTTCATATTGGATAGATCTTATAATCCTTAGACCCTCCTAATTTGTTGCATAGTTGTTTTCAGTGGATGTACTCTAATATACGGATGTGACCAACCAAACATTCAAGCTTTACTTTACTTTACCCCTGAGTAGGGGGAGGGGGGGGGGGGCGATTTCGCCTTTAGGGTGTACATACTTTGGTGCATAGTTGTATTTAGTGGATTTTGTCTCTGGAGTAAATTTAGATTAATGATAGTCCAAGTGCCAATCAGGATTTTGGAGAGGTTATCGAAATATTGGCCGAATAAAGAAACAGGCCATATCTTACTTACCATCTTGGTGTACTTTGTAAATAATGTTACAGGTATTAACCTCTTCAATACTGAGACTATTTTCGCCTAAGGTACTAGAAGTCAAAACATTTTGAAGATCATCTAGATCCTGTTATGTTGGTATTCATTGAAAAGCTCTCATTGAGAACTAACATATGAGTACCCATTTGTCAGGGTTCCAGTCATATTTCAGCTTTTTTCACATTATTTTGTATTTACCAAATTAGCCACCAGCAGTTAAAGGGATAAACATGCTGTATAAGTTTCTACTCTGGTATGTCAACAACTTTATTGTTACATCTCATGTTGTTCAAAGTCTGCATATCTACCAATCAAAAGTGATGCATAAAGATGACTTACAGGGTCAATTGGTCATTATGTCATCCAAAACAATTGTTACTATATGTCACATTGTTTAATAAGTGTGTTTTAATTGTGCTATGGATTATCCATGTTCATTTATTTTCATATTAACGTATATTAATTACATGTACATACACACAGTATTTGATATACATAATCACTCTGTATTTTTGTTCAATTATTAGTATTATTTATACAAAAGATATTTGCCTCCTTGTACTCCACAAATTGACATAACATCATAGGAGGTCTTAAACATATAATGATTGCCATGCCGATTGTCCACTCGTTTATACTTATTGATTGATTGATTGATTGATGTTTATTGACTGTATATAAAATACAAAATCATCATAAATTACAAAAAATAAACAGTAAACAAAAGATGTATGTATAAGGAAACATAGGAGAACAGAATTCTTGTTATATGAACAAAAACATACACATATACGCCATTTCTATGCATGATAGTGACATCCTTCATACCTTAGAAACGGCAGGCAGATTCAAATCTCCGCTAGGATTATAGGTGAACAAGGAAAATCATAAAATTAAACGATAAGGAGAAACTTAGGATATTATAATTATGAGCTAACGAGACCGAGGTCTAGTTATGACGGAATTAGAGAATACTGTGTTATGTAGTTCATTAGCCAGGTATAGCGGAAATATGGTCCATTGTCGTAGTGATCTAATAGGGATCCACTCGTTTATACTTATGGGTTATGTATTCCTTCCCAAATTCCTGAATGAAAAAAAGTATTTTTCCTACTTATTTTCATACATCTCTACCCTATCATTCTGCATTGCGAATATTTCTTCTGGTTCTCTTTCTAATAAGTGTTACTTGAAAAGAGCTTTTGTGAATTACACAGCTGAAGATTTTCAACATTCTTAATGAAACCGAAGTCTGTGCAAACAGTGAAGAAAAAGAAATGGCAAGAATGTTAAATGGCGAGACTCGCGGGGATCAAACTGTCATCTTTGCTGAAGAATTGCTGACACATAAACTTCAGTAATGGCCCAGTCACACAAGATTTTAAAATCGGATCCGATTTTGCTAATTTTCAAATCGGAACTGGACGTTCCGATTTTGGAAATAGACAAGTTTGCAGTCACACTATTACGATTCATCGGAGCCGATTTTATTGAGCACTAGAAAAATGCGTCAATGATGTGTCTTGCGATGGTCGTACAAACGTTGTACAATGATCGTACGATAATTGCAAGTCAAAAACATTGACTTGCGACTTTTCAAAAAATCGGCAGTGATTTGCGAACAGGAAAGCAAATCAGTACCGACTTTTTTTAGTCGGATCCGATTTTGTATTTGGCCTAATATAAAAATCGGATCCGATGATCGCACCATAGGTGAAAAAATCGGGTCCGACCTGCCGATTTTAAAATCGTGCGAAAGTTCGGCTCTAGTGTGACTGGGGCATAAAGTATAAACTAGTGACAGTGCCACACTATCCAGTGAACAAGTAGTATCTGAATCCAAACAATACTTACTTACATTAGTAGAAGAAAAGAAAAACTTCATGAACAAGTTTCGCTATACCATACTACATGTATATTGGGGAGGCAGGAAATTGTACTTGTGAGTGTATTGCTATTACTTCCACATGTGTGGATTGATGTTCTCGTTTACACGTGCATGTGAATCACTATCCAGCTTGAAGGTTTTTACCTCAGTGTAATGTTTGCCAATACTAATGGCGTTTTTATGATATCTTTGCTATCATTATCGATATGAAAAATGTAAAACACCCCTTTCAGCTTCAGCACAAGAATAGAGATGCACGACTTATTTTGAGTCTCAATGATTCTGACTACGAATATTTACATTCTGTATGTAATTCAAGATGTTAATTCAGATTAAATAGTACAGACAATTTAGTTATCATTTGACTAAAGCTACATAGCAATTATAGTGGTTAAAATATAACAAGTTTAGGCTAATAACTACTAAGAGTTCAGGAGTAGAATAGAGATACACAGGTTATTTTGAGTCTCAATGATTCTGACAACGAATATTTATATTCTGTAATTCAAGATGTTGTGCCGATACTCGTTGTGTTCATTAAAAATGTATTTGTAAAACAGCTTTTGCCGAATAAACATTCTACAAACAGATGGAAGTCTATGGTTATCCTGATATACCACTTCACCTCTCATCAGTCATCTCTCTCTCTCTCTCTCTCTCTCTCTCTCTCTCTCTCTCTCTCTCTCTCTCTCTCTCTCTCTCTCTCTCTCTCTCTCTCTCTCTCTCTCTCTCTCTCTGGAATATCCCTCGGGGGGATTGAAATGGTTTCCGTGTGTACAGTGCCTGCTAGAGAAGGAAGGTCGTGTGACTGAATTCTTCAATTACAAAATTCGAGACGTCACAATATGTCTGATAAACAGCAAAACAAGATATGTAAACTAACAAACCAAAGAGACATAGAATACAGACCTGAAGAGATGAACTTAACGAGAGGGATTTTAGGTTGCAAATCAGTATAGATATATACATATACATACATATACATATATATATATATATATATATATATATATATATATATATATATATATATATATATATATATATATATATATATATATATATATATATATATATATATACATATACATATATATATACACATATGTATATATATATATGTATGTATATATATATATATATATATATATATATATATATATATATATATATATATATATATATATATATATATATATATATTATAAGAGAGGAGGCCCAATCCTTTGCAACGCATGATCTCCGTTGCCGCGCCTGTTTGCCTAATTCTGAGTTGGCAGTTTGGTGGACGAGTGTATCTAGATGGTTCTTAACGTAAACTAATTTCAAAAAATTGAACAAAAAGGTGCTTTTGATGCTGATTTCTTATCCTCAAGCACGGCCGAGTGTGGTATGACCACCCGGCGATATATAGTACAACCGATATCAAACTTCTGCTTCCACAATGGGGTTGCACTGCACGGACTTTGTTGGTTGTCCGGTGGCAGAAGCACGCACACTGTAGTAGCGTATCTTACCCGGGTAATCAAAGGGAACCTGGGCATGCACCGAAAGGGTTTAGGCGGCATGGACACAATGGACAATGCCTGCATCGGCGCTAAGAGCGTACGGACACATCCCTTGGGAAAAAACACAATCAAAGGTTGTGCGCTTAGAGAGAGAGCATTTGAACAAACCCAAACAAGTCAGCATACTACGGTGGTGCATGGGTAACATGCTTATTTGAGCTTACGAAAAATTCGAACTTTTCTATAGTTTCCAAAAAATGTTTTCCATACAGCCAGTATATGAGCTACCCGGCTTTAAATAGATTCAATTTGAAAGTTATCTTTATCAAAATAAATTGTGATGGAACTTAATGTCTATGTATATTTTATAGAACCACCTCATGCCCATACCTCACTTTGGGTATGCTTGGAATTAATTCGTGTTTGAACGAAGATTGTGCCTCCTTTGGAATATGTTTTCCTTCAACAATTATTAAAATAGTATTGTTTTTACATTTCCTCAACAATCATCGTAGCAGCTCAAAAAAAGCCCTTTTTTTATCTATTCATCATTTTTGTGGGGAGGGGGAGGATATCCACATAAAAGTATCATTTGGAAATAATTTGTGAGTAGAGTTATACCAAAATGCTTACTGGCCAACTCATACACATTCTTTCCACGTTTTCTTTTCGTATCTGGACTTTAATCCCAAAATATTTCATTGATAGCATATACATATATATATATATATATATATATATATATATATATATATAAAATATATATATATATATATATATATATATATATATATATATATATATATATATATATATATATATATACCCGGTATATATATATATATATACATATATATATATATATATATATATATATATATATATATATATATATATATATATATATATATATGATTATATTTAGCACCTAACCTGCGGAACTTAGGTCAATTAATATTCATGTGCAGCTTTAAAACAACATAGGAAGTTACCAACAGACGTGTAAAGAGTACTCAATTCCGCAAATTGGTAAAGTAAAGAATATTTCTTTCAATAAATGTTTTAAACTATTTACGATTTTAACAAATTTAAATATGAACTGACCACATTTATTCAATCAAATAACTTGCAAATGTTTAGTTGGCCAATTATGCTAAGCAGATGACTGTGTTGCACTTTTATTGAAATTGCATTATTGCCAAGAGAGAATCCAGCGCAGTGAACGATTGCGAGCTTTCTCTCACGACATTCTTCAACTCCAATTAGGTTGGGGTGCGTGATGAGAATGGCAATGGGGGCTAAGGGTATGTAGGTGGTGTTCGCCGATTACTACGGCACCTGTCACTACGTATCCCTAAGTGGCAGAGGAGAAAGCAAGCAAAGCTACGAATTGTTATATCACAGTTCGTGTAGAATGCATTAGAGTCTACCATTCAAGTGTAAGAGGTTTATACATCTGTGTTTCCTCCTCTAACCTACCCCATTAATAATCATAGCTTTAAAAAGTTGTAAACGAGTCTGTAAATCATACCGAATGACAAAAAATCATAAATGATATCTTTCAACAGGAAGAACCAAATTAGGACGGGTGTAAATGACATATCGTATGTCATATTTTATATTGATCTTACTAAACGAAAATTGTTTTGAGTAGAAATGATTAGAATTCATCATGAGTGATGTGATAAATGGACACCACCCCACCACTACCTTTCCTATACGGGTTTGACAACTTATCTATCAATGGCATATATGTTTACCAAGCCTCTTGAATTATTGATCCATAGGTTAGGTAGCCCTAAGTGTGTGGTTGCAAGGATATCTGGGTGCCCTGATATTTTTGACGTAAAACGAAATTTCGTGGTTACCGTCCGTAGGACGGGTACTTTTCTAGTATATATATATATATATATATATATATATATATATATATTTATGTGTGTGTGTGTATATATATATATATATATATATATATATATATATATATATATATATATATATATATATATATATATATATATATATATATATATATATATATATATATATATATATTGTGTAGCTCCTTGAATGTGTGTCTGGTCATCTTAGGTAGCTCTAACCAGGTACACCCCCTCGCGGCGAAACTATTCACTAACTCGTTTTGCGCTCAGCAGCTGTGTTTATTCCGATCTTATCGGCAAACAACCACGTCGTGCATATTGATCTGTCGCAAGCTATTCGTTTAAGCAGCTTAACCTCCAGTCAGCCTGCTTCTGTATAATTACAGCAAAAGCACACATCACTACGAAACGTGTGTTATACCTGGGTTGCACCACAAACACTGAATATTTCTCCAAATCCAAATCTGTCTACTTTTTTGATACTACACTTTCGGCTGAATATATAGGTTAAAACAATATTCACCAGTAACGTTTGAACAAGGTAATCCCATGCAATTGTTTTTGCACGCAGTATTGATATTTTGTGGCGACATCTTGCGGCGAACACGCGAACTGAAGAAGTCGCACGTGGACTGCGCGAAGGCTGCGTCACGGATGGACGGGTGTTTTACCATATGGCAGCAAATCCCCCGTGTTCGCTACACAGATGGTACCGATAAGGGTGGGCGGATAAACGTCAACCAGTGATAAGCAGCAGGTGAATGCCTTGATTGCAGGTACGTGGTCTGCAAAGGTACATACACATGTTATTTTTGCAGATATTCCAATTATACAATATCAGTACGTCAGCAATTCGGTTAGTTTTGATTTTGACTTAGATTATTATATGTGGAGGGTAGGAGTGAAAACAATTAAAAAAATAGACATTTGCACAAAAATTAAATGGAGTAGCATAATTTAGCTAAATCGTTAATTGTAACAACAATGTAAAAAGTTGATAATCATTATAGGAGGTACGTCTCTTTAACGGTATGTAGGGCCATACCTGTATGTATCAAAAACGCCATTTACTTTGGATGATGAGGTCTTAGGAGTGGTACACGTATTTATTTAAATCTAGAAGTACAATGCATTTTCTTCTGGAAATGTATGGTGCTAGCCTCCCTCAAATGGTTGTCTATTTGATATATTAACTGTAATTGATCATAAGACTTCTAATATGATAGTAGTGGTTGCCTTAGTAGTAATAGTATCGGTAGTAGTAGTAGTAGTAGTAGTAGTAGTAGTAGTAGTAGTAGTAGTAGTAGTAGTAGTAGTAGTAGCAGTAGCAGTAGCAGTAGCAGTAGTAGTAGTAGTAGTAGTAGTAGTAGTAGAGTAGTAGTAGTAGTGGCAGCAGCAGTAGCAGTAATAACAAATCAACAAATCAACACTGCAAGCATTATTGTGCTTATTACAGAATATAGTGCACATATAAATCAAGGTAGAAACCTCTATCGCTGTTTATGCATTAGGGCGATTGGCGATGGCAGTACGTTTTTTCTCTCCTTCCTTTCCTACAAACGCTCGGTCCCAACAATTTCCTCAACTGCCCCCAAATAAGTATACATAGTCATCCCATCGTGGCCTGGACACACATACAATCCTTATCATCAATGGTGGTTGAGAAACCAGATCGCTACATACATACTTCTTACGATTATTGTTTCCATATGTTGATTGATTTTTTTCCTTATATTAAGTTGTCCAACAGTTATTTTTAACACTGCGGACAAAGAAATGTGTTGTATTTGTTATTTCATATGATATAAACAGTACAATACAATACAATACAATACAATACAAAAACGTACAATTTAACCCACTGACATGTAACATATATGCCATTAATCATGTGTAGGAATTAAGGAAACGGTCTTTAGAAGCAGACTGTACATTTCTAACGGGGGCTTCCCCATATGTTAGTGGTCTAGCGCATTGCAATTGACTACATGCTTGGTTTCACAATTTCGAAGGCGGCTCAGGATTAGTTTAAACCACGCTGTAGGCGAACGTTACCATTCAATTAATGTTGGTTAGTTCTCAGGAATCAACACATATTCGATAGGACTCAACGCATTTACCGTTTGCACCACACTAACTGACTCGCTGTTCCATCGCGACTTTGGAATTTCGTTTTGCGTCCCTTTTCTGCTATGGCGTGACTAGCCAGTTATAGCTTGTGGAAGAAACCAGAGGAATCGGCGAAAACCGTTATTACATGTACTATTATTATTATGATTATCATTATTATTATTTTTACTATAATTATTATTATTATTATTATTATTATTATTATTATTATTATTATTATTATTATTATTATTATCATTATTATTATTATCATTATTATTATTATTATTATTATTATTATTATTATTATTATTATCATTATTGTTATTGTTATTATTATTATTATTATTATTATTATTATTATTATTATCATTATTATTATTATTATTATCATTATTATTATTATTATTATCATTATTATTAGTAGTAGTAGTAGTACTAGTAGTAGTAGTAGTAGTAGTAGTAGTAGTAGTAGTAGTAGTAGTAGTAGTAGCAGTAGTAGTAGTAGTAGTAGTAGTAGTAGTAGAAGTAGTAGTAGTATTCAAACCTCCATCAGTATATGCACTGCTTATACAGTAGGTAGAAAAGAGAACTTGAAAACCCATATAGGGGAACGTTTAGATATTTTGTTTGCACACTGTGCAAACCCTTGTCACTGATACTGCGTAGAGCTGGTAGATAGTCCACTATTTTTGATACTCACTGTACTTCTGTGCACAGAGAACAACTTATACAGAAAAAAAGTGGAGTATATATCATTTCATGCAATCTGTTACCAATTATCGTTTGTACATACAGTATTATCCTTTTCTACATTTTTTCATTTATTACACATATATCTTATTGTATATGCTTTTGTGACCGAAATGTCACAGTCAATAAACATACACATAAGGCTAGTCTGTAAACACGATATAAGCTTAGTTATTTTCACCTACAAATAAATTGGAAACACGATATCATAAGTTTGGTTGAAATCACTTACAAATTAAATGTGAAATACTCAATCATTCATGAAATGGGTTGTTTGAAATATTCAATAATGTGAAAAGGTAGTTTTCAGGTTGTTTGATTAACTTTAATAATCATCAGTATCAAGTTATTTCTCCATAACAAGAAGTCGCCTGTGGCTTGGTGTAAGTCGTCGTTTCGCTATGGGTACCCCGGTTTCCACCCCTTTTAACCCTTCCAATACTATGGCAACTTTCGTCCAAAGCACACGGACGAAAAGATGTTCGAAAAACATCTAAAGCCTATCATGTTGGTATTCATTAGATAGCGCTCGCTGAGTACTCTTAGATGAGTACCCATTTGCCTGGGTTTCAATCATTTTCAGGTTTTTTTGCATCATAATGTATTGCCCAAGTTAGCCAGCGGCAGCATAAGGGTTAACAACTGGCTAATGAATTAGTTTATAGCCCGCCCTCAGTTTGACAGAGAAAATAGCGATAATCGGAATTCCAAATCCAATTCAAATACACTTAGATCAACAGCAGCTGACTAGATATCTACCCAAACCACGTAATGATAAAATCTCTTCGTCGGATGCCGAGGCATTTCGATGATAACTTTATCTCAATCCATTTATCCTTTAAACAGCTGAAGAACCGTATAATTTCCATGATATTTTATGACAAAAACATCGCTTATAATAAGAATGTTCTTCGTTATAAAAAATGCATGTTAATGATTGGGCCAGTAATGCTTAAGGGTTCCTCCAGAAATTGTACTTTTAACTTTATTTTTGGAATTTAGAGTGATTTCACAAAATATTTGAAGGAGAGTTGTTTGGAATATCCTGATAAACATTTCTCCCTCAAGTATTTTCTTAGCTATGATTTTGCCTGCAATATTTCATCAGAATTGTTAAGCTGCTTTTCGACCCTTTGAGCATTAACCCTTCCAATGCTGAGACTACTTTCGTCCAAAGCACAAGAAAACAAAAAAAAATTGAAAACCATCCAAACCCTGTCATGTTGGTATTCATAAGATAGCTCTCACTGAGTACTCTCAGATGAGTACCCATATACCAGGGTTTCAACCATTTTTCAGGATTTTTGCATGATTTTGTATTGGCCAAATTAGCCACCAGCAGCACAAGGGTTAATGGGTCAATAAGGGTATCAGTTTCGAAATCGCCAAATACATGCAGATAACAGATTCTCCTTGGTGCATGGGTTAACCCTTCTAATACTTAGGCTATTTTCGTCTAAAGCACAAAGACGCAAATATTTTTGAAAGCCATCTAAACCCTGCCATATTGGTATTCATTGGATAGGTCTCACTGATGAGTACCCATGTGCCAAGGTTTCGGTCACCTTAAAGGTTTTTTTGCATCATTTTGTATTTGCAAAAAAAATAGCCATCAGCTACGATGGTGCAGATGTGAAGGGCAGAATTTGGAATTTTTTTTCTGTCATTTTCCAATGAAAAAACAGTGGATTTTTTTTCTGTCGTTTTCCAAAAAAAACAGCAGATTGTTTTTTTGCCGTTCCCACCTGCACCATCGTAAGCAGCAGCATAAGGGTTAATATTGATATTGATTGTCCTTTCACCCCAACACCTGTGAAGCGGGTGACACGATTCTCATGTTTATTTATCAACAGCCAGCCCGTGATGTAGGTCATGCGACAGCCACACGTGTTCAGATTGCACGCTGTCTCTAGACTGCTATCTCTAGGCCTCCGTCTCCGGCTTGCCTAGATACTAGGCTGTTATTAGAGATTTCGATTATCGTCACTTTTTCTGCCATATTTAGCCGAAATCGTTAATGGCCAGCTGTAATTGGTGGAGGAAACCAGAGTAGCCAGAGTACACAGTGAAAACCATCGGAATTTCGTTTTAGTTTTTACGTCACCTTTTCTGCCATATTGCGGCTAAATCGTGACTAGCCAGTTGTAACTTGGGGGAACTGGAGTACCCGGCGAAAACCATCGCCTACCCCAAGTTTTAGCTAAATTTATTTTGTATACATTTGTCACCATACCCCTGCAGAAATGAGCACCTCAGTTGATCAGGTTGTTTGTAGTAGTAGTAGTAGTAGTAGTAGTAGTAGTAGTAGTAGTAGTAGTAGTAGTAGTAGTAGTAGTAGTAGTTATTGACTATACAAAAAACTTACTATTACAGGCGATAAAACGAGATTAGATACACAAAAGACATATTACCGATATCTGTATATAAGAGAACGAACACGTGTTTCTAACTTAGCGGTGGTAGCGTATTGTTTCAGTATAACACCACTAGAGATAGGTGCCATCAAATGGTGCCATCTATGGGCCATTGCTGGTACTACACCATTGACAGTATTATACTGACTAGTCAACTCAGAAGGTCAGAGTATGACACCACTAGAGATAGGAGCACCACGTGGTGCCATCTTTGGGCCATTATTGGTACTACACCATTGCCAGTATTATACTGACTGGTCAACTCAAATGATCAGAGTATAACACCACTAGAGAGGAGGACCACGTGGTGCCATCTATGGGCCATTGCTGGTACTACACCAGTACTATACTGGTTGGTCAACTTTGAGGGGGATGTGTGATCATTTAAAAGCCTTGGGGCCTATTTTAGTCTCGAGCCAGTCCACACATACTGTTACCTTTTACAGAGGTAATTGGGGGCACCCTTGAATTTGCACATGGTAACTTTATGGAGACCCTTGTTTATCTGAGACGCTCCTAGTGGCGAGTGGAGGAACTGAACATTTATCTTTGAACCTGTCCTGCAGTTAGGTAACGTACGCTCCCATACATCACAATAAAAGGTAGCAAAGTGGGTCTGCCTTAAGGACTACGCTGTTGCTTCAAAGAACTATACTATGTTGCGTGACAAATTATTCCTTGTCCATTTTTAGGCCTTTTTCTTGAAGGAGTAAAAGGTTAAAGAAGGCCCCCATACACTCACCTTAACATTGCACCCCTGAGAACATGAATACTGCTAATATACTTAGTTATATCCTAAGCACGTTATTCGTGACAAATACACTTTTTTGTTGAACTCTGTTTTCTATTGTCAAAGACACTCTTGGTTTATGCCCTGATGTGGGATTACTTGGTTAAATAAGCTACTGCGTGAAAAATGGGCAGGGACCCCTTTATTTTCTTAATTTTGATTAGCTAAAATAACTGATTCAGATTTATTTGAGAAATTCGGTAACATTAAGATTTTTCTATAACAAAGACAAAAGTGGCAAAAATGAAAATAAATTGTTTCCTACATATGAAGATTCTTTCATAAATTATCTTATACTTTTTCTCGTTTAGTTTCAGATTTATCTTCCTAGAAGACACATGTCATATACGATCAAACCATGCTTTGTTATATTGTTAACGAAAGGGTATGTATGTATGTATGTACGTACGCACGTACGTACGTATGTATGTATAGGTATTTCACTTCCAGTGGGTTTGTAACGGCACACCGGTAGATCATCTCACATGCAAATTGCATCCATGTGGTGTGCATTTGTAATAATTCTCACGTCACAAATCCTACCAACATTCCCATGCATATTACAGTACATTATTCGCGCGTGTAGTGAGTGATGGTAGTGAGTGAGAGTATGTGTTGTGTGCGGCAGCAGTAGTTGTTGTAACACAGGGTGTGGGTCCCACGCTCAGTACTGTATCCGCAGAGATAAGAGGAATGAAGTACGGATTCAAGTGTGGCTTCTCGTCCCCTCGCTTACCACCTGTTAGATTTGGCCACACAGCTGCTGAGTTCGCAGCGAGTCCCCCTTTATATGTGGCCGTCTCCCCTCTGTCCTCACAGCACTGCGAGTCTGCACCTACGGAAGGACATATCACCATTCCTCCGATGGCGTGAGTATAAAACTTTACGAAGTGTTTGCGATGAGCGTGTGGTCGTAAAGTCGATTGTTCTCTCTTTGCTATTTACAAACGCCTCGCAAGCACCGCGTAAAGTTTTATGCTCCGGACCCCTGATCTCCATCTAGCAGCCGACGGCTTACCTTAAATCTGATCATCCCTGGAACGACACACGGGCGACTGCACGGACGGCTGAATACTGAGGTAACATTTTCTTTAATTTAAGATATCTTTTGATAAATGTTTGAACGAGAATGTTAATTTTACCCCAACCAATAACTCCATCTCATTTTATTTTATTTTGAAAATTTATGCTATCTCGTGTTATCTATAGTGTTAGCATAGCACCCAGGCGATATATTATAACCAACAAATGCTCACAGCGGCAGAAAACCGCCTGACAATATTAGCAAAATATTTCAGCCAAAGAGCATTGTTGGGAAAACAAAACATAGAAGGAAAAATACTAATCACTGAAATAATATCTTAGAAGACCAAACACATCCAAGATAATATTAACTACCAATTTAGCTCGTCTTCAAAGATGTGGTCAAACCATTCTTAAATACGAAGTTATTGTCAAAAGTATCAAAGATCCAGACGACAATTACCAGAAAAACTTTTCTGTAGGAATGGGTGAATAGAGGAGGTCGTGAATATTGGTCAAGATCGGGATACGTGCACTTGTCATTTCGTTGGCAAGTTCTTCACCCATGTATTTCCCTCCAATGATCGGCTAATCTGATTGGCTGAAAGTAACCGAAAACCTGATAGTCCGTGAGCTGACGTTCGAAACCCTCCCCCCCCCCCCCCCCCTGGGGAATTTCGGAGACCTATATTTCCAAAAACCTTATACCCTCAGCTGTTCAGATCAGCTTGTCTGCACTTATATCGCGGGTGCGTTTGCCCTGGAGGGCCAATTGAATGTCGGTACCTCCCTCATTTTAGGGGTGGGGGTGACATTTTCTAAGTGGGGGTGGTATGGACACTTGCAATTATCTGGGATACTCCAAATCTGTTGTGCTGGTCAAGTGATCAACAGGTACAATTACCAAATACCTTTCAGAAGCACCGTATTACTATCCATGGAAAAAAATTCAAAAAACGTCTCAAAAAATGCCATTTTTTTGCAGTTTTTTTGAAAATTTTCACAAACTTCAAGTTTTTAGTAGTCAAATGAGTACAAAACCACCCATATTATATACCTAAATTACAAGCAACCTCTTATCTGCATAATAAAACAAAGATGAGCTCCATTGGTTGTTTGAGCGTGATTTTACAGGACTTTCTTTTCCCCTACCCCTGTGTTGAAAAAATAACCGAAAAATAGCATAAAATACTAAAAAATATTTTTTTAAATCCAAGATGTTCCTTTAACACATGTTTGGTACTGGAAATAGTTTGAACATGACAAAGGCTGATTGGGCTGAAAAAAATGGATTGCCCAGTTGCCCGGGACAACCAAATTTTACCAAAATTTGCCAAAAATCCAGTTTTAGGCTAGAAATCAGAGTTTGAATAACAATATGACTCCTGAAAAGGTGTTTAAAGCTATTATGTGAGACTGTAGGTGTTCTTTAGTTGAAAATAGTCATAGCTGGATACTTATCAATTGTTTTATTTCAGTTCAACCCTATTTAGAAGGTAATCTAGAAGGCCAAAGGTCTCAAAATGTAGTTATACTACAATAATTGTAGTAAGTCAATGCCGGTGTGTGGTTTTAACATGGTCAGAAGATCAGGATAGACTGCTGTTGGGCCTTAACCTACTGGGGCTTATTAACCTGGTAGCCCAGTTGCCTGGGACTATTGAATTTTACCAAAATCTGCTTTAAATCTAAATTATAGTGTCAGAAGTCAAGTAATTTTGAGAAAGTGACCCTATGTGCAATATCAGACCTCTTTTGTGACATGATGCTGTTTTCCTGTTGTTTGCATTCTTCTTGTTTAATGATTTTGACCACTGGACATATGTGAGGGAGACCCATCCATTATCAGAAGGAAAGCATAGGACATTTTTGTGCCCCATAGGACAGTTTTTATGACATAAATCGTAACTGTAACTCACAAAGACCAACACCCCTTGTTGACAGGGAACATTCAAACCATAATACCTGATTATCAAACACACCCAAAAGTTCCTCCAATATGCCTGAATGGGCACAAAAATGGACACCTGTATCCCTAGCTCCCCCTCCTATACTAGCTATTTGAGGTGAACAAACAGCCTTTAGGTTGGCATGAAGCATTGAAACTACATTGTCTGAATATCAAGCTTTATCAGAAGTTGACCTCATCACATATCCTATCCCTTCTCTGTTTTCCTCAACCCTGAGAGGTGTGATACCTACATATCTATTCCAATCTACTACCAACAGCCCTAAAAGCTGCGTACATGTACCTCAAGAGTCATTTAAACCATTATCCATATCCATAATCAGCTGGGTACCTTTATCTCATCTGAGCCATTGAGTGGAACCCTTAAAAATAAGTGTCATTAGCTCATCCCTGCTATACCTGATAGTATGGTTTTCAGGTAACAAGCCTATTAACCTTGAGGGTATAAGGTAGGATGGTATACAACTACAAAGCCTATTGTTGTAGAGGGTGTAGCAAGGATAAGTTGTCCTAAATGAACTACTTAAGCTATGAGATATAGTTACCTAGCTATTAATGTTATGATATGAGATATAATTACTTATCCTGTAAGGCTTGAGGGTAATAGCTGGTATGGGAATCAAGTATGTAATATATGAAGATTTAGGGTAATAGATTGATGAGGTAAATGTGCTTATCTGTTATCCTGGGTGGGGGGGGGGAGTTTATTGCTGGTAAGGGAAACAGGTATCTTACATTTTAGGGCTAGGGCAATAGCCAGTATTGGACATGGATACCCAGCCAACTAAGGTTAACTAATAGTTCTATCTGGTATAAGGTGGGATAGAGGTATCCAAACTCTTGAGGCTGAGAGCAGTTAGCAGTTATAGCTGGTATGAGATACTCATATATAACCTTAGTAAAGGAATTGGGATAATAGCTGGGAGGGGATATAGATGTAAGAGGTACAGGCTCCTGATTAAGTTATTAGGATTTAGGGTAATTGCTGAGTAGAAATGGGTAAGGATACAGATACCCAATCCATGGTACCCAGTCTACCAAGGTCTTGGGCAGTAGTTAGGATGAGATACAGGATCAAACATGATAGGTATCAGGGTAAGAGTTTAGGGTAGTAGGATAAGACAGGTAGCCAGCCTATAGGGTAATAGGATGATATACTGCTATAGTGACTCATGGAAATAGCCCAGATGAGATGCAGGTACCCAGTCTACAGATATTTAGAGGCAATGGTTGGAATGGCATAGTATTACCAAGCCTATAAAGGATCAGGGTAATGGATGGCATGGAATACTGGTATCATACATAGGAATATGGATGATATGTGGAATAAGAAACAGGTAGCCAAGCTATAGGAGCTAAGGATTATAGATCCATAGCTATGATGAGTGTTTACTAGGGCCGAGGGTGGTGGCATGGAAGAGATACATGTACCCACCCTGTACAGGGTAATAGCTAAGATGAGGTATTGCTTCTCACCTGGTAGGAATCTGGTCAATTGCTGGTATGATACAGGTACCAAGCTGGACATGGATCAGGTTAATAATTTGGATAAGATATATGTACTCAACTGATACGAGATGAGGGAAGTAGTTGGGATTAGATACAGGTACCCAATCGCTTAGTGTTGATACAAACAGAGGGGAAGGGATAAGACCTTTTGAGGAGTTGGGGAATCTATTGAGAGTGGTTTATAATCAGACATTGTGTTTTAAATCATTCTGCCAACTAACTACTAGCTGTTTGTTTACCACAAATAGCTAGTATGAGGGGGGGGGGGGGGGCTGGATAGAGGTGTCCATCACTGTGCCCATTCAGGCATATTGGAGGAAATATTGTGTGTGTTTGATAATCAGGTACTATGTTGTAAATTGTCCCTGTCAATAATGTGTCAATAACCCTAAATGTATGTATATATATATATATATATATATATATATATATATATATATATATATATATATATATATATATATATATATATATATATATATATATATATATAAATATACATCATACTTGATTCTCATACCAGCTATTACCATCGAGCCTTACAGGGTAGGTAAATATATCTCATAACATAACACTAATAGCTAGGTAACTGTATCTCATTGCTAAATTAGCTCATTTAGGATATATAATCCTTGCTACTACCCTATACAACAATAGGCTTTGTAGTTGTATACCATCCTACCTTATAGCCTCAAACTCAAGAGATTTGGTACCTGAAACCCATACCAGCAGGTATAGCAGGGATGAGGTAATGATAATTACTTTTTAGGATTCTGGCTAATGGCTAGGATGAAATAAAGGTACCAAGCTGATTAGGGATATGGATAATGGTTCAAATGAGGCATATGTACCCAGCTTTTAAGGATTGGTGGTATTAGATTGGATTATATACAGGTATCAAACCTCTTAGTAGGGTTAACCCTGGAAAAGAGAAAAGGGATAAGATACAGGTATCCATCTTTATGCTTCTTAGGAGGGTTGCGTCGAGTTCAATTTTTGGTACAGCTTGATATTCAGACAATGCAGTTTGAATACTTCACGCCAACCTAAAGGCTGTTTGTTCACCTCAAATAGCTAGTAGGGGGGATACAGGTGTCCATTGTTGCGCCCATTCAGGCATATTAGAGGAACTATTGAGTGTGTTTGATAATCAGGTATTATGGTTTGAATGTTCCCTGTCAACAAGGTGTGTTGGTCTTTGTGAGTTACAGTTACGATTTATGTCACAAAACTGTCCTATGGGGCACAAAAATGTCCTATGCTTTCCTTCTGATAATGGATGGGGCTCCCTCACATATGTCCAGTGGTCAAAATCATTAAACAAGAAGAATGCAAACAAAAGGAAAACAGCATCATGTCACAAAAGAGGTCTGATATTGCACATAGGGTCACTTTCTCAAAATTACTTGACTTCTGACACTATAATTTAGATTTAAAGCAGATTTTGGTAAAATTCAATAGTCCCAGGCAACTGGGCTACCAGGTTAATAAGCCCCAGTAGGTTAAGGCCCAACAGCAGTCTATCCTGATCTTCTGACCATGTTAAAACCACACACCGGCATTGACTTACTACAATTATTGTAGTATAACTACATTTTGAGACCTTTGGCCTTCTAGATTACCTTCTAAATAGGGTTGAACTGAAATAAAACAATTGATAAGTATCCAGCTATGACTATTTTCAACTATAGAACACCTACAGTCTCACACAATAGCTTTAAACACCTTTTCAGGAGTCATATTGTTATTCAAACTCTGATTTCTAGCCTAAAACTGGATTTTTAGCATGTTTTGGTAAAATTTGGTTGTCTCGGGCAACTGGGCAATCCATTTTTTTCAGCCCAATCAGTCTTTGTCATGTTCAAACTATTTTCAGTACCAAACATGTGTTAAAGGAACATCTTGGATTTTTAAAAATATTTTTTAGTATTTTATGCTATTTTTCGGTTATTTTTTCAACATAGGGGTAGGGGAAAAGAAAGTCCTGTAAAATCACGCTCGAACAACCAATGGAGCTCATCTTTGTTTTATTATGCAGATAAGAGGTTGCTTGTAATTTAGGTATATAATATGGGGTGGTTTTGTACTCATTTGACTACTAAAAACTTTAAGTTTGTGAAGATTTTAAAAAAAACTGCAAAAAAATGGCATTTTTTTGAGACGTTTTTTGAATTTTTTTCCATGGATAGTAATACGGTGCTTCTGAAAGGTATTTGGTAATTGTACCTGTTGATCACTTGACCAGCACAACAAATTTGGAGTATCCCAGATAATTGCAAGTGTCCATACCACCCCCACTTAGAAAATGTCACTCCCACCCCTAAAATGAGGGAGGTACCGACCTTCAATTGGCCCTCCAGGGCAAACGCACCCGCGATATAAGTGCAGACAAGCTGATCTGAACTGCTGAGGGTATAAGGTTTTTGGAAATATAGGTCTCCGAAATTCCCCAGGGGGGGGGAGGGTTTCGAACGTCAGCTCACGGACTAAATATGTTTCTTGCTAAGTGTAATATATTTGGTTTGAGTTAATGTGGCATGTCTTGGGAACGGTAAGATATCTATACACACACACACATATATATATATATATATATATATATATATATATATATATATATATATATATATATATATATATATATATATATATATATATATATATATATATATATATATATATATATATCACTTTGTAATGTGTTAGATATAAATGCTTTCCCTTTGTTCAGTTGAGCAAAGTATCTTTTTGTATATTTATCAATATCGCATGATGGCATTATACAGGCTTGCGTTTGTTGCGTTCTCTATTGTCTCAAAGAAAGGTCCCGTCCTGATAGACTAGTTCGGTACGGCGTTGCCACTGACTTCACACTGTCTGTCAACGATTGGCACGGTTCTCTTGTGAGCTTTCTTTCCCTCAACACACGTGTACCGTATATTGTGTTATATTATCATTTGCTCACTTTCCTTTTGTTTATCTTCCATATGTGTGATTCTTTTTTGTAACTTTGTTCCAAAGTTGTTGTCAACTTTGTTGAAGGCTTTCTTTATTTAGAAACATATTTTCCTGGGTTCAAATCCCAGCCGGGGTGTGTGCAAAAGTTACCAGCAACTTTGGTTAGGGAAATGGTTCGGAATGAATATTCCTGTTCCTCTTCTGCTAACAACTGGCTTGTCACGACTTCGCTGCATTTTGGTAGAAAAAGTAACGATAAAGGAAATCCCAAAGTTTTAAAAACGCAGTAGAAATATACTCCGTTTAAAAAGAGTTAAACGTTATGAAATACCGCCGTTCTCCTACTGGTGCCATATGCTGTTCATCACATGATGTTTTCAATTCAACTAGTTTTCGGTAGACTAGCCATGTCTGGAATTTCCAATGAAGTCGTGTGTTCTGAACTTTATTGGAAATGATTTTTAATAGAGCACAGAGTTGCAGACCACTTGGAGGAGAGTTTTTGGTTGGGTTCTGATTTGGATTCCTCGTATACTAGCGTAATTGCGCTATATAATGTTCACGCCATATTTAAGTGATTTACAGTAATTAAACTGCAATAGAAGATTTGCCAGAAACGCAATTACTGAATGGCAATTTGTGTTTGGCCATAGTAGGAATGTGTGGTGCTGGAATTTTGGAATTTCGTTTTCCGTCACATTTGTGCCATATTGTGGCTAATTCGTGACTAGCCAGTTGTTAGTAGTGGAGGAAACCGGAGTACCCGGCGAAAACCACGGCCTAACTCCAAGTCACTGGAAAGAAGCTTATTTGATCTCTCGTTTGCGCCTGCAGTGCGCACATGATTATGTGGATATCCTCGAAAACAACTTATTTGTTAGAGTTTTATCCGAACACAACTCGTTAATTAGGATTTAAAATAGTTCAAGATGGAGTGTTTTATAATCAACCATGGTTGAATGAATGAATGAATGGATGAGGGCTTAAAGGTACATCGTCTTACACAAATCATTTAGTGCCATAAAAAACAATCAAACACAGTACTTTTCGATCAAATGTTTCTCAATATATTCAAATCAAGATGTTTCTATATATTTATGGTAGGCCGTTGAACGCTCCAGGCGTAAAAGGCTTAGAGATCGTGGTAGTTGATGGTTTACGAGCAAATACCGTGTTTGAATTTGAATTTCTGTAATGTCACATGTGTTGCAATATCGAAGCGCAATTGTAAAATTGAGGAAAAACGTTGGCTAATCATATATCATTGGTGCATTCTTATATATCCTAAGTTGGATTTGAACCTATGACCTGTGGCAGTGATGAATGACAGCTAGCAGTCTGTGTGTAAGGTGTTAGACCTCTCAGTTACTGAGGCTGCCCCTGGCAACCATTGGGTATTTAGAAAAATCATGTCATATATAACTCATTTGGCCATTGCGTATACAGGCAACTCTGCTTAATCCGGACATGTATAATCCAGATTTTCGTCTAAACCGGACAAATTGGAAGGTCACAGTTCCGTCCTATACATATAATTCCTATATGCATAATTCGGATTTTGCCTAATCACGACAGAAATTAAGGGTCTACATCAGTCTGGATTAAGCACAGTTGCCTGCAGTTATAACTTACAACAGAATAAGCATGTGCATGTTTCATTTGTAATCAATTAGATGATAATCTGATGAAAGAGTGATATAACAAGAACAACCATATGCATTGCGTTAGAGGGTTTATTCAGGGTGCTTGCTTGCGTAACAATTAAATTCAAATGTCATACCAGAACTGGTAACTCACATCTATTGCATAGACATCATGAATACAATCACTGCATAGGAAACATACAAAGGTAACAGAACTGCCATTTAACCCATTAATGCTCAGAGCGGCCAAAACAGGCCTGACAATTTTTGAAATATCTTTCTAACAAAAGCATTTTTTGGAAAATAATTGAAGGTAAATGTTATAGGGAAGTCAAATAACAACTCTACTTCAACTATTTTGTGAACTTTTGCTTTATTCCAAAGTTATTTTGAAAAGTATGAAAGTAGCAGACAATACTTTCTAGAGGATCTCTGAGTGTGAATGGGTTAAAATGGCTTGGTTATTACTCTTCACCCAATGTAGTGTGTATTTGACTCCATGTGGGTCTTAAACCCTAAAAAAGTATGCTATAGGTTTTGGAATAAAAAGGTATGCATGAAAACATCCTTCTATTGTTTGATTAACTGGTAAATAGGGAAGTGTATTACTCAATCTAAAAATGACGTTTCTTGTACATGATTGTTGTAATATATTAAGTAAATATGTTTTTATAAACCAAGATGCTGAGAAGAATGAAAACCAAATTAGTACACTAAAACTTCCTTAATAACATTCATCATACTCACATAAAATTGGGTAATTTTCTAACCACAGCTATTCCCTTTGTAAGCACTAGAGTGAGTTGTATTTGCTTATAATGTATATTATGCAACAGCTTCACAAATGACCAGTCTTCTTTAAATACTTCACCGGTTTGAAATGTAATTGCTGACATTAAGCTAAAGCGTTATTTTATTAGCTGAGCTTGATTTTTATTTGCATTTTATTTTGCTTCTGCAGGCATAGCGAGTGGCTCTACAACAAAGGGATACTAATGGTTGCTTAAGCATACAAGGGTTTCTTGTCTTTTCAAATTCAAAGTCCGTTGTTTTTTGTGTGTGAATTCTGTCATCATTCGAGTTTACGGAGCTTCATTGGAACCGCCAGTTTCTGAAAGGGATGATAGGCACAGTTGAAAAAGCAATTCTTTATGTAATAGTGTCCCTTTTCAATCAAATTGAAACTTAAAACAACAGTTCAAACAATAATCTTCCAAGTGCAAAGCATCAATTGAAATCTTATTCTTAAAATGTTATTGAAAATGAATAAAACAATTGCTATATTATCGCATTATTAAAGGATGCGTTTTTTTCTGTAGAGACCTGGTATATAGAATTCTTGTCAGTTCTGTATGGCTATGACTAAAAACTAGTCTCTGGAGACTTTTTTTTTATATCCCACATCTTTCTAGATTCTGCTCTCTGAACAGAATGAAATAAGAAACATGTCCAATAATTATTATTGACAGTGAATGAAACAGTTACAAGATCATTATCAAGTTAGTAAATGATGCGTTTTTCTGTAGAGACCTGGTATACGGCTAAAAAAAGATCTCTAAATGGACTAAAATGTCTCCTACCTATGTTAAAAAGTGGTGCGAATCGAATGTAGTACACGGAGTGGGGGGGGGGGGGGGGCGGGGAGGGGGGTAAGTCCAAATAGTGTAAACAGGGATTATATTTTTACCTGACGCAAACAGTGGTTACGGTTTGTACCTAGTGCAAAATAGGGTTACGATTATGCCTAACACAAAACGGGTGCTGCCACACCTAAAACTAGTGCTTACAAGTCGCAGATTTCGTATTTATTTTTAAAAGGGAAAGGATTCTTACAAGGTGCAAAATGGGGAAATAGTTGTACCTTGTTCAAAAGGGGTAGGTTCATACTTAGTGCTAAAATGATGGGATTCTTACCAAAAAGGGGGTAGGGCTCCTACCTACAGTGCCGACATTTAATTCCTGCACTAAATGCGTGGGCAGCCCGGGCAAAGTACACGACCGCATGCCCGATTGCCACTCAGTTTCCTGGGCATAGATGCATGAATGGCCTTCAACTGAACGTAACTTTGATTCGCACGCTGCGTGGGTCATTGATGTGCTTGTCGTATTTTATTGAAATGCTATCCATGGTTGGTTATACAACCAGGCAATGGCAGACATCCGGTCGACTGGTGCAGGAATTAAATGTCTGTACTGTAGTGCTGATTAAGGGGAGAGGGTACTTAGCTAGTGCTAAAAGGGGCGGGGCTCTCGTCTAGTGTTGAAAAAGGGTGTGTGGTTTGTATCTAGTGTAAAAAAGGGGACAGGGCTTTTACACAGTGTGTAAAGGGAACATGGTTCAAACCTAATGCTAAAACAGAGGCAGACACTCTACGAAGTGCTAAAAGGGGGCGGAAATCTTGCCTAGTAGTAAGAAGGGGCAGGGCTTGTACCTAGTGATAAAAAGGGGGCGGCAATTTTACCTAGTAGTAAGAAGGGACAGGGCATCTACCTAGTGATAAAAAGGGTGCGGAAATCTTACCTAGTAGTAAGAAGGGGCAGGGCGTATACCTAGTGATGAAAGGGGGGGGGAGAGATTCTTACCAAGAGAGGCACAGCGTCTGCATGCGCAGGTCTCCATATTCATCACTCGACCGGTCTCCGTGCTTCCGTCGCTGCAATCGAGTGTGTACGTCTGAACGACTCCTTCGCCAGAGCAACATTTACAGTCTGACTCTCGGTAGTTTCCATTTGAACTGATGTCCACAAATCCTCTATCAAAGCTAGGACCACAAGGACCTGAACAAAAATAAATGCAGCATGAGTTGCTGATAACATACATGATCAAAAGTACTCGAGCAAGCGAAATATCACACAGTTTTGGAGCCTCATATCTTTAGATGTCCTGGACCAGAAAGATTACATGCAGGGGTTTTGGAAATCAGTGCCCTGTACGTCTCCTTGTGTTGTGATTCGTGTAAGTCAGTCTTCAGTGGTAGGAGGCACATGAAACAATCAGGCACTGTAATGTTTGCTATATTCTTTCAGTTGTTCTCGACTTTGTACTGCATAGGAAAATATGTCAAACAAATGGTCCAATATCACAAAACTTGAAAACTCGAACTTCACAAAAGTGCATACAACACCATTCAAAATTGCTTCCAACTGTCTTTGTCCTAACGGATTTCATTTAGATATCTACAACATAGGAAAGCAAAGTAGTTACATGTAACAAGTATAGATGGCCACAGTATCTGCAATTAAGCTTTAGTTATGATATTATACAATAGGTGGTAGCACTAGTAAACCATCTATCACAGTTCTATAGCCAAGCTTTCAATCATGATCTTCCAACCCTTCCTGTTCTAGCTAACACATTTGACTCACCTTCACAGAATGACAGGGTCACTGCCAGTGGTGTAGCGCAAGTCTTTGACGTTCCGGTGTAGGTCAGAATGCTGGTTTCTGTTTTCAGTTCGCACTCTGCTTGAGGCTCTGAAATAAGATGGTTTTATCAAACGTATGCATACATATTGAATTCAATTCTTTATCATAATATTTAGATGGTACAGACAAAGAAATGTGAAGAAGATCAAACTCAAGATAGTTTCAAATTGAAGGGAAAATGCACGACATATATCATGGCAATGAGACTTTTATCTAATGTTTTACGTAATACACAAGGGTACACAGGTAAAAGTTAACAGGCTTGTGCACGCCCATTTCTCGATGGGTCTGTAACGGGTCTGTAATATATACAGGCCCCTTAACTTTTCCTTGTATAATGAAGCGATATGTATGTATGTACTTACTTTCAATCGGTACACATTCACAGCAAGTTCCATTTCCAGGATAAGCACGTTGATATCCCTACAAAATAGCAAACAATGATAAGCACATACCACACAATGTGGACAGAAGTTTGGTTAGGATGGCTTAGGATGGAAACCCCGGGGGGGGGGGGGGGGGGGTACTTGGGTATTTAGGGGGGCGCATACGCTCGTTATCAAAATTAAAAATGCCCCTAAAGCACTAATTTCTGGCCAAAAAAGCATCCTTATTTTAATAAAACGCTGATTTTTTCCACTAAATAAACACCCCTTCTTTTATCAAAACACTGACATTGGATAAACGGGAACACATATTTTAACTTAAGATTTTATAATCCTCAGCGTGTTTAGCGGCAGCAAGTGGCGGAAGCAGACTCGGAAGCGCAGTCACTTCGGGAGTCACTCGGCGTCAGAGCCGCGTATATTTCGTGGATTGTAAGGGGATTTTGACCCCCATACTTCGTACCTGGGTACAAAAAAGTACCCTTCTTTTACAAAATCGCGGACATGCGGAGGTCTTAAAAAAAGACCCCTTCCTCCGCGAAATACGTAACGCGGGTGCCCCCCCCCCCCCCGGGATGGAAACTGAATATAAAGCCATGTAACTATGTACTAAACTCATCTGTTTGAGTTTTGTCAGAGGTAGGTGTCCTTACCATAGCTTGGGAACAACAGTTACCCTTGCCATACACTACTGACTACTGTAGAACACACAATTTACGCGTGTGTTAATATATAGCGTACATAGCGTGTGGTTCCGCTTCGCTATATATAAAAACGCTGTACTTTTTTTCTGTACTTTGGCGCTGTCAGCGCCTCTACCATTGCTTACATAAAGATATGCTATGGTGCGAAAACTCCCCAATTCGCTATATTTGGGACACGCGTCATATGTGTGTTCTACATTAACCACCAATCTAGCATGAAAAAGCCAAGTAAAAGTAACTAAACAAATCAATCATAAAGATGTTACACATATCAAACATGTTTCAGAATATTTATGGTCTCGTATTAAGGTACAGCACAAACTACTTCTTATTTGAGGGTGAACTTTTTCTCTCTGGAAAACTAACACTAAAGATCGTTTTTTCCTGTTTCAAATGTGCGAGCATACTGGGCAATTAACACAGGTGCCTGGGCAAAGATAAGCTGACGTACCAGAGACGTCATGGCAAAAAATAACTGTAGCACGTAGCTTAGTGATTACCAAATGTGCGTGCATAGTTTTCTCAATGCGTAGCCAGGCATGTCTGGATGACTGCAATGTTGGTATTCATTGGATAGCTTTCGCTTAGTACTCTTAGATACGTGTCCATGGGTCGGGGTTTCAGTCATGCTTTTTTTCATCATTTTGTATTGGGCAAATTAGCCGCCAATAGCATGAGGGTTAAGTAAAGCTAAAGCAAAAGTTACACCTATTAGCAAGAAAATCAACTTTGAATTGCTTAGGAGTAGGGACTGTGCATGGTCGCACCCCCTGAACACTCCATGTACCACAAACTGATTACATAAACATGTTGCTTACTTCTGCGCATGTGCAAGTTTGTTCCTCCTCACACGAGGGTATGCCATCAGTACACTGGCAAAGTTTGCACGGATCTGAGGGATCGGTCCACGTATCTCCAGAAGCCTGAGGAAAGATAGGATAGGAACTCAAAACAAAGTTGAGAACGGAAGAGGAATAATGAATCCATACTGTAAATTCGGAAAAGATTGCGTTAGTTAAATTTTTTGCCTTTTTTATGCGTTTAGCCTCGTACGCAAAATTAAAATTTGCAATGATTAGTGCTTCCATTTTAAGTGTATATCTGAGACTCCATGTTGCAGCCAATTCGCAAAGTAAAAAACGCAAAAATCGATTTTCTGTAAATTCGCAAAATTTACTCTACACAATATTTTGTGAATCTACAGTATATCATAGCGAAACTAACATTTCTACCTTTCCTAGTGTTTCTTTTTTGTTTAAACGTAAGCCTGCAATCTTAATATCATCAGCTTAAAGCCTTGCTTATGAAATTCAACACATTTGTTAATTGCTCTAAAATTTCAATCTATATATTGCAAAGAAATATCATTTTTAAGTAATCGCTAAGCAACCTTCTTCATTATGTTTTTGAATCTTAACTACACATATGTCATATGGACAATACTACATGCCATTGTTGCATATCCTCCAATATTATGCTGAATTTGATATAACATTTAAATTCCACAAATTGTCACTCTGTGGTACTGCCTATTATTTGTATACTCTTAATTTAGTGACACAGACTCCAATACGGTAGAAAATAAATAACCCTTTGCAATAACAAAATAATAAAAACACCTTTTTGAACTTAAAAAACGTGTAGCCCTTTGATAATAACATGAATAAGAGACATAATTGAATGCACTATTGCATTATACAAATATGCCATGCCAGTGGGGGTAACATGATGGAATGTTTCCCCGAGGGAGGATGGTTTTACCGAGGGCGGAGCCCGAGGGAAAACCCTCCTCCCGAGGGGAGACATTCCATCATGTTACCCCCACTGGCATGGCATATTTGTTTTATCATACTGAACAAACCCCATTTGTAATTTAAACAAAGCAAGGTCACAGATGACTGCTGATTCACACATTCCCCGCTAGGTGTCGCTAGTGGCAACGGGCAACATGAAGCCCTCACTGATGGCATCAGGCAACATGATGATTGTTCACTGTTAAGTCAGCCAATCACAGCTTACGATCTTCAAGTGAGGTATGATAATATAGATTAAAGTACTTGGAAGATTCTATTGGTTTACCTTCTCGGCTCCGTCTACGATGCATGGGCATGGTCCGTTATTACATGGGCGTGTCTCATTCAGTGGAGGGCACATTTCACCATCTCCCTCAGTGGGCTGCACCACCGATCTGTGTCTTGTCTCTACTCCATCGCTGCATTCCAGTGAGCACTGGCTCCATGCGGTCCACGGACCAACAACGCAGTCCTCTGCACATCACAAAACAACAGTGAACCGTCAATATAAACGTTCCTAAACGTTAGTAGGTTACTGTATTCGCCCAATTAAGCGCACAGTCTCGAATAAGCGCAACTCCCCTATTTTTCACGGTTAGAGGGGGAATGGCGATCTTTTCACGTGCCGCAAACGTCTAAGCAAACTGAACAGCGAGAGCGCAAAGGAACAATAAAGGCCAAAACGCTCCGAACGGCAATCATTGAGGGATGCAGTAAAACAGAAGATTGCTAACAAACCCTTCTACAGAAAATTTTCTAAACTTCTACCCGCACCATGTGTTTAATCGGACGAATACAGTATTGTTTATATATTTCCGTATTTTCATCTTTTCCACAGTTGATGTCTACTAGATCTAATAGTACTCAAGGTTTTATGTAGCAATGTATTGTATGTTGTATGTAGCAATCTCTAAGTACATAGTTATTTAATACTTTGTACACGTACTACCTATTATAGTGTGGCTGTAACTTTGTTTTAGTCTGTCAGATGTAAAAAAAAAAAAAAGGGAAGCACAATAAAAGTTATACTTTGAAATAGTTAGGAGTAGAAATAATAGATCATAAACCCACTGAGGCCTGCCAATATACGGAATTAAAGGGTAGGGAAATGTTTTTAACTACAGTATTATAATTGCATCTACAAATAAAGCCTAGAGATCTAATGAATAACAAATGTTAGTTAGTAAAGGGAAACATAAGTACTATACTTACTATCACAACTGATATCCTCACAGGTGATTTTACCTTCCTCACATTTGCTACAAAAGTGATGAAGACAAGATTATTGTAACAATGCATGAACAAAAAATTGCCTAACTGAGTCTAGGGGAGACAATATTTACTCAGACTCTCATTGGTTTCCTGTTCAAGAAATATTCATTATTCAAAAATACATATCAAACTTATATTTATATTCATCTAACCATCTGTTTTTCAGTGTATCTGCCCATATGACGTTCTATCTAGAATTAGTTATGTAATTGGAAAATCATATTGTGCTACAAAAAACATTGATTATTTCAGACTCGCATAAGCAATTATTCCTGTTCTTCTTATAACAACTAAATTCTGCATGCAATTACTTAAAACATACCTCATGTATTTCTATGTTAACCGAAATCACATAATACGTCTCTTTTACCCCAGGAGGTATATTTTTGCATATAAGTTGAGGCACACTGATTGTAATGTTAGGAATTACTTACCATTCTTGGCATGGGTCTGAAATATCAACTACGCCGGCAGGTATCTCCACGCCTTCTACTGTCATACACGGACACTTGCCCGTCTGTATACAGGTTCCGTTGTTTTCAACATAGCCGGCAGGACACTTGCATCCTGGGATACATGCGTCGTCCTCCACACAAGTTGCGCTTCCTTCTCTAAAGTCCTCGCATGTGAGTGGACACTTGTTTGAACAGTTCACCCACACTTTAAGGTCAGGACATTCCTCTGCAATAAAAACACAACAATATCAAGACGTTCTTTTCTCCCACATGGAGGTGTGTTTTACAGTTAAGGATGAATTGTCCTGGGTTGTCTTCAATGGGGTTAAAGGTCAAACTAGTGTAATTGTCCAATCAGATCCCTCAATTTCAATCAAGTGGTCACTAACAATAGCGCATGTGGATTTGAACAAGCGTCACGTACGTGATCTGGCGCCAGTCTCTTGGGAAAACAAACGTTGCACGTCACAACAAACGCGTATTACCATTGTTGAACTAGTGCACCGGTGACCTTTGGCTGACCTAGTTTAGCTAGCTAACTTCACGGTAAAACGTGTACATTTCTCCTTTTTATCGTGGGAGAAACAGGTTCCATCACTCGTGGATGGCAAGAGGACGTATCTTGCATTCGTGAGTGATTTTGTGTCTTGGGACTCGGCAAGCCTCGTCCCAGGGCACAAAATCACTCACTCGTGCAAGATTGCTCCTCTTTCCATCCACTCGTGATGGAACCTCTATATCTCTTCATTTGGAAAATAACCGTTGACTGTACTAGACAGAATATGGCCATTGGTAGAACTTGTTACTCCAAAGCTAATTGTTTGTCTGCTCGTTAGCTTGATGACATTTGTATAGTAATGTTGTGCAAAAGAGGGTTTTTGAGTAAAGAAATGTATGTTTAATTAGTTATCTATCATTTACGTTTTAATCACAAATATGGAACTTTAGCACAGTGGATCCCTTCAATAAGGTTGCCATTGATAGAGCTGGCCATTTCCAAAATTATCATCACTCAACTTCATAAAGTACATCGGTAGGGTTGTCCATTATCAGAATTATCATCAGTCACCTTAACAAAGTAGATCGGCAGGGTTGTCCATTATCAGAATTATCATCACTCACCTTCACAAAGTACATCGGTAGGGTTGTCCATTATCAACATTATCATCAGTCACCTTAACAAAGTACATCGGTAGGGTTGTCCATTATCAGAATTATCATCACTCACCTTCACAAAGTACATCTGGGTTGCAGACCTCGAGTTCCTCGGCAAGTCCCTCGCACTCGGCACCACCATCCGCAGGGGCGGGATCGCTGCAGCTCCTGTAACGTTTTGTGACTCCTCCACCACACGTGGTAGAGCATGATCCCCACTCTCCCCAAGGTGACCAGTTGCCATCAGCTGTTAAATGGGAAAATAACATTAACTACTGATTCTACTTATTTTTATAGTATTTGCCCCTTGAATGACTGGTCATTGAGTACCATCTGTAATGCTTCTAATAGCATTTTCATGCTGACAAAAATGTCCTCGCTCTCTCTTTAATTTCGTATAAGTATGTCTTTTATTTTCTAATTACTTTTAAAAATATCATATGAATATGTGCACATTCATCTTATAATATATGTGTAACAGCCTTATGACTTTAGATCTGATGGTGAAGGTGCTGCCCTCTATATAATCCATATGTAATCATGCGCCTGACCAGTTTTTCTAATTATAGATCCTCGATCAGCAAGCTCAGTGTGGACACTGTTTCGGTGCTGAAGGTGTGGCAAGGCAGTCATCAACTCTTTCTACAACTGAACACTTGGTCCTATGAGGTCCAACATCAGCAGACCATCTTTGAAACATCTTTGATACATATATCGAGCATCTTTACATACTTATTACACATCATCAGTGCATCATGAAACATGAATGCTTGTATGGTATGCCAATACCAAAATAAACATTTTATAAGATTCAACTGGTGATTTGTGGATTATATGCAGAAAGAGTTTGTGTTAAAACCAGGAGTGCCTGTCAATAAGATTTCTGTTTGGAAAATGCAAAAATAAATCGTTTTAGGCAAAGGACAACCTTATATGCATTTGTTATACAAGGAACTTTGAACGGTAAGTAATCTAAGTATTCCTACAGGTTCAACACAGCAACACAGTTTCTAGTCACGAGCTTGGAAAAATGAAAAAACTGTTCATGCGTGACACGGTTGCTTTAATATTCTCTTGTGGACTTCTCTCATAAAAAGGTGATTCAAGGACTAAATCAATGTGAATAATATAATTGTGTTTTTTTTATAATTTTTATTTCAGATTGCATATATATATATATATATATATATATATATATATATATATATATATATATATATATATATATATATATATATATATATATATATATAATACAGTGTTACAGGTATAAAGTCCTTACAAAGGACACTATTTCCTAATTGTCAGTCAAGCACTTGTAGATGGGAGACCATTTCCCTAGAAAGAATTGTAGAAAGCATTGTAGCTATATAATATAATTGTACTTACTTGGGCATTTTTCTGTGTTGCATTCCAGAGTTTCGTCCTGTGGCACAGGTTCACAGCCAGTTCCCTCGATGATACGGGCTCTTGTCTTTGTGCCGCCATTGCAGGTCTTGGAGCACTCAGAGTATTCTGACCACGGACTCCAGTTACAGGGAACTAAAATAAAATAATTGTTATTGTAACGATTCATGTGACTACTATATTATTAGAAAGTTTTGCAAACTAGAATTAAATGAAATGAACAAACTACTAAACAAAATGAAATGGTGCTGTTCCACTTCCCATTTAGGCCAAATTTGTATAAGATAAACAATTTGATGCACAGCAATCATTTAGTTTGTCTTAGATTGTAAGAAAAATGATTGGTAAAATTATGTAGAGTAATCTATCTAGTTATCTTTAAATATTCATACATATGTAGGTAAATAGACATATACAAACATAAAACTGTAAAATGACGACCATTTAACGAACATGAGAGAGAGAGAGAGAGAGAGAGAGAGAGAGAGAGAGAGAGAGAGATTACTTACTTTCACAATCTTCATTGGTACACATTATGCTTCCTTCTGTACAGGTACTAAAAATGAGGAGAAAAATCATTGATATTTCAAAATTCCAAAATACAAACTTAGCCTGAAATTCGCATAGTGGTCTATTTAGTCATATTTAGTCTATTGTAAAATTCATTTTTGAAATAATACCACAGACATGTGTATTGTTCATCTAGCTTTGTCATTACTTTTTTCTAGTGACTGGTCATGCGTTATCTATTGTTATACCTAGTACTGTAGATTCACAAAAGATTGTGTAGAATAAATTTCGCGAATTTTCAGAAAATGGATTTTTGAATTTTTTTAACTTTGCGAAATGCCCGCATAATGGAGTGCCAGCTATACACCTAAAGTGGCAGCAATAATCATTGCGAATTTTAATTTTGCATCTGAGGCTAAACGCTAAAAAACGCAAAAATTAAACTAATGCAATCTTTTCCGAATTTACAGTATGCCATTTTCTTTGGACTAGCAGAAGGGGTTGGCAATTCAAGCATATTTCAATCATTCTCGGTTTCGAGTTTGGCATTTAATTTTAGACTAATGAAGTAATTTGTTTAGAAATTTGACCAGTTTCCATCAGAATCTTAGACTGAGTGTTTTTGATAACTTTTCGTTACATTAAAAATGAATTATAAAATTATAAGAAAATGAATTAGTGACTTTGCTTATTCATCCACTCACCAATTGTTGCAGTTAACATAGACCACAACGTCGTCCTCTATTTCATCATCAATATAGACTGGCGTGTCACCTTGGCTCTTTCCTTCAACACCATCTGTATCTATGTAGCCTACAGGTCCTGCGGGTGGGTTTTCAGCAAACTGGTCATAGTAGGATTGCATGTTGAATACACATGGGCAATCTCCCTCATTGCACTCTTCCTCCTCTACCGGGTCTCCTGGACAATCCTCTCCACCATTCAATGGGGGTGGATTAGTGCAAGATCTATAATCAGGAAGGTATATCAGTGAACAGAAAAAGGGTTACGTATTCATTTTATAAAGGTGCTAAATTGTATTACCCCTTATGCTGCTGGTTACTAATTTGGCCAAAACAAAATAATGCAACGATCCTGAAAAATGACTGAAACCCTGGGACCTGGGTACTCATCCGAGAGTACTCAGTGAGAGCTATCCAATGAATACCAACATGATAGGGTTAATATGGTTTCCAAAAAAGTTGAATCAATGTGCTTAGGATGAAAGTAGCCTTAGCATTGGAAGGGTTAAAACAAAAGTCTTTTTTCAGGATTCAATGTATAAAGTGCATAGATAATTAGATGTATGCTCTACTCCTAAACAAAACAGGCATATGATATATCTTAGTCCTAGCTATGTGAGTGATCATCAGGTATGTATTCTTTGTGGTGGATGTTAACTCTTTAACTACAGGCGCCATCTGCTGGCTAGGCCCTCTGACCTAGTTAGGCCCTTACGCTCCAGGGGGTTTGCAACAATTGGCACAAAATGCTAAAAATTGTTTCCCACAGCCGTGTGCGGCCAGGGGGGTGTAAGTCTCTTCAGCCATAAAAGGCTAAATATCATACAAAACATCTGAAATAAAAGATACTACATGAAACTGCTGTTCTTGTTCTTTTAAATTATGTTTGTTTTGTAGATATTACTTTTAAAACATATTATGCCTGATCAGTGTTAACCTAAGGTTTTGTAGAGAAAATGGTGATTTTGATTCAAAATAAATGAAAAATCAGGTAATTAAAATGCATTAGCCCTAATTTACCATAAAATTTCTTAGGTTTTACATAAGTATTTCTATTCAAAAATGGTATATGTAGAATACTTATTAAAAACTGATATATAAAATGGAAATTAGTGTTTGTTTCTTTGTTTTAATTTGTCATGAGCGATCCTAAAGCAAAGGGAATGCAAAAAGTCTTGGCAAGAAACAAATTCTGAGAGCGCTTCAAAAGGAATTCCAAAAGATTAACTACCTCAATGTTAAAGCGCTATAAACAAATGAAGATAGAAAATCCAAAACGTAAAACATTAATATCTAATACAATTTAAATCTCCTCAATCGTTTCATATAATTTTTATTTAGAAATGTTCATGATTTGCACCAGAAACCAACGATTGAACACAAAAATCAAGTGTTGATTTGTGGCCGCCATGTTGTGACTTCCAAGTTCGCTAACTTTCAGGAGCAACTTCACAGAGATAAAACTAAAGTAATAGACAAAACCTACAGTAGAAAATAAAAACATAGGGTGATTCCCTACCTTCTTATCCTCCTTGTGGTGACTTTCTTTTGTGTTGTACCATCAGTTATAGCCTTTTTCGTAGGCTTCAAACATGATGGTCAACACGTTGTCAGGCGCTATTTACGGCAAATTCAATTGGCGAAATCCATTGGCCGTAAGCAATGCACCTATTTCCAATCATGTCTCTATTATATTAATCGCCCAATAAACAAATATAAAATTGATATTGTCAGATAGATATGTGTCTTGGCTTTCAGGGAATGTATTATTTATCACGATCCAACCACGGGAAGTATTTATTTGGATCGTGTAAAATTCGGCGAGGAGACCGCAAAATCTGCCGTTTTCAAAAATGGCGGATCTAAAAAAGTGCGAAGCGATTTTCTTTGCACTTGTTTTAAAACGATTGTTTCAGCAACAAAATAAATTTATCTTGAAAAATGAATTTGATATTCTTATTCCCTGACATCCATTTAGTCTAATTTTTATCTTTATTAAATTAAGGATGTCAGGAATAAAGGAATATCGATCAAAAACAAAACCGGAAGTGCTCCATTCAATAGCGACGGGCTAGCTGCTAGCTGGTCGCAACATCGCAAAAGATCGCTTTTCGGCCGTGTTTTACCGCTCAGTTTATATTTAATGTATAATGTTGATGTTTTTCTTTGTCAATCTGACAAAGAAAAACATGTGAGAATAGGTGAGATATGTATATCACCTATTCTCAAGTTATTTCGCCAAATTCGCTGGATAACTTCCTGATTAATGGAAGCGCCATGACTTCTTGTAACGGCAATTGAGTGAGCGCTATTTGGCGCTTCGCAGGATAGACGCATCTGCCAAGTGAGCGTCATTAGGCGCTCCTTGGGATACTGAGGTGCGCGCGAGGAGCGCCTAATAGCGCTCCGTGTAGCGAAAGAGTTAAATGAATGAAATTACCAATGTTTTTCATGATGTTAATACTTCTCCATATGTAAAGCAACTACATCAATGGTTTCATTTTCTAAGGCATTCTGGCTGCCCGTCTGACTCAGTATCCTCCACTACTTACAACTTGCACATTACAATCAAGGCTATGCATGGTAGAAAAGTGAAGAGAATCAAAAATTCCCATTCCAATTCAATATTCGGCACTCTTTTGAACATACCTAAACCTCTTGATAGTGCCTGGTCCACATGTAGCACTGCAGCTACTCCATGGAGTCCATTCGCTCCAGTTTCCGGGTTCTGAACAGTTGAGTGGTTCACAATGGGTAACACCTTCCTCGCAAGTGCTGAAAATAAATCATTGTATATTCAGCTATAAGTGCATTACATGGTGGCAGAGTGCTAATCTTCATGCAAGCTCATACAATGGTATTTAAATGATGTAATAAGAAATGAACGTCATTTGAGATATTTTTGTTGAGAGTTAGGGAGAATTGCAAAAGGCAAAATCGGATCCAACAAAGTATACATATCAATGGCTAGAAGCCATGCATGTACACCGTCAACGTGATATCATATAACATGATTGGGAGATCAACATATTTGCGTACACTATGCCCAACCTCAAAACATTGAGTTCCCTGTACAAGACTAATTGTAATCAAAAAAGTAATGCAACATTGTGATGTATGGCCCGTTAGCCTCAACTCAATAATTGTTGTGAGACCATATTTTGTAAGCTTGTGGCCAGTAATGCTAAGCATGACATGCACTCCGACGTCTGCACTGTGTCACTATCAATCATGTTGCCTTATAAGATAAGTCTTACTCATCAGTTAAAAACAAGATTCTAAAGTGTACTAAAAATGAGTTTTCTCAAATTTTGGGAGGGAAATCTTAATAGCAAAGCAAAATAACAAGCATTCACATCAAGAGTGTAATCAATGAACTTAGAAAAACATACCAGTTGTAGCAATCGTAGATGATAATCGACTCTCCTGGCTCAAGGAAAGGTGGATAGGTCACAGGCACTTCAGTTGTTGGGCCTGGTGCAGAAGGCGAACTTGGTACAGCTGGTGAGCTTGGTACTGCTGGTGAGCCTGGTACAGCTGGTGAGCTTGGTACAGCTGGTGAGCTTGGTACTGCTGGTGAGCTTGGTGAGCCTGGTACTGCTGGTGAGCTTGGTACAGCTGGTGAGCTTGGTACTGCTGGTGAGCTTGGTACAGCTGGTGAGCTTGGTGAGCCTGGTACTGCTGGTGAGCTTGGTACAGCTGGTGAGCTTGGTACTGCTGGTGAGCTTGGTACAGCTGGTGAGCTTGGTACTGCTGGTGAGCTTGGTACAGCTGGTGAGCTTGGTACTGCTGGTGAGCTTGGTGAGCCTGGTACTGCTGGTGAGCTTGGTACAGCTGGTGAGCTTGGTACTGCTGGTGAGCTTGGTACAGCTGGTGAGCTTGGTGAGCTTGGTACAGCTGGTGAGCTTGGTACTGCTGGTGAGCTTGGTACAGCTGGTGAGCTTGGTGAGCCTGGTACTGCTGGTGAGCTTGGTACAGCTGGTGAGCTTGGTACTGCTGGTGAGCTTGGTGAGCCTGGTACTGCTGGTGAGCTTGGTACAGCTGGTGAGCTTGGTGAGCCTGGTACTGCTGGTGAGCTTGGTACAGCTGGTGAGCTTGGTGAGCCTGGTACTGCTGGTGAGCTTGGTACAGCTGGTGAGCTTGGTACTGCTGGTGAGCTTGGCACTGCTGGTGAGCTTGGTACAGCTGGTGAGCTTGGTGAGCTGGGTACTGCTGGTGAGCTTGGCACTGCTGGTGAGCTTGGTACTGCTGGTGAGCTTGGTGAGCTGGGTACTGCAGGTGAGCTTGGTACTGCTGGTGAGCTTGGTAATGCTGGTGTACTAGATATGGCTGGTGAGCTTGGTACGGCAGGTGAGCTTGGCACAGCTGGTGAGCTTGGTGAGCTTGGTACGACTGGTGAACTTGGTACAGCTGGTGAGCTTGGAAGTGCTGGGGAACTAGATGAACTTGGCAGACTAGGAGATACTGTTACAGATGGAACTGCAATGGAAAATATTCCCATTTATAAACCAAACAAACATTAAGAGGAAAGGCTAAGAAGATGTATTTTGTCTGTAGAATTTACATTTATAGTTATAGCTACTTAAACAGGAATGCTAGTAGTGGATTCAATTCTTTGCAGTCAATAGTTACTAAAACAGGGATAAACACTGGAATGAATTTTACTGATATCTTACCATATTCCTTATTCCTTATGACTGGCTCCCCTCCCTGAAAAACCTAACCCTTGTTATGAAAACCCTGGTGTAATATTGCTATGCCTTAAATAATCTCTATTTTCCCAAAATCGAAATTGCTACTGACAGTATGTCTTTGGGTTAGTATGATTAAGTGCACGAAAGGTCAGTGTATCATCTCACTGAAGCATATGCTACAGTGACATGACCAGAGCCATTGGTAAAGGTTAACAGATATGTCAGTGGTTTGCAAATATACTGGGTCACTTCAGAACTAGAGCTCACTAAGGCTGGTATCTGCCAAGGAAAGTCACATCCAGAATTAGAGTGTAGACATTTTAACTACTGATGTGTCTCCTAGTCCTCAAATCCTTTAGGATTCTTAATAGAAATTCATGGGACGTTTTTGTACGGGTAGTTTGCACTGGATACACGGGTTTCCTGGTTAGTCATAACATATATATGATAGAATAAATTTCCACACAATGTATATGTAAATGTTACTGCGAAAAATGCTGCAATTACTGCGGTAAATTGTCTGATAAAAGGTGGAAAGGACTGCAGAAGGAAGGAAGGGATGGGCTAAACAGCGTACGTCATATCATGACAAGATAGGAACCCTTTCATTCACGTGGTACACAACCCCTTACCAAACATAAAAGCTTTAAAAGCATGTTTGGAGCTAGCCTAGAGCCTAGCCTGCAAGCTCCTATTCCGACCATTAGAGCTCTTGAGAGAACTAGCAAACTCAAAAGCTCAGCTGCAGTAATAATTGAAAGCTCTTGAAATCTATTGCGATAGCTTTTGAAAGCTTAAGTGGTTGAATTGGGTCATATATCCCACGATGCAATTATCTGCTAGGATTCAAAATTCAAAAGAATGATCAGTTAGTGTAAAGTTGTGTTTTTTGATTGATGCTTAACTATAGTGCATAAGTTTCTTTCCAGTATCTAGATCCCGTATCCAAGTACATTTAGAACCAAATATTGGTGAAAAGAATTATTTGTTTTTGTGTAATTTGATATGTATTCAAGAATGGGGCTTCTCAGGTCTAACTTCTGTGTTCAACCCTTCCCAGAAGAGCCACCTCTTTACATCTTCAAGAGGTGTGCAATAGGAGTATGTTACCTCACGTAGAACCCTACGCTGGTGCAGTGCCCTTCTTGCCATATAAATACCAAGGGTTGTATGGATCTGCCTGTGGATTCCTTGCAACTTAAGGATCCCTTGGTCCTCTTTGGATCTGAAGTTCTATCACCGCTAGATTAGGCATTGTTATGCTATTTTTAATGTATATGTCAGCGCCAGTAATATTCGCGTTATAATCACCCAGCACGAAATGCGTGAAATCAAAAGGAGCGCGATAATAATTGGTTTTGCAGTAACTATTCGGGACCTGGCAGGTCTGCCCCAGGAAGGACTAGTTGATGGACTAAGCTGGGTAACTGGTGTGCATAAATATTGTAATTTAAGTCTGCAAACTCACCAAGCTTTTTTTGTTGTTCTGTACCTAGGGCAAATCTAGATTAGAATGAAGGCTAGTTTTCAGACACTTACAGTTTTTGCTTAATTTGTCATGTCTTAGCAGCGGGCTTGAATATTCACAGTCATGCTGATTCATTTAAAGCTTGGTGTAACATTATTGATAGTTACCATGACCACTCTAGTCTCCACTAATGCCAACATTTAATAGATTTTCTTAATGCTTAACCTTCGCAAAGGGTTTGATAAATTATTCATTGTTTTCCTTGGTTCTGAACTTAGCCTTGTAGCATTTTGTATTTATTTTCCTTATAGATACTCTTTCCTGTTTCCTTGTCGCATGGCATCCTACATTGATTAAAAAACCTCCTTCCCTATAGGAGTTAGTGTCTTACAGAGATTCATATTGGTCTATGGTACTATTTTGTTTAGTTTTGTACAACTATGACTTAGTCTAAGTTAGGGCAACTTACTTACTGTTTTAGGCCACTAGAAACTTCTTGTAAATTGTCTATAATAATTGTATACTAATGCTGTGATATTATTCTATCTGACATGGTCATTTGACACTATCATGTAACATCCACTGATAAAACATATTAGTCTTATTCAATACTGATGTATCAATATGTGCGATACCTCTACCTCAAGTTGTACTTAGCATTGGCAAACTTATGAGTGCCACAAGGGACAAATCTATGCTTACTGTGTGTCAAAAGACGAAATGCACATCAAGAAATTGTAATACATTACCTGAACTCGAGTAAATAGGCGAACTAGTTACTGCTGGTGAGCTTGGAAACACAGGCGAACTTGCGACAGTTGTTGAACTGGGCAAAGCGACCGAGGTTATGGCAGCGGGAGAGCTTGGCAATTGCGCAGAGCTAGGGGCAGCTGGTGAGCTTGTAAATGCTGGAGAGCTTGGCGCAGCTGGAGAGCTAGGGGTAACTGGAGAGCCTGGAATTGCTGGAGAGCTTGGCGAAGCTGTAGAGCTTGTTGCTACTGGAGAGCTAGGGGCCGCTGGGGAGCGAGGCGCACTTGGAGAGCCTGTTACTGCTAGTGAGGCTGTTACAGCTGTTGAGGCTGTTGCAGCTGGTGAGGCTGTTACTCCTGGCGAGCCTGTTACAGCTGGTGAGGCTGTTACAGCTGGTGAGGCTGTTACTCCTGGTGAGGCTGTTACAGCTGGTGAGGCTGTTACTGCTGGTGAGGCTGTTACTGCTGGTGAGCCTGTTACAGCTGGTGAGCTAGGAACAGCTGCAGTGCCTGTTACTGCTGGTGAGGCTGTTAGAGCTGGTGAGGTTGTTACTCCTGGTGAGGCTGTTACAGCTGGTGAGGCTGTTGCAGCTGGTGAGGCTGTTGCAGCTGGTGAGGCTGTTGCAGCTGGTGAGGCTGTTACAGCTGGTGAGGCTGTTACTCCTGGTGAGGCTGTTGCAGCTGGTGAGGCTGTTACTCCTGGTGAGGTTGTTACTCCTGGTGAGGCTGTTACAGCTGGTGAGGCAGTTATAGCTGGTGAGGCTGTTACTGCTGGTGAGGCTGTTGCAGCTGGTGAGGCAGTTACTCCTGGTGAGGCAGTTACAGCTGGTGAGGCTGTTGCAGCTGGTGAGGCAGTTGCAGCTGGTAAACCTGTTACAGCTGGTGAGGCCGTTACTCCTGGTGAGACAGTTACAGCTGGTGAGGCTGTTGCAGCTGGTGAGGCTGTTGCAGCTGGTGAGGCTGTTGCAGCTGGTGAGGCTGTTGCAGCTGGTGAGGCTGTTACTCCTGGTGAGGCTGTTACTCCTGGTGAGGCAGTTACAGCTGGTGAGGCAGTTATAGCTGGTGAGGCTGTTACTGCTGGTGAGGCTGTTGCAGCTGGTGAGGCAGTTACTCCTGGTAAGGCAGTTACTCCTGGTGAGGCTGTAGCAGCTGGTGAGGCTGTTACAGCTGGTGAGGCAGTTACTCCTGGTGAGGCTATTACAGCTGGTGAGGCAGTTACTCCTGGTGAGGCTGTTGCAGCTGGTGAGGAAGTTATAGCTGGTGAGGCTGTTACTGCTGGTGAGGCTGTTACAGCTGGTGAGGCAGTTACTCCTGGAGAGGCAGTTACTCCTGGTGAGGCTGTTGCAACTGGTGAGGCCGTTACTCCAGGTGAGGCTGTTGCAGCTGGTGAGGCTGTTGCAGCTGGTGAGGCTGTTACAGCTGGTGAGGCAGTTACTCCTGGAGAGGCAGTTACTCCTGGTGAGGCTGTTGCAACTGGTGAGGCCGTTACTCCAGGTGAGGCTGTTGCAGCTGGTGAGGCAGTTACTCCAGGTGAGGCAGTTACTCCTGGTGAGGCTGTTACAGCTGGTGAGGCAGTAACTCCTGGTGAGGCTGTGGCAGCTGGTGAGGCAGTTACTCCTGGTGAGGCAGTTGCAGCTGGTAAACCTGTTACAGCTGGTGAGGCCGTTACTCCTGGTGAGGCAGTTACAGCTGGTGAGGCTGTTGCAGCTGGTGAGGCTGTCGCAGCTGGTGAGGCTGTTGCAGCTGGTGAAGCTGTTGCAGCTGGTGAGGCTGTAGCAGCTGGTGAGGCTGTTGCAGCTGGTGAAGCTGTTGCAGCAGGAGAGGCTGTTGCAGCTGGTGAAGCTGTTGCAGCTGGTAAGGCAGTTACTCCTGGTGAGGCTGTTGCAGCTGGTGAGGCTGTTACAGCTGTTGAGGCAGTTACTCCTGGTGAGGCAGTTGCAGCTGGTGAGGCTGTTACAGCTGGTGAGGCAGTTACTCCTGGTGAGGCAGTTGCAGCTGGTGAAGCAGTTACTCCTGGTGAGGCTGTTGCAGCATGTGAGGCAGTTACTCCTGGTGAGGCTGTTACAGCTGGTGAGGCAGTTACTGCTGGTGAGGCTGTTACAGCTGGTGAGGCAGTTACTCCTGGTGAGGCAGTTGCAGCTGGTGAGGCAGTTACTCCTGGTGAGGCTGTTACAGCTGGTGAGGCTGTTACTCCTGGTGAGGCTGTTGCAGCTGGTGAGGCTGTTACAGCTGGTGAGGCAGTTACTCCTGGTGAGGCTGTTACAGCTGGTGAGGCTGTTACTCCTGGGGAGGCTGTTGTAGCTGGTGAGGCTGTTACTCCTGGTGAGGCTGTTACAGCTGGTGAGGCTGTTACTCCTGGTGAGGCTGTTGCAGCTGGTGAGGCTGTAGCAGCTGGTGAGGCAGTTACTCCTGGTGAGGCTGTTGCAGCTGGTGAGGCTGTTACAGCTGGTGAGGCTGTTGCAGCTGGTGAGGCAGTTACTCCTGGTGAGGCAGTTACAGCTGGTGAGGCTGTTGCAGCTGGTGAGGCTGTTGCAGCTGGTGAGGCTGTTGCAGCTGGTGAGCCTGTTACAGCTGGTGAGGCTGTTGCAGCTGGTGAGGCTGTTACAGCTGGTGAGGCTGTTGCAGCTGGTGAGGCAGTTACTCCTGGTGAAGCAGTTACAGCTGGTGAGGCTGTTGCAGCTGGTGAGGCTGTTACTCCTGGTGAGGCAGTTACAGCTGGTGAGGCTGTTGCAGCTGGCGAGGCTGTTACTCCTGGTGAGGCTGTTGCAGCTGGTGAGGCTGTTACAGCTGGTGCGGCAGTTACAGCTGGTGAGGCTGTTACCCCTGGTGAGGCTGTTGCAGCTGGTGAGGCTCTTACCCCTGGTGAGGCTGTTGCAGCTGGTGAGGCAGTTACTGCTGGTGAGGCTGTTACTCCTGGTGAGGCAGTTACTGCTGGTGAGGCCGTTGCAGCTGGTGAGCCTGGTGTTGCTGGTGAGGCTGTTACAGCAGGTGAGGCTGTTGCAGCTGGTGAGGCAGTTGCAGCTGGTGAGGCTGTTACAGCAGGTGAAGCTGTTACTCCTGGTGAGGCTGTTATAGCTGGTGAGGCTGTTACTCCTGGTGAGGCTGTTACAGCTGGTGAGGCTGTTGCAGCTGGTGAGGCTGTTGCTGCTGGTGAGGCTGTTACAGCTGGTGAGGCTGTAACTCCTGGTGAGCCTGTTGCAGCTGGTGAGGCAGTTGCAGCTGGTGAGGCAGTTGCAGCTGGTGAGGCTGTTGCAGCTGGTGAGGCAGTTGCAGCTGGTGAGGCTGTTACTCCTGCTTCTGCTGGTGAGCTTGGTACTGCTGGTGAGCTTGGCACTGCTGGAGAGCTTGGAACTGGACCTGAGCTTGGTACTGCTGGTGAGCTTGGTACAGCTGGTGAGCTTGGTACTGGTGCTGAGCTTGGTACAGCTGGTGAGCTTGGAACTGCTGGTGAGCTTGGTACAGCTGGTGAGCTTGGTACTGGTGCTGAGCTTGGTACAGCTGGTGAGCTTGGAACTGCTGGTGAGCTTGGTACAGCTGGTGAGCTTGGTACTGGTGCTGAGCTTGGTACAGCTGGTGAGCTTGGAACTGCTGGTGAGCTTGGTACAGCTGGTGAGCTTGGCACTGCTGGTGAGCTTGGTACTGGTGCTGAGCTTGGAACTGCTGGTGAGCTTGGTACAGCTGGTGAGCTTGGCACTGCTGGTGAGCTTGGTTCTGCTGGTGAGCTTGGTACTCCTGGTGAGCTTGGTACTGGTGCTGAGCTTGGAACTGCTGGTGAGCTTGGTACAGCTGGTGAGCTTGGCACTGCTGGTGAGCTTGGTTCTGCTGGTGAGCTTGGTACAGCTGGTGAGCTTGGTACTGCTGGTGAGCTTGGTTCTGCTGGTGAGCTTGGTACAGCTGGTGAGCTTGGCACTGCTGGTGAGCTTGGTACTGCTGGTGAGCTTGGTACTGCTGGTGAGCTTGGTGCTGGTGCTGAGCTTGGTACTCCTGGTGAGCTTGGAACTGCTGGTGAGCTTGGTGTTATTTGCGTAGTTACAACCACTGTTAGACCCGCTCTTGTAGTTGAGAACATGCTCATATCAAATGGACACTTGCATTCAGACCTGTTGACACATTCTCCATCTTGTAAGACCAAGGCACCTGGACACCTGCAGCCAGGTACGCAGGTAGTTTCGATACATTCAGTCTGGTTCAGGTGTTCACAGGTGTATGGGCAGGCGTTGGAACAGTTGCTGAACTCCAAAATATCCTCACACTCTGCAAATAGATTGGAAAAAAAGGTTTATTATCGGTATATAGTAGTATGTATGTATGCTTTATTGACTCTAAATATATGTTTACAAATATTCATACTTATACAATATTATTTTTGCCCAGAAAATGAACTTCATAGTAGGAATTAATACATTGAACAGGTAAATATGATTAATCAATTAATAACATAAAATAGAACTAAGTAGTAATCAACAAGAAAAATGTACCCTTTATGTCGTCACCAAATGTGACCTAAACAAGAGTCTATTAAGTATAAAGTTAAACATAAATAACGAATCCGAGGTCATTGAGATTTACGTGACCTATACAGATATGAATTGTGAATGAGTCAGATAATGCATGCCTCTTCTCACAATCTGCAGTTAGTTCAGAAAAGTCATTTTTCTTCCTAAGTTACTGAATAATTCAGATGCGATGTATATCTTTATGAACAAGCAATACCAACACAACCATATTTCTACAGCTTTAGGGTTTCTGCGTCCTACAACTGTTTTGCTAGGAGTAAGAAGATTATTTGTATAAAGGGTAGTGCTGCTAAATCTGTGATGCATGACTGGTTAAAGATTATAGAATAAACAACATACACAGCCTAAGCAAAAATAAGTGTTAATGTATTATTGTTTTGGCAAAACAAACTGTGAATGACCCTTTGAAATGAATATACCAAATAATACATTGAAAAAAAGTTTACGTCAACACAATTGTCTACAAGAAAAGGATGTGTATGTTTCTGATGAAAGTATGGATAAATCTATCTTTTTTAATTTGGTTATAATTACCTTCACAGGGTGGTAAATCACACGCAGTCTGCTGTTGATACGGTGGTACACAGTCCACTCCGTTATTTGCTGCCGGTTGGGATACATTTCTTGCTCTTGTACGGAACTCAGTGCCACATTCCAGTGTACAGGGAGACCATGAGGACCACTCTCCCAGTATGCAGTCAACTGTAGATAGACCAGTCATTTGGGGGATAAGCAAGCAAACATAACACCGAGTGTAGCAGACATATCATCTACTTCAGTTCGGACATGTAGAAAGTCTAAAAATGGTCTGGGGCCATTCAAGAAGTTAAAACCAGCCCTCAAGTGTAAGGTACGTTATTCATTTTATTATAAGGAAATGGGGCTATATCATTGACTACAGGATAGTTTCAAAGATATTGTGTATTCATATTCTTCAATTGGCTGCAATGGGTGTCGCTTATATGGTATTGCATTCTTAATTTCTCGTTCACTTCATCCACATATAATTTGAAATGTATCGATTCATTCTCATTTTTAAAACATTTAATGTAAATAAAATCAAACAAACCTGGACAGGCGAAGCTATTGCACTCTTCAGTTTCCTCCAATGTATTATTGACACATTCACCATTTATGCATGTTCTTGTTCGTAACTTGCTGCCAAAGTCACATGTACGCGAGCACTCAGACCACTGGGACCAAGATGAGACACAAGGTGGGCATTCTTCTACTTGCTCTGTTTGGCCCGTGCAGCCCACTGCTCCGGGGATGGGTGGGGGTGGGGTCAAGCATTCCCTTTCTCTTGACCTGCTGGGGGTCTGACAGTCACACTCACTCCACGAGGCCCATGGTGTCCAACCACCAGGTGCTGTAATGTCAAACATTAAATGTAAATAAAATTTGTACAGGTGAACTTGGATATTACGGACCTCTGTACGACAGATTTTTGCATATGACGGATGATATGCTTGGTCCCATTTCGATGCATATCAAGTCTTCGTCATATCTATACGACTGACATGACAGGATATGGTCACACAGAACTTTTTAAAGTCACTTGTTACAACTTTAAACCCTCAAGAGCATGCTAAAACTCCTATATTAAGCTGCACGCCAGAGTATCGTATACTTCCTAAACTAAATATACCACTTTCTTGTAGTCATTTCCATGAAAACCGCTTTTATACTCAAATTTCTGCTGCAAGTGGAAATCTGTATGGCTGTCACATCTAGCGTCAACACTCCATCGTATACTGCATTTGACCCATATAGATAAGGACCTGCACGCCATTGCCGGCCAGGTGGGTAGCGTTCTCTAGGGAGTGCGAATGACAGGAAGCATTGCTCCCAACCGTCCGGGCCACCACGGTACCGTGGTGGCCAGGACCGTTGGTACTGTGGCCATATCCTGTAATGGATTTTGCATATACCGCACTAATTTTCGTGGTCCCATTGAGTCTGTCACATCCAAGTTCACTTGTATTTGGATCGATGTCTAAAATTGTGTTCATCATCACATTTCCGTTTATATTAAGGCTAAATTGTGATTTGTAATCAAAGTACGACAATCTGCTTCTCATTAGTGAGGTCATTAGGTTTGACGAAACAGTGTTGCAAGGCGGAGAGTACCAACTAATACCCAATCAACTTGAATTGTGATTTGTAATCATAGTACGACAATCTGCTCACTAGTGAGGTTATTAGGTTTGACGAAACAGTAATGCTCAGGGGAGAGTACCAACTAATACCCATTCAGCTCGAATGTTTTGAGTGAGATCTATAGCTCGGCAGTGGTGAGAGACGTAGAGCATTTATTGGTAATGGTGTATAATTCTCAACTATCTGCATATGGAAGTGAAGATTTAGATTGTGTTGGTTTCTGAAGATGTTATTAGTGATGAGTATTCTATGTCAAACAGCAATGCTTTTACTATCACCGGAAATAATTAGTATGTGCATATGGGAAGTGCTACATAGCTGTTTTTTAACAGAAAAGAAAACAAAATTACAGATTTAAGATACATCATTGATTTTGATATTGAACCAATTGGTAAATTCACAGTGCAATTGGAAATACAAAAGTCAACTGATTGAAATGATTTAAAATAATGAAAGAAAATCTCTGTGGAACTTACCTGGGGTGACAGGAGGTGTTAACTCTGGAATATAAAATGTAAAGCTGAAGAGTCTATTTCTTATGAAAAAATAATATGGTCAAGTTATCAATAGCATAAGCAATAAGCAAGGGCTGAAAAGTTCTAAACTTTTATTGTTAACTGCATTACAAAATGCATTATGGATTTTTTTCTCTCCTTACCTTTTGGCATCTATATTAACTGTAACTGTGTACTTGTCTTATGTACATATGTTTGTGAATTTAGATATAATCATGTAAATATACTCATCTACGTTTTATTGTATCTATCTTAAATCTTCACAAGAGCAAATACTGGATAAAGTACCTACCTTCACAATCATCATTGGTACACATGATGCCACCCTCTCTGCAGGTACTAAAATGATAGAAATAGTTCTATTCAAATACTGGTAGTATTGAGAAATCGGGGTTTATTAAGATATATATATATAAAAGCTAACATTAGAATATGAATGTTTATGAAAAAAATAAAGTGATTGCATGAATAAGTATAATAACTTATCAAATATGATAATGATGACATGAACGTCAATTACAAAATTTGATATTGACATAATTTTAAAGTAAAAACAAGACTATCAATGCAACTTACCAGTTGTTGCAATTCACATGAACGACTACAGCGTTAGGTACTTGGTCATCAATGTAAACAAGCGTGTCACCATCACTCTGTCCACTGACATCATCCGAGTCGATCCAACCAACTGCTCCCTCAGGAGGGTTTTCACCGAACTGTTCATAGTAGGATTGCATGTCGAATACACATGGGCAATCTCCCTCATAGCACTCTTCTTCCTCCACTGCATCTCCTGGACAGTCCTCTCCACCATTCAATGGGGGTGGATTTGTGCATGATCTGTAATTTAAAACAAAAAAGATTAAAAAAGGAAATAACTCTATTAGCTGGAAATCAATAAATACAATCCTTAGAAGGAAAAATCAATGCAATGCAATGTTAGCATATTTGCCTTTTAATGTGCACAAGTCATACATTTGTCAATTAAAAGATCAGTCAGGTGCAATGCCCTAGAACACTCAGCTATCATTCAGTTCCTCAGGAGGTAACCAATGTATTGTGCAGACACTGTTAAGTTTAATAACCACAATCGGCAGCAAAGTAAGATTTGGAATTTTGTTTTTCTTTACATTTATGCCAATTGTGGCTAATGTGTGACTAGCCAGTTGTAAATAGTGGAGGAAACCGGAGTACCTGGTGAAAACCACCGCCTAACCCCAAGTCACTGGTAACTTGCTCACATGCCCAGGCCGGGATTCGAACCCAGGAAGTGGTGAGAGACAGCGTGCGGTCAGTGGCGGCGCCTTAGACCACACGTCCGTCAGAGCAGGCGTACAGCAAATTAAGAATATTTACTACTGCTCAAATACCTAAATCTCCTCCTGGTGCCTTGTCCACAGTCAGCTGTGCAGTTGTTCCATGCTGTCCATTCACTCCAGTTGCCTGGTTCTGAGCAGTTTAGAGGTTCACAGTGGGTAGTACCATTCTCACAAGTGCTAAAATACGAAGCATATCAAAGTCACACCATATCTATCATCAGAATAGGCTATATATTGAATCAAAATGAAGATTACTTTGTATGTTTATTAGTGAAGTAACAGTGCCATATTTTGGCATGTATAAGACGCACCCGTATATAAGCCACAGCCCTTGTTCAGGCCTTTAAAAAGATGTATAGACCTTAGCTTTGTGTACAGTATGCACCCCCCCTTTCGGCCCATGCCTCTAGCTATTTTCTAAAAACAAATGAAAGAAATGGGGGTCATCTTACTAACTAACCAGCATTGGATTCGGACATGCATTACGTTGATTGTAATTTGAAGTCACTATGCTACTCTATAGACAATAGGGGCTTGGACATTCATGAGGTGTATTATAATTATTCTGCTTAAAATAGAACTGGCTGGACAGGTCCGATATAACAAACACTTCACTATGGTGTCTACGGCCAGATAGGACTGATAAGGTTTTACCAGTACTGCTGAAGTTGAAAAGGTTAGAGACGTGCTAAACATGTAAGAAACACAATTGAAATGAAATCATACCCGAGTCTCAATTCTGATATGGGTTGCGGTAATGGCTGGTCATCGATTTGTGATCTCTGTGTGGCCTGGGCCCTCGAAGTAAAACACCCTAGATTTCTAGCTTTGTGTATAAGACGCACCCCCGTATTGAGTGTAAAAATTTGTGTAAAAAAGTGTGTCTTATACACGCAAAAATACGGTATATCATTTATATCACTTTCATTGTCCCTAGGGATACGTTATTACTTAATCCACTTGGTCCACTCAAATTATTTAAAGATACCCATAGTTGCTTCTGGAAGAACCTATGTATTCAAATCCTAAATGACGGCAAGCATGTCATGCCTGTCAAAAACGGTGTCAAAAATAGATCAGATTTTCTCACATTTCCTGATATGACAAGTGAACCATACAATTGAAAACACAACACTTGGATTCTTTCACTAAAATAATAAACTATTCAATCTTTACTGTATTTAAGGAGAAGGGAAAAATGTGCAACCTACCAATTGTAACAATCGTGGACAATCCACTGTCCTGGATCAAGGAAGGAAGGAAGTGTGACTGGCCATTCTGAAGATACTTCTGGAGAAGTTGTTGGGCTTGGTGCACCTGCTGAGCTTGGCAATGCTGGTGAACTTGGCACTGGTGCTGAACTTGGTACTACTGGAGAGCTTGGAACTGGTGCAGAACTTGGTGCTGGTGCTGAGCTTGGTACTGCTGGTGAGCTTGGTACTGCTGGTGAGCTTGGTACTGCTGGTGAGCTTGGTACAGCTGGTGAGCTTGGTACTGCTTGTGAGCTTGGTACAGCTGGTGAGCTTGGTACAGCTGGTGAGCTTGGTACTGTTGGTGAGCCTGGTACTGCTGGTGAGCTTGGTACAGCTGGTGAGCTTGGTACTGCTGGTAAGCTCGGTACTGCTGGTGAGCTTGGTACTGCTGCTGAGCTCGGTACTGCTGGTGAGCTTGGTACTGGTGCTGAGCTTGGTACTGCTGATGAGCTTGGTACTGCTGGTGAGCTCGGTACTGCTGGTGAGCTCGGTACTGGTGCTGAGCTTGGTACTGCTGGTGAGCTTAGTACAGCTGGTGAGCTTGGTACTGGTGCTGAGCTCGGTACTGGTGCTGAGCTTGGTACTGCTGGAGAGCTTGGAACTGGTGCGGAACTTGGTGCTGGTGCTGAGCTTGGCACTGCTGGTGAGCTTGGAACTGGAGCTGAACTTGGTACTGCTGGTGAGGCTGTTAGTTCTGGTGAGGCTGTTGCAGGTGGTGAGGCTGTTACAGCTGGTGAGGCTGTTGCAGCTGGTGAGGCTGTTACTGCAGGTGAGGCTGTTGCAGCTGGTGAGGCTGTTGCAGCTGGTGAGGCAGTTACAGCTGGTGAGGCAGTTACAGCTTGTGAGGCTGTTACTCCTGGTGTGGCAGTTACAGCTGGTGTGGCAGTTACAGCTGGTGAGGCTGTCGCTGCTGATGAGGCTGTTGCAGCTGGTGAGGCTGTTGCAGCTGGTGAGGCTGTTGCAGCTGGTGAGGCAGTTACTCCTGGTGTGGCAGTTACAGCTGGTGTGGCAGTTACAGCTGGTGAGGCTGTTACTGCTGGTGAGGCTGTTGCAGCTGGTGAGGCAGTTGCAGCTGGTGAGGCTGTTACTCCTGGTGAGGCAGTTGCAGCTGGTGAGGCTGTTACTCCTGGTGAGGCTGTTGCAGCTGGTGAGGCTGTTACTGCTGGTGAGGCTGTTGCAGCTGGTGAGGCTGTTGCAGCTGGTGAAGCAGTTGCAGCTGGCGAAGCTGTTGCAGCTGGTGAGGCAGTTACAGCTGGTGAGGCTGTTACTCCTGGTGAGCCTGTTACAGCTGGAGAGGCTGTTGCAGCTGGTGAGGCAGTTACAGCTGGTGAGGCTGTTACTCCTGGTGAGCCTGTTACAGCTGGAGAGGCTGTTGCAGCTGGTGAGGCAGTTACAGCTGGTGAGGCTGTAACAGCTGGTGAGGCTGTTACTCCTGGTGAGCCTGTTACAGCTGGTGAGGCAGTTACCCCTGGCAAGCCTGTTACAGCTGGTGAGGCTGTTACTCCTGGTGAGCCTGTTACAGCTGGTGAGGCAGTTACCCCTGGGAAGCCTGTTACAGCTGGTGAGGCTGTTACTCCTGGTGAGGCAGTTACAGCTGGTGAGGCTGTTACTCCTGGTGAGGCAGTTGCAACTGGTGAGGCTGTTGCAGCCGGTGGGGCTGTTACTGCTGGTGAGGCTGTTGCAGCTGGTGAGGCAGTTACAGCTGGTGAGGCTGTAACAGCTGGTGAGGCTGTTACTCCTGGTGAGCCTGTTACAGCTGGTGAGGCAGTTACCCCTGGCAAGCCTGTTACAGCTGGTGAGGCTGTTACTCCTGGTGAGCCTGTTACAGCTGGTGAGGCAGTTACCCCTGGGAAGCCTGTTACAGCTGGTGAGGCTGTTACTCCTGGTGAGGCAGTTACAGCTGGTGAGGCTGTTACTCCTGGTGAGGCAGTTGCAACTGGTGAGGCTGTTGCAGCCGGTGGGGCTGTTACTGCTGGTGAGGCTGTTACTGCTGGTGAGGCTGTTGCAGCTGGTGAGGCTGTTGCAGCTGGTGAAGGAGTTGCAGCTGGCGAAGCTGTTGCAGCTGGTGAGGCAGTTACAGATGGTGAGGCTGTTACTCCTGGTGAGCCTGTTACAGCTGGTGAGGCTGTTACAGCTGGTGAGGCTGTTACAGCTGGTGAGGCACTTGCAGCTGGTGAGGCAGTTACCCCTGGTGAGGCTGTTACAGCTGGTGAGCCTGTTACAGCTGGTGAGGCTGTTACTCCTGGTGAGGCTGTTCCAGCTGGTGAAGCAGTTGCAGCTGGCGTAGCTGTTGCAGCTGGTGAGGCAGTTACAGATGGTGAGGCTGTTACTCCTGGTGAGCCTGTTACAGCTGGTGAGGCAGTTACAGCTGGTGAGGCTGTTACAGCTGGTGAGGCTGTTGCAGCTGGTGAGGCTGTTGCAGCTGGTGAGCCTGTTACAGCTGGTGAGGCTGTTGCAGCTGGTGAGGCTGTTACTCCTGGTGAGGCTGTTACAGCTGGTGAGCCTGTTACAGCTGGTGAGGCTGTTACTCCTGGTGAGCCTGTTACAGCTGGTGAGGCTGTTATAGCTGGTGAGGCTGTTACTGCTGGTGAGGCTGTTACAGCTGGTGAGGCTGTTGCAGCTGGTGAGGCTGTTACTCCTGGTGAGGCAGTTGCACCTGGTGAGGCTGTTGCAGCTGGTGAGGCTGTAACTGTTGGTGAGGCTGTTACTGCTGGTGAGGCTGTTGCAGCTGGTGAGGCTGTTGCAGCTGGTGAAGCAGTTGCAGCTGGCGAAGCTGTTGCAGCTGGTGAGGCTGTAACAGCTGGTGAGGCTGTTACTGCTGGTGAGGCTGTTGCAGCTGGTGAGGCTGTTACAGCTGGTGAGGCTGTTACTCCTGGTGAGCCTGTTACTCCTGGTGAGGCTGTTACTGCTGGTGAGGCTGTTACAGCTGGTGAGGCTGTAACAGCTGGTGAGGCTGTTACTGCTGGTGAGGCTGTTGCAGCTGGTGAGGCTGTTACAGCTGGTGAGGCTGTTACTCCTGGTGAGGCTGTCACAGCTTGTGAGGCTGTTGCTGCTGGTGAGGCTGTTACAGCTGGTGAGGCTGTTGCAGCTGGTGAGGCTGTTGCTGCTGGTGAGGCTGTTACAGCTGGTGAGGCTGTTACTCCTGGTGAGGCTGTTGCAGCTGTAGAGGCTGTTACAGCTGGTGAGGCTGTCACAGCTGGTGAGGCTGAAACCGCTGGTGAGGCTGTGAGAGCAGGGGAGCTTGGCAACGATGATGAGCTAGGTAGCGCTGCTGAAGTGGGGACTGAAGGAGGCGAACTTGGACTAGCTGCAGAGCTGGGTACGGTAGGCGAGCTTGGCGAACTTTGTATAACTGGAGAACTTATTATGTTAGGCGAGCTGGGAACACTAGGTGAGCCTGTTAAAGTAGGCTTGGTTGTGGTAGGAGCTGCTCGCGTACTTGAAACTGGAGGTGAACTAGTTACAGCTGGAGAGCTTGGTACAAGTGCAGGGCTAGATACGCTGGGGCTGCTTGGTACGCTTGGCGAACTGGTTATACCTGGTGAGCTTGGTCCGACCGGTGAGCTTGGAGAAGCTGGTGAGCTAGGAGATGGTAGACTTGGTGATACTGTTACGGAAGGAGCTACAACAGAAATTGATATAAAGAGTCAGATCTAAATAGCAAAATATTACAGTTTATTGAATTCAAAACCTTGATATATATCTAATAGGATTTCTTTGCAGAAAGATATGATTCGCGAGTTATATGTGGCATGAATGTCTACTTAGTTTTAATGCCTAGCTTGCCAGTAGTGGCATGATATCAATTTAAACTAGTCGGCCCTTGTGCACAGCATCATATTCTCTCCACCCAGATTAACTGTGTAATGCTCATGACTGTTGCTAACTTCTGAAAATAGATGGCACTGTCAGGACCCATGAGACACGATACTTTGGAAATAAGGACTGAAAAATCGCTCTAACCAAAATAGAAAAGTTTCAGGCTCATCTTCAAGTCATGGGGAAGCAATCTTAGGAGGCTTCCACATTCACTCACCACATATTGCAAAGTTGTGAGCTTTGATAATAGGTGGCGCCAAATTATGTGTCGGAAGATGGTTGCCAATGGTGTGACTGTTTTAGAATGTCCAAAATGCCACAGGCAGCAGCAAGAGCTGGTAGGGGGAAAGACCTAAGCTCATGCTGAACAAAGGTCTGAAAAAACTTGCTAATAATGTATAGATGGAATCACAATATAAATACAATATCAAACCAGTCAAAATGGAAACACCTTTGTCTTGAATATTCCCATAGTTCTTAGAAGTGAATCTTTTGTTTAAAGTACCAAATTATTCCAATGATGGTTCTATAATTCATCATTTTGAAGATAGGCACTGGAAAAAGATGAATACAATAAAGACAATTTGGCCGAAAGAAATCGAATGCTTCTGCTTATCATCATTAAAGATTATCATGAAGTTTGAAGTCCTATCATAAAAAAAACTCCTGAACACACAGAGAACAGGAGACTTAACTAGAGATAGAGGCGAATTCTTACCTGAAACAGGTTCTGGCACACTTGGCAATAATAACACACAGACATAAAATGTCCGGAGGGGTATCAATTAAATGTTTATAAAGGTAGGAAAGCGCCTTTTGAAATAAAGGTGTTGTGACTCAAACACAATGGTTGGCTTTGGATTTTAATATGAAATTCATGAAATACAAGACTAAATTTGAAGCCATGCAAAGTTAGCATTTGGTAATACTTGGCCTATTTTAGTGAAGGAGCTCTTTTCCATAACAGTGTATGGTGCGGATGACCACACCTTGTACTGCCAAACATTTTAATGCTTATTTGGCCAATGTCTGGTTAATTTTAACATCAAAATATTACCATAGCTGATCATCCAATTCAAGACTTGAATTCAAAGGACAATTATGACTAAATCAAAATAGCACTGGAATTGCTGGTGGAATCAGACTTTTATCCTGAATGTAAAAGTTAATCTTTTGATATCAAGATCCAGATACAAAAATCACAATGTTTAGCACCATCTAGAGTTATATATTTGGCTCCTCATAATAATTACAGGTAACAGTATATTGTGCCAAACAAGTCGTATATAGGTCATTTGGGCATCTTTGTAGCGTGATTGGTTATCAAATGATTGCCATTACGAAGTCATTCTGGCATTATGCAAGTCAAAACATTTTGAATAAGTAACTATAGTTGACTGCCACTGTGCTTCAAGTGATCAACTTAATGTAGATACACATACCATGTGTTAACCATTCTTATCATCCTATCCTACTGCATTGAACATTGAGAATAGAAAAGCGAATCGGTGAGCCTACTACTTTAAAAGACATTAAATTGTTTCTACTTAAGTAAGAAAATGCATATGTACATTTCAGCAGCAAGACTGAAAAAGTGCTCACTCTCATGATATCAAGAAGTTACATTTCTCAACTGATTTGTTATTGATTAGGGGATAATCTTCACATGAACAGGTAAGGAGAGGTCAGTCTTAACCTGTAAATACCTCTTTTGACAAATGTTGAAAAAAGAATTCACTTGATAGTACTCTAGCTTAATTTTATCAAATATTGACAAAAAAGGTCAACCAGCATTGCTGCGGAGCTTAAGATCACTAGATGCTGCTTCTGAGCTAGGATTACCTGGTGAACTTGGTACAGCTGGTGAGCTTGGTACAGCTGGTGAGGCTGTTGCTCCTGGTGATGCTGTCACTGCTGGAGAGGCTGTTACTGCTGGTGAGGCTGTTACAGCTGGTGAGGCTGTTGCAGCAGGTGAGGCTGTTGCAGCTGGTGAGGCTGTTACTCCTGGTGAGGCTGTTACCGCTGGTGAGGCTGTTACTCCTGGTGAGGCAGTTGCAGCTGGTGAGGCTGTTACTGCTGGTGAGGCTGTTACAGCTGGTGAGGCTGTTACTCCTGGTGATGCTGTTGCAGCTGGTGAGGCTGTTACTGCTGGTGAGGCTGTTACAGCTGGTGAGGCTGTTACTCCTGGTGATGCTGTTACAGCTGGTGAGGCTGTTACTCCTGGTGAGGCAGTTGCAGCTGGTGAGGCTGTTACTGCTGGTGAGGCTGTTACTCCAGGTGAGGCTGTTGCTGCTGGTGAGGCTGTTGCTGCTGGTGAGGCTGTTACAGCTGGTGAGGCTGTTACTGCTGGTGAGGCTGTTACTCCTGGTGATGATGTTGCAGCTGGTGAGGCTGTTGCAGCTGGTGAGGCTGTTGCAGCTGGTGAGGCAGTTACTCCTGGTGATGCTGTTGCTGCTGGTGAGGCTGTTACTCCTGGTGAGGCTGTTGCAGCTGGTGAGCTTGGTACAGCTGGTGAGCTTGGTGAACTTGGTACAGCTGGTGAGCTTGGTGAACTTGGTACTGCTGGTGAGCTTGGTACAGCTGGTGAGCTTGGTGAGCCTGGCACTGCTGGAGAGCTTGGGGAGCTTGGTACAGCTGGTGAGCTTGGGGAGCTTGGTACTGGTGGTGAGCTTGGGGAGCTTGGTGCTTCTGTTGTACCTGGTACCGCTGGTGAGCTCGGTACCGCTGGTGAGCTTGGTACAGGTGGTGAGCTTGGTACTGGAGGCGAGCTTGGTGAGCTTGGCACTGCAGGTGAGCTTGGTGAGCTTGGCACTGCAGGTGAGCTTGGTGAACTTGGCACTGCAGGTGAGCTTGGTGAACTTGGTACTGCAGGTGAGCTTGGCACTGCAGGTGAGCTTGGTGAGCTTGGCACTGCAGGTGAGCTTGGTGAGCTTGGCACTGCAGGTGAGCTTGGTGAACTTGGCACTGCAGGTGAGCTTGGTGAGCTTGGCACTGCAGGTGAGCTTGGTGAGCTTGGCACTGCAGGTGAGCTTGGTGAACTTGGCACTGCAGGTGAGTTTGGTGCTTCTGTTGTACCTGGTATGGCTGGTGAGCTTGGTACTGCAGGTGAGCTTGGTGCTTCTGTTGTACCTGGTATGGCTGGTGAGCTTGGTACTGCTGGTGAGCTTGGTACGGCTGGTGAGCTTGGTGCTAATGTTGTGGCTGGTGAGCTTGGTACAGCTGGTGAGCTTGGTAGAGCTGGTGAGCTTGGTGAGCTTGGTACTGTTGGTGAGCTTGGTGAACTCGGTACAGCTGGTGAGCTTGGTACTGCTGGTGAGCTTGGTACAGCTGGTGAGCTTGGCACTGCTGGTGAGCTTGGCACTGCTGGTGAGCTTGGTACTGCCGGTGAGCTTGGTACAGCTGGTGAGCTTGGTGTTATTTGTGTTGTTGCAATCACTGTTAGACCTGCTGTTGTAGTTGAGAACATGCTCATGTCAAATGGACACTTGCACTCAGACCTGTTTACACAAACTCCATCTTGTAGGACCGTGTCACCTGCACATCTACAGCCAGGTACGCAGGTAGTTTCGATACATTCAGTCTGGTTTAAGTGTTCACAGGTGTATGGGCAGGCGTTGGAACAGTTGCTGAACTCCAATGTATCTTCGCATTCTGAAAAGGGAAAAGAAGATATAGATCAACATCTTTACTTTGAAATGTTGTATGTATGTTATTTTGAAAAGTAATATAGAACATAGATTTTGTATATAACATAGTATCTTTTTAAATTTCAAAAGCTTTGTGATTTCTTTACTGTTTTGCTAGCAATCGCAAATTATTCAAATAAAGTGCCATGAATAGAATTTTTCAGAAATTGAATGCTTTATCCATGGAAACAGTGTCAATTGGAGCCTGGGATACCATGTTATTTTTTGTTTACGATAGTTGTGTTTTGGCGATCGAATAATTCAAAGACACCAGCATTGTCAGAATGCATGAAAAATGAAAAAGATTGTCAAATAAAAGCCCTGGTAGTTTGGATTAGTTGGTGTATGAAAATTGTTGGAGGCTACAAATTAAGATTGTGATTAAATTCGAACTGAATGCATCTGATGTATAGAACCTTTCTATTGATTTAAAAACGTGTTTAATCAGTCTTATGCGATAAAAAATTGAAGGTTGTCAAGCAGCACAAATAACAGTTGGTGGAACATATTTAGTATTGTTTTGCAGCAGTGTTTGGATGAGTGTATGTAATTTCTCTCTAACAAGATGTTCTGTGCCTTTCATGCAAAAAGTTCTGTGCCTTTTAGGCAAAAAGATTGCTTGCTTTCTAGTTTACTGATCAAAACAGGTTTTGATGTAACATTTATCAAATGATAACATTTGAAATGGGTTTGACAAGGGGCATTTGAAAAGATCGCACCCATTTACTTCAGTTTTATCTTCCCTAGTGCATTCCTTGTGATATTTCACAGGTGGGGAAGCATATCTTAATTAGGTGCGTAGAATTCATGAATATCAGGAAGAGATATTTTACAGTGAGCAATTTAAAAGAACATTCTTATTAAGTCCATCCAAACCTTATTTCATCTTATTTACATGCGATTAGTCTCATTAATCACTTGTAAAACGTATGAACTATTTACAATGAACTGTTGAGTACACATACAATTCACATTGATACTGTTCATTTTCTTTCGAACATTTCAAACTTTGGAATGCCTCTTGGTGCCAACGTTATTTAATTCCTTCAAGTAGAATTTTGACTTAATGCACACCTACCTTCACATGGTGGTAAGTCACATGCAATCTGTTGTTCATACGGTGGTACACAATCCACTCCATTATTAACTGCTGGTTGGGCTACTTCTCGGGATCTCGAGCGGAACTCTGTACCGCACTCAAGTGTACATTCTGACCAGGAGGACCAATCACTCAATACACAGTCACCTAAAACATAAGACAGATTGATTTAGCGGACAAAGGTAGATGTTTGTGCATATGCACAAACTGGAGCTTATTTGCTTGTTTACTAGTTTATTTCCAACAGTGTTACAAACAATTCTGTTGGGGCTTTCACCTACGAAGGTCACAACACTGCACATAAAATAGTTCAGCAACGTGTAGGAATGAGATGTTTTACATGAAAGACTTGCATCTTACCAATAGTCAGATGGAAAATGAGAAAAAGATGATATTAAAGACTAAAATATTTGCATAAGACATATGTTAACTGTGAAGTACGTTTCAACCTCATAGCTTTGATTGCAGACAAATTCGGCCGAAAGCAAATACATCGCAGTGAGATAACTAATTAGGTATAAAACGCAAACTACTCTAGAATTACCGGGACAGGCAAAGGTATTGCAGTCTTCTGTTTCCTCCAGAGTGGCATTGACACAAACACCATTTGTGCACGTTCTTGTTCGTAACTTGCTGCCAAAGTCACATGTATGCGAGCACTCAGACCATTCGGACCACGAGGACACACAAGGTTGACACTCCTCCACTTCCTCCTCCTCCCCTGCGCAGCCCACTGCACCAGGAATAGGTGGTGGAGTCAGGCACTCTCTTTCTCTCGTCCTGCTGGGAGTCTGACAGTCACATTCACTCCATGGCTCCCAAGGCGTCCATCCACCAGGAGCTGAAAGGAATTTGATTAAAAGATAAGTTTACAATAATTCACATTGACCCTACATATGCTGTGGCTACTTTAGTCGAAAGCACAAGGATGCGCAGATTTTTAAACCATCTTTACACTTTTTGTCTTAGCATTCATTGGAAATCTCTTGCAAGTACTCTTAGATGAGTAGCCATGTGTCAGTGTTTCAATCATATTTCATTTTTTTTGCATCGGTTCTAATTGACCAGATTAGCCACCAGCAGCATATGGGTTAAAAATAATTTCCGTGAAAGGCAAAATAGCGGGAGAGTTCCTTCTACTTAACTTTCAATGCTTAAGTGTTTCTTCAGAAAAAACATCGAGGTTGAGGAAAAAAGAGCCTTACTTTGCTGTAAACATATATTCGTTATATGAATACTATAACGGGTGATGTGCAAAGGCTAATGACAGGTTGGTATTAGGATAACACTGGGGCTAAGATAGAAGGAATGATAGTTTTATGTTATTCTTTCTCTGAATATATCATACTACATTTATTATGAATACTTTTGTATATCTGGGGATTTATTGCCAGATACACTAATTCCCTACAATTAGAATTGTAAACAAATTGTAAAAACTTACAAGGTGTGACTGTTGTAACTACTTCCGCTGAAATAAGAAAATGGATAAGAAACATGTATTTATCAAAATATTAGTTATCTATATATATGTTTGTATATTTTTATCTACTGCATAAATGCTTTTTACGATGTTTTTTTTTCTTGTATATCATTATCCATCAGAATTTAAATAAAAAAAGCTCTTGATATGCACTACTCTTTATAAAATAAATGCAATATTGAATCTATCAAATTGTCAATGACATCAAAAACTGGTTATGTAATTACCTCAAATCAATTTAACATCATGAAGGTTTGTATCTTAGAATAATAGTATACTGGATGCCTTTGATGTGCAGTTAATTTTATGGGTGTGTATGGGTGTTGAATGACAGGGAATGATGTCTGCATGTGTTGCGATACTATACTAGCATAGGGATCAGGTGTCCACATAATAGTGTGCAGTTTAATAAAAGAGGACTCTAGGGGTACGCAAAGTATACATTAATTAAACTCCCACTACAGTAACACATTACAAAGTATCATTTATAATGGTATTATCTTTGACGCTTAATCAATCTTTACCTCATATTTCTAAAAAAATAAGAACATCATCATCATAACAACCACATTATATAATTCATAAGCTATTGTTATGATGTGCATTAACAGTTGTACATTTTTTCTTTTAGGCTGTCAATCCTTACCTGGTTCAAAGCAAGCCTCAATAACAACATCTTTTACACTAATTGTATTTTCCTGATCTGCATTGATAAATGTTAGCGTAACTTCTTCTCCAACTTGCCCAAGTCCTAGGTCAAACACAATTACAACAAACTCCTCTCCTGATATTGGCTTGACCTAAAATTGTAATGTACTTGATAACAATGTAAAGTTTGACAACAAATATACAAGTGTGTGTATAAATATTTCTGTAAGTCATGCATGACAGATTAAAACACAGCAAAACATTGAAAAGAAACAGTTCTTATTTAATTGTTGTAGATGAGAGCTTAACAAATCATATCTATATTCATATCAGCCCTTCGTCGTGTTATAATACTTTCGGTATCATATGATATCTTTGTCGTTGTTTATTTGGTTTCTTTAATGGCCAGTATATTGGCCAGTTTGGTACTTGGATATATATATATATATATATATATATATATATATATATATATATATATATATATATATATATATATATATATATATATATATATACATAAATTGATATATATATATATATATATATATATATATATATATATATATATATATATATATATATATATATATATATATATATATATATATATATATATATATATATATATATACTTTTATATGTGTGTGTTTGGAATTTTGTTTTTTGTCACATATTCTTTCATAAAGAGAATACTAGCAAAGAAGTGGTGGAGTAATTCAGGAAAACCTATGGAAAACAACCAACTAACTCCAGTTCACTGGCAACCTGCCCTGGGAGATTCCAAATCTGGACAGGGGTGAGGGACTCTGAGTAGTCGGTAAGCATACCTCACATCACTTCCATATCGGGCAGATTAAAGTTTAATAAATTATTCACATATATGATAGGAGTCAAATCCTTTCCTTAAAACCATACCCCTGCAATGTTAAAAGTTTTAAGTGTGCACTATTCCATTTTAACAGGGTCGCTAAAACTTAGTTATCCATTTCTTTTCATTAGTGTACTCACTTCCTCATAGGGAGTTTCTACGTCATCTCCACCAACAGTGAGAGTAACCTCAGTTCCTCTGATTACTGATAGGGTGACTTTGCGCACAGTGACCTCATCAGTTGCGTCTACGACAAAGGTAAGCGTAGGGCTGGTGTCAGAGCCGATGGGCTTGAAGTACGTTCCAGAGCCAAGTAAAGCTGCGTCTGCTGGTCGGTTGGCCTTTTGAGTTGAGGCTGAGACATACACTGATGGAGTTGAAGCATCTATCATAGTAATCTCACACCCTAAAAAAGTAGAAACCCATGTACAATTCATACTAATCACTAATTCAAGCATAGCAACATAATACTTATCTAACCTGGTCTTATGCTCAAGTAGTTCATAAAGATGTTCATATATATTGTGGTATTTATAATAATGTTGTGACAAAGCGTAGTTATGTTTGAAAGTTATGCTGTTAAAGCCAAAACCATAAACATAAACATCTATGCCAATTGCAAGGTATACAAGGCACTGATTAATGCTTTACATTACAGGATGCTTTAATGAATTCCATAAATAAACATACCTTCTGGCGTCGTAACTTCTGTTGTTGTTTCAGTGGTCACTATTTCAGTTTGAGGTGAGATAAAAGAAGAAAAATATTCAAGGTTAGGTTGTGACTCTATGTACACACTGGGATTATTATCATTATCATAATAATAATGATAATAACAATTATCATTACTATTGTTATCATTATTATTGTTATTGTTATTATTATTATTATTATTTCACCAATATTATCCTCATCATCATCACTATAACTTTTATCGTTTTATATTTCAAATATGTTGTATCAGAAGAATGAATGGAAGTATCTTTTGTATACTTATTTATATAGTTTTGTTATCAGTTTCATCATCTTTAAAATAGGAATAAAATCACTGGCATGAAGTTGTCCAAAGCCTTCAAAATAGCACAATAACCAGAAAATATTTGTTTAGGGAGAGGGTGAACAGCAATCAAGCTATTACGTACATGCAGTCTTAGATAAGCTGTTTTCTATTTTAAAAGTGTTATCCAATGGAAGAGTTATATGTTTTGTCGTTTCCTACAATCATATTGAAGTATTGGTAAATTGACCTAAACTGCAAGTCACATCTCATAGTAACTTAACAATAAATGCATGACACATGGACTGTCAGTTCTTCCTGTAACTTACCTGTTGTCAGTTTTGTTGTAGTAACAGTTGGATAACAAGCATGTAACTGCAAATCCACTTGAACAGGTTGATCTGCAGTGTCTTTTGTGAATACAACCCTGATCCCGGAGGCAAAGGTATCAGCAGGGAAAACAACTGTATCCTCAGGATTGAAAGCCTAAAGGAAAGTAAGCATATTATTAAAATCCGTGATATATCAAAATCCTAAAAGAAGTAGGAATTTCCAAGTGATTTTAGGCTGTAGTATGATAAAAGTAAAATAAAAAGAGACTGAATCACATGTAATAATATGTGTTAATAATTGCATCAATGAATGCATTCTAAACATATTTCCATATGGTGCTTACCTGTGGTGTAGTAGATTCAGGATTCTCAGGATTGTATGGAGTTTCCACACCATCTTCATCCACCAAATATATAACAAAACTGTCCACATTATCCACAGTCTCTGATGGAAGACCAAAATCACCCAACTGAACCGGTGGTTCACCCTCATCAGCCAAAGTCAGTGTAACCTCTGGATTCTCATCGTCAGGTAGAGATTGCCATGGTGTGTCATCTCCAGGGCGTAAGTCTCCAGGATTACCATTAGGTACATCAATATCTTCATCAGCTATGATCTGTGGGTCCTCCATACCTTCTGTGTCCTCACAGAATCTAGCAGTTGTAACTGTTGCTAAAAGAATGAAAAGGATAAAATATGTCATCATTTTATCATTATCCACAATTATTGTAATTCTTCCCAAATGCAATTAGAAAATATTTATCAGATAATTCCCCAATGATAAAAGAGGCCATAAACTTAAAAGCACATGCTTGGGAGTAAGGCAATAGTAGGTCCAATTACTAATGATAAGGAAAAGCCAACTTTGATAAACAAGATGTACATTATTCGCGATTCATCATCAATTGGGCATTTGCCAAAATCTTTAAGAAACAATAACTCACTAGCTGTCACAGTGGTAGTTGGTGGAACTGTGCTAGTCGGTAGCACTGAGCTTGGTGGTGGCACTGAGCTTGGCGGTGGCACTGAGCTTGGTGGCGGCACTGAGCTTGGTGGTGGCACTGAACTTGGTGGTGGTGCTAAAACACAAATAATTGCATATAATTCATCCTAGTATGAACAAACCTAATAACACAGTTGTATGGATTAAAACAATACTGAAAGCGTCGACACACATTGCTGTGCATTCAGATTAAGCAGAAAAAGGGCAGATTGAACAACAATACAACAGATAGTAATGAGATTACATAATCTTTTTGATCATTGAAGAGTCGCTAATATTCTCAATGTGATATCTGTCAACTAGTAGAAGTAGTTGTAGTGGTTTCCTTGAAAGTAGTTACCTTGGGCTTGGACCTTAGGGGATGTTCACCCCTTTCTATTCAAAAGATTTTGTCTGAAAGGAAATTGAAAGTTGCCAAAATCTTTGAGAAACAATAACTCACTAGCTGTCACAGTGGTAGTTGGTGGAACTGTGCTAGTTGGTAGCACTGAGCTTGGTGGTGGCACTGAGCTTGGCGGTGGCACTGAGCTTGGTGGTGGCACTGAACTTGGTGGTGGTGCTAAAACACAAATAATTGCATGTAATTAAAACATTACTGAAAGCGTCGACACACATTGCTGTGCATTCAGATTAAGCAGAAAAAGGGCTGATTGAACAACAATACAACAGATAGTGATGAGATTACATAATCTTTTTTATCATTGAAGAGTCGCTAATATTCTCAATGTGATATCTGTCAACTAGTAGAAGTAGTTGTAGTGGTTTCCTTGAAAGTAGTAACCTTGGGCTTGGACCTTAGGGGATGTTTACCCCTTTCTATTCAAAAGATTTTGTCTGAAAGGAAATTGAAAGTGACAGTGTTGACATCACCCTCTGATTTTTATGACCATGAGTTTGAAGTTCCTCAGGGTAGCATTTTATCTGTCACTCTACTTAATGTCAAGACCAACAACATCACCAGCTGTAGAAGAAATGGCGTGGACAATTCTTATATCGGTCCAAACACCTGCAACCTATACAGAGGCAGCTCCATCTCCATGTAAACAAAATTGAGAACTGAGCTGATGAAAATGATTTATAATTCTCAAAGTCAAAGTTTAGTTGTATGCATTTTTATCAGAGTATAGGGTCATTATACTTATCCCATTTGCTATTGAATACTAACCCCATTTCTGTAAAAAAAATCTACCTGATTCTAAACTATCATTTCTCCCTCTTATCAAGGGCTTTAAGAAAAAGTGTTTTAAGCCATTGGATTTGTCTCCAACACTGTTTGGGGTAGGGATCATTCTCAGTATCTTGCGCTTGAACGTGTTGAGATAGCTGATGATGAAAAGAAATTCATTATATTCTCTGATATAAAGTCTGCTCTTCAGGCCATTTGTGCTCAAGATGTAACATGTTCACTTGTTCTTAAGGTGCTGGAATGCCTTTTATTGACACATTTTAATTATGACATGTTTAAAGAATTAAGATTAATTTAAAACAATGCAAAAAACTACTTAGAGCATTATAAGTAGTTTTAGTTGTAGTTGGAAAAAAGAGCTTCATTGTCATAAAGAAAACAATTTTTTGGGGGGGGATTTAATGAATTTGAATTTTATTTTTACAAGAGAATATTTAAATTTCCCATGGGATAGGAGGACGTATATAGTGTTTTAAAGAATACTTACATGTTGTTGCCTCAGTAGTTACAGTTGTAGATGCTGCAAAAATAACAGTATTGACAATGTCCATCACTAACGCAACGAATGCTCAATCTTATAGTTTTTTAGATGAAATGTGCCTCTTGGACAAACCTTCTCCTTGTAACGTACCCTCAGAAAATGTTTGAGTTACCCTAGTAAATGTGTCATAAAAAGTTGATATAATTGTTGTTGTAACTGATTTTTCAAATGATATATGTATCCTGAAGCTATGCACATTATCAAAACTAGTGATTATAACCATATAATCTTACCTAAGTTACAGCCATTTGAAAAAAAATTAAATGATTGTTCAAAACTATGAATTTGTCTGAACTACTGAAATGGACATTTTGCTGATAAAATATGTAATGTTTTGATACTCACTGGTTACTGATGGATAGCAGGCATGTAATTGCAAATCTGCGGAAACTGGCTCATCAGGTCGTTCTTTGTTGAATACTATGACAATCTTGTTGGCGAATGTATCTTCCGGAAATACGACGGTCTCATCAGCATCAAAGACCTATCAAATAGAACATGATATGTGAAAATATGAAGATTGATTTCAGTTATTGCAGCATGAAAATGTTCAATTCTGCAATTTCACCATACTTGTTAAAAACGTGAAATGTGTGAAAAGTAGTTTACCTGTGGACTTGGTGATGATGGGTTATCTGGGTTGTAGGGGGTCCTGACGCCATTCTCATCCACAAGATAGATCTCAAAAGTGTCCACATTATCTAAAGTATCTGGTGGAAGACTAGCATCACCTAATTGAACAGGTGGTTCATCCTCATCAGCTAGAGTCAGTGTAACCTCTGGATTCTCATCGTCAGGTAGAGATTGCCATGGTGTGTCATCTCCAGGGCGTAAGTCTCCAGGATTACCATTAGGTACATCAATATCTTCATCAGCTATGATCTGTGGGTCCTCCATACCTTCAACCTCCTCACAGAATCTAGCAGTTGTAACTGTTGCTAAAAGAATGAATAGGATAAAATGTCATCATTTTATCATTATCAACAGTTATTGCAATTCTTCTCAAATGGAGTGAGGAAATATTTATCAGATAATTCCCCAATGCTAAAAGAGGCCATAAACTTAAAAGCACATGCTTGGGAGTAAGGCAATAGTAGATCCAATTACTAATGATAAGGAAAAGCCAACTTTGATAAACAAGATGTACATTATTCGCGATTCATCATCAATTGGGCATTTGCCAAAATCTTTAAGAAACAATAACTCACTAGCTGTCACAGTGGTAGTTGGTGGAACTGTGCTAGTTGGTAGCACTGAGCTTGGTGGTGGCACTGAGCTTGGCGGTGGCACTGAGCTTGGTGGCGGCACTGAGCTTGGTGGTGGCACTGAACTTGGTGGTGGCACTGAACTTGGTGGTGGTGCTAAAACACAAATAATTGCATATAATTCATCCTAGTATGAACAAACCTAATAACACAGTTGTATGGATTAAAACAATACTGAAAGCGTCGACACACATTGCTGTGCATTCAGATTAAGCAGAAAAAGGGCAGATTGAACAACAATACAACAGATAGTGATGAGATTACATAATCTTTTTTATCATTGAAGAGTCGCTAATATTCTCAATGTGATATCTGTCAACTAGTAGAAGTAGTTGTAGTGGTTTCCTTGAAAGTAGTAACCTTGGGCTTGGACCTTAGGGGATGTTTACCCCTTTCTATTCAAAAGATTTTGTCTGAAAGGAAATTGAAAGTGACAGTGTTGACATCACCCTCTGATTTTTATGACCATGAGTTTGAAGTTCCTCAGGGTAGCATTTTATCTGTCACTCTACTTAATGTCAAGACCAACAACATCACCAGCTGTAGAAGAAATGGCGTGGACAATTCTTATATCGGTCCAAACACCTGCAACCTATACAGAGGCAGCTCCATCTCCATGTAAACAAAATTGAGAACTGAGCTGATGAAAATGATTTATAATTCTCAAAGTCAAAGTTTAGTTGTATGCATTTTTATCAGAGTATAGGGTCATTATACTTATCCCATTTGCTATTGAATACTAACCCCATTTCTGTAAAAAAAAATCTACCTGATTCTAAACTATCATTTCTCCCTCTTATCAAGGGCTTTAAGAAAAAGTGTTTTAAGCCATTGGATTTGTCTCCAACACTGTTTGGGGTAGGGATCATTCTCAGTATCTTGCGCTTGAACGTGTTGAGATAGCTGATGATGAAAAGAAATTCATTATATTCTCTGATATAAAGTCTGCTCTTCAGGCCATTTGTGCTCAAGATGTAACATGTTCACTTGTTCTTAAGGTGCTGGAATGCCTTTTATTGATACATTTTAATTATGACATGTTTAAAGAATTAAGATTAATTTAAAACAATGCAAAAAACTACCTAGAGCATTATAAGTAGTTTTAGTTGTAGTTGGAAAAAAGAGCTTCATTGTCATAAAGAAAACAATTTTTTTTTTTGGGATTTAATGAATTTGAATTTTATTTTTACAAGAGAAAATTTAAATTTCCCATGGGATAGGAGGACGTATATAGTGTTTTAAAGAATACTTACATGTTGTTGCCTCAGTAGTTACAGTTGTAGATGCTGCAAAAATAACAGTATTGACAATGTCCATCACTAACGCAACGAATGCTCAATCTTATAGTTTTTTAGATGAAATGTGCCTCTTGGACAAACCTTCTCCTTGTAACGTACCCTCAGAAAATGTTTGAGTTACCCTAGTAAATGTGTCATAAAAAGTTGATATAATTGTTGTTGTTACTGATTTTTCAAATGATATATGTATCCTGAAGCTATGCACATTATCAAAACTAGTGATTATAACCATATAATCTTACCTAAGTTACAGCCATTTGAAAAAAAATTAAATGATTGTTCAAAACTATGAATTTGTCTGAACTACTGAAATGGACATTTTGCTGATAAAATATGTAATGTTTTGATACTCACTGGTTACTGATGGATAGCAGGCATGTAATTGCAAATCTGCGGAAACTGGCTCATCAGGTCGTTCTTTGTTGAATACTATGACAATCTTTTTGGCGAATGTATCTTCCGGAAATACGACGGTCTCATCAGCATCAAAGACCTATCAAATAGAACATGATATGTGAAAATATGAAGATTGATTTCAGTTATTGCAGCATGAAAATGTTCAATTCTGCAATTTCACCATACTTGTTAAAAACGTGAAATGTGTGAAAAGTAGTTTACCTGTGGACTTGGTGATGATGGGTTATCTGGGTTGTAGGGGGTCCTGACGCCATTCTCATCCACAAGATAGATCTCAAAAGTGTCCACATTATCTAAAGTATCTGGTGGAAGACTGACATCACCTAATTGAACAGGTGGTTCATCCTCATCAGCTAGAGTCAGTGTAACCTCTGGATTCTCATCGTCAGGTAGAGATTGCCATGGTGTGTCATCTCCAGGGCGTAAGTCTCCAGGATTACCATTAGGTACATCAATATCTTCATCAGCTATGATCTGTGGGTCCTCCATACCTTCAACCTCCTCACAGAATCTAGCAGTTGTAACTGTTGCTAAAAGAATGAATAGGATAAAATGTCATCATTTTATCATTATCAACAGTTATTGCAATTCTTCTCAAATGGAGTGAGGAAATATTTATCAGATAATTCCCCAATGCTAAAAGAGGCCATAAACTTAAAAGCACATGCTTGGGAGTAAGGCAATAGTAGATCCAATTACTAATGATAAGGAAAAGCCAACTTTGATAAACAAGATGTACATTATTCGCGATTCATCATCAATTGGGCATTTGCCAAAATCTTTAAGAAACAATAACTCACTAGCTGTCACAGTGGTAGTTGGTGGAACTGTGCTAGTTGGTAGCACTGAGCTTGGTGGTGGCACTGAGCTTGGCGGTGGCACTGAGCTTGGTGGCGGCACTGAGCTTGGTGGTGGCACTGAACTTGGTGGTGGCACTGAACTTGGTGGTGGTGCTAAAACACAAATAATTGCATATAATTCATCCTAGTATGAACAAACCTAATAACACAGTTGTATGGATTAAAACAATACTGAAAGCGTCGACACACATTGCTGTGCATTCAGATTAAGCAGAAAAAGGGCAGATTGAACAACAATACAACAGATAGTGATGAGATTACATAATCTTTTTTATCATTGAAGAGTCGCTAATATTCTCAATGTGATATCTGTCAACTAGTAGAAGTAGTTGTAGTGGTTTCCTTGAAAGTAGTAACCTTGGGCTTGGACCTTAGGGGATGTTTACCCCTTTTTATTCAAAAGATTTTGTCTGAAAGGAAATTGAAAGTGACAGTGTTGACATCACCCTCTGATTTTTATGACCATGAGTTTGAAGTTCCTCAGGGTAGCATTTTATCTGTCACTCTACTTAATGTCAAGACCAACAACATCACCAGCTGTAGAAGAAATGGCGTGGACAATTCTTATATCGGTCCAAACACCTGCAACCTATACAGTGGCAGCTCCATCTCCATGTAAACAAAATTGAGAACTGAGCTGATGAAAATGATTTATAATTCTCAAAGTCAAAGTTTAGTTGTATGCATTTTTATCAGAGTATAGGGTCATTATACTTATCCCATTTGCTATTGAATACTAACCCCATTTCTGTAAAAAAAATCTACCTGATTCTAAACTATCATTTCTCCCTCTTATCAAGGGCTTTAGGAAAAAGTGTTTTAAGCCATTGGATTTGTCTCCAACACTGTTTGGGGTAGGGATCATTCTCAGTATCTTGCGCTTGAACGTGTTGAGATAGCTGATGATGAAAAGAAATTCATTATATTCTCTGATATAAAGTCTGCTCTTCAGGCCATTTGTGCTCAAGATGTAACATGTTCACTTGTTCTTAAGGTGCTGGAATGCCTTTTATTGACACATTTTAATTATGACATGTTTAAAGAATTAAGATTAATTTAAAACAATGCAAAAAACTACTTAGAGCATTATAAGTAGTTTTAGTTGTAGTTGGAAAAAAGAGCTTCATTGTCATAAAGAAAACAATTTTTTTGGGGGGGATTTAATGAATTTGTATTTTATTTTTACAAGAGAAAATTTAAATTTCCCATGGGATAGGAGGACGTATATAGTGTTTTAAAGAATACTTACATGTTGTTGCCTCAGTAGTTACAGTTGTAGATGCTGCAAAAATAACAGTATTGACAATGTCCATCACTAACGCAACGAATGCTCAATCTTATAGTTTTTTAGATGAAATGTGCCTCTTGGACAAACCTTCTCCTTGTAACGTACCCTCAGAAAATGTTTGAGTTACCCTAGTAAATGTGTCATAAAAAGTTGATATAATTGTTGTTGTAACTGATTTTTCAAATGATATATGTATCCTGAAGCTATGCACATTATCAAAACTAGTGATTATAACCATATCATCTTACCTAAGTTACAGCCATTTGAAAAAAAATAAATCATTGTTCAAAACTATGAATTTGTCTGAACTACTGAAATGGACATTTTGCTGATAAAATATGTAATGTTTTGATACTCACTGGTTACTGATGGATAGCAGGCATGTAATTGCAAATCTGCGGAAACTGGCTCATCAGGTCGTTCTTTGTTGAATACTATGACAATCTTGTTGGCGAATGTATCTTCCGGAAATACGACGGTCTCATCAGCATCAAAGACCTATCAAATAGAACATGATATGTGAAAATATGAAGATTGATTTCAGTTATTGCAGCATGAAAATGTTCAATTCTGCAATTTCACCATACTTGTTAAAAACGTGAAATGTGTGAAAAGTAGTTTACCTGTGGACTTGGTGATGATGGGTTATCTGGGTTGTAGGGGGTCCTGACGCCATTCTCATCCACAAGATAGATCTCAAAAGTGTCCACATTATCTAAAGTATCTGGTGGAAGACTGACATCACCTAATTGAACAGGTGGTTCATCCTCATCAGCTAGAGTCAGTGTAACCTCTGGATTCTCATCGTCAGGTAGAGATTGCCATGGTGTGTCATCTCCAGGGCGTAAGTCTCCAGGATTACCATTAGGTACATCAATATCTTCATCAGCTATGATCTGTGGGTCCTCCATACCTTCAACCTCCTCACAGAATCTAGCAGTTGTAACTGTTGCTAAAAGAATGAATAGGATAAAATGTCATCATTTTATCATTATCAACAGTTATTGCAATTCTTCTCAAATGGAGTGAGGAAATATTTATCAGATAATTCCCCAATGCTAAAAGAGGCCATAAACTTAAAAGCACATGCTTGGGAGAAAGGCAATAGTAGATCCAATTACTAATGATAAGGAAAAGCCAACTTTGATAAACAAGATGTACATTATTCGCGATTCATCATCAATTGGGCATTTGCCAACATCTTTAAGAAACAATAACTCACTAGCTGTCACAGTGGTAGTTGGTGGAACTGTGCTAGTTGGTAGCACTGAGCTTGGTGGTGGCACTGAGCTTGGCGGTGGCACTGAGCTTGGTGGCGGCACTGAGCTTGGTGGTGGCACTGAACTTGGTGGTGGCACTGAACTTGGTGGTGGTGCTAAAACACAAATAATTGCATATAATTCATCCTAGTATGAACAAACCTAATAACACAGTTGTATGGATTAAAACAATACTGAAAGCGTCGACACACATTGCTGTGCATTCAGATTAAGCAGGAAAAGGGCAGATTGAACAACAATACAACAGATAGTGATGAGATTACATAATCTTTTTGATCATTGAAGAGTCGCTAATATTCTCAATGTGATATCTGTCAACTAGTAGAAGTAGTTGTAGTGGTTTCCTTGAAAGTAGTTACCTTGGGCTTGGACCTTAGGGGATGTTCACCCCTTTCTATTCAAAAGATTTTGTCTGAAAGGAAATTGAAAGTTGCCAAAATCTTTGAGAAACAATAACTCACTAGCTGTCACAGTGGTAGTTGGTGGAACTGTGCTAGTTGGTAGCACTGAGCTTGGTGGTGGCACTGAGCTTGGCGGTGGCACTGAGCTTGGTGGTGGCACTGAACTTGGTGGTGGTGCTAAAACACAAATAATTGCATGTAATTAAAACATTACTGAAAGCGTCGACACACATTGCTGTGCATTCAGATTAAGCAGAAAAAGGGCAGATTGAACAACAATACAACAGATAGTGATGAGATTACATAATCTTTTTTATCATTGAAGAGTCGCTAATATTCTCAATGTGATATCTGTCAACTAGTAGAAGTAGTTGTAGTGGTTTCCTTGAAAGTAGTAACCTTGGGCTTGGACCTTAGGGGATGTTTACCCCTTTCTATTCAAAAGATTTTGTCTGAAAGGAAATTGAAAGTGACAGTGTTGACATCACCCTCTGATTTTTATGACCATGAGTTTGAAGTTCCTCAGGGTAGCATTTTATCTGTCACTCTACTTAATGTCAAGACCAACAACATCACCAGCTGTAGAAGAAATGGCGTGGACAATTCTTATATCGGTCCAAACACCTGCAACCTATACAGAGGCAGCTCCATCTCCATGTAAACAAAATTGAGAACTGAGCTGATGAAAATGATTTATAATTCTCAAAGTCAAAGTTTAGTTGTATGCATTTTTATCAGAGTATAGGGTCATTATACTTATCCCATTTGCTATTGAATACTAACCCCATTTCTGTAAAAAAAATCTACCTGATTCTAAACTATCATTTCTCCCTCTTATCAAGGGCTTTAAGAAAAAGTGTTTTAAGCCATTGGATTTGTCTCCAACACTGTTTGGGGTAGGGATCATTCTCAGTATCTTGCGCTTGAACGTGTTGAGATAGCTGATGATGAAAAGAAATTCATTATATTCTCTGATATAAAGTCTGCTCTTCAGGCCATTTGTGCTCAAGATGTAACATGTTCACTTGTTCTTAAGGTGCTGGAATGCCTTTTATTGACACATTTTAATTATGACATGTTTAAAGAATTAAGATTAATTTAAAACAATGCAAAAAACTACTTAGAGCATTATAAGTAGTTTTAGTTGTAGTTGGAAAAAAGAGCTTCATTGTCATAAAGAAAACAATTTTTTGGGGGGGGATTTAATGAATTTGAATTTTATTTTTACAAGAGAATATTTAAATTTCCCATGGGATAGGAGGACGTATATAGTGTTTTAAAGAATACTTACATGTTGTTGCCTCAGTAGTTACAGTTGTAGATGCTGCAAAAATAACAGTATTGACAATGTCCATCACTAACGCAACGAATGCTCAATCTTATAGTTTTTTAGATGAAATGTGCCTCTTGGACAAACCTTCTCCTTGTAACGTACCCTCAGAAAATGTTTGAGTTACCCTAGTAAATGTGTCATAAAAAGTTGATATAATTGTTGTTGTAACTGATTTTTCAAATGATATATGTATCCTGAAGCTATGCACATTATCAAAACTAGTGATTATAACCATATAATCTTACCTAAGTTACAGCCATTTGAAAAAAAATTAAATGATTGTTCAAAACTATGAATTTGTCTGAACTACTGAAATGGACATTTTGCTGATAAAATATGTAATGTTTTGATACTCACTGGTTACTGATGGATAGCAGGCATGTAATTGCAAATCTGCGGAAACTGGCTCATCAGGTCGTTCTTTGTTGAATACTATGACAATCTTGTTGGCGAATGTATCTTCCGGAAATACGACGGTCTCATCAGCATCAAAGACCTATCAAATAGAACATGATATGTGAAAATATGAAGATTGATTTCAGTTATTGCAGCATGAAAATGTTCAATTCTGCAATTTCACCATACTTGTTAAAAACGTGAAATGTGTGAAAAGTAGTTTACCTGTGGACTTGGTGATGATGGGTTATCTGGGTTGTAGGGGGTCCTGACGCCATTCTCATCCACAAGATAGATCTCAAAAGTGTCCACATTATCTAAAGTATCTGGTGGAAGACTGACATCACCTAATTGAACAGGTGGTTCATCCTCATCAGCTAGAGTCAGTGTAACCTCTGGATTCTCATCGTCAGGTAGAGATTGCCATGGTGTGTCATCTCCAGGGCGTAAGTCTCCAGGATTACCATTAGGTACATCAATATCTTCATCAGCTATGATCTGTGGGTCCTCCATACCTTCAACCTCCTCACAGAATCTAGCAGTTGTAACTGTTGCTAAAAGAATGAATAGGATAAAATGTCATCATTTTATCATTATCAACAGTTATTGCAATTCTTCTCAAATGGAGTGAGGAAATATTTATCAGATAATTCCCCAATGCTAAAAGAGGCCATAAACTTAAAAGCACATGCTTGGGAGTAAGGCAATAGTAGATCCAATTACTAATGATAAGGAAAAGCCAACTTTGATAAACAAGATGTACATTATTCGCGATTCATCATCAATTGGGCATTTGCCAAAATCTTTAAGAAACAATAACTCACTAGCTGTCACAGTGGTAGTTGGTGGAACTGTGCTAGTTGGTAGCACTGAGCTTGGTGGTGGCACTGAGCTTGGCGGTGGCACTGAGCTTGGTGGCGGCACTGAGCTTGGTGGTGGCACTGAACTTGGTGGTGGCACTGAACTTGGTGGTGGTGCTAAAACACAAATAATTGCATATAATTCATCCTAGTATGAACAAACCTAATAACACAGTTGTATGGATTAAAACAATACTGAAAGCGTCGACACACATTGCTGTGCATTCAGATTAAGCAGAAAAAGGGCAGATTGAACAACAATACAACAGATAGTGATGAGATTACATAATCTTTTTTATCATTGAAGAGTCGCTAATATTCTCAATGTGATATCTGTCAACTAGTAGAAGTAGTTGTAGTGGTTTCCTTGAAAGTAGTAACCTTGGGCTTGGACCTTAGGGGATGTTTACCCCTTTCTATTCAAAAGATTTTGTCTGAAAGGAAATTGAAAGTGACAGTGTTGACATCACCCTCTGATTTTTATGACCATGAGTTTGAAGTTCCTCAGGGTAGCATTTTATCTGTCACTCTACTTAATGTCAAGACCAACAACATCACCAGCTGTAGAAGAAATGGCGTGGACAATTCTTATATCGGTCCAAACACCTGCAACCTATACAGAGGCAGCTCCATCTCCATGTAAACAAAATTGAGAACTGAGCTGATGAAAATGATTTATAATTCTCAAAGTCAAAGTTTAGTTGTATTCATTTTTATCAGAGTATAGGGTCATTATACTTATCCCATTTGCTATTGAATACTAACCCCATTTCTGTAAAAAAAAATCTACCTGATTCTAAACTATCATTTCTCCCTCTTATCAAGGGCTTTAAGAAAAAGTGTTTTAAGCCATTGGATTTGTCTCCAACACTGTTTGGGGTAGGGATCATTCTCAGTATCTTGCGCTTGAACGTGTTGAGATAGCTGATGATGAAAAGAAATTCATTATATTCTCTGATATAAAGTCTGCTCTTCAGGCCATTTGTGCTCAAGATGTAACATGTTCACTTGTTCTTAAGGTGCTGGAATGCCTTTTATTGATACATTTTAATTATGACATGTTTAAAGAATTAAGATTAATTTAAAACAATGCAAAAAACTACCTAGAGCATTATAAGTAGTTTTAGTTGTAGTTGGAAAAAAGAGCTTCATTGTCATAAAGAAAACAATTTTTTTTTTTGGGATTTAATGAATTTGAATTTTATTTTTACAAGAGAAAATTTAAATTTCCCATGGGATAGGAGGACGTATATAGTGTTTTAAAGAATACTTACATGTTGTTGCCTCAGTAGTTACAGTTGTAGATGCTGCAAAAATAACAGTATTGACAATGTCCATCACTAACGCAACGAATGCTCAATCTTATAGTTTTTTAGATGAAATGTGCCTCTTGGACAAACCTTCTCCTTGTAACGTACCCTCAGAAAATGTTTGAGTTACCCTAGTAAATGTGTCATAAAAAGTTGATATAATTGTTGTTGTTACTGATTTTTCAAATGATATATGTATCCTGAAGCTATGCACATTATCAAAACTAGTGATTATAACCATATAATCTTACCTAAGTTACAGCCATTTGAAAAAAAATTAAATGATTGTTCAAAACTATGAATTTGTCTGAACTACTGAAATGGACATTTTGCTGATAAAATATGTAATGTTTTGATACTCACTGGTTACTGATGGATAGCAGGCATGTAATTGCAAATCTGCGGAAACTGGCTCATCAGGTCGTTCTTTGTTGAATACTATGACAATCTTTTTGGCGAATGTATCTTCCGGAAATACGACGGTCTCATCAGCATCAAAGACCTATCAAATAGAACATGATATGTGAAAATATGAAGATTGATTTCAGTTATTGCAGCATGAAAATGTTCAATTCTGCAATTTCACCATACTTGTTAAAAACGTGAAATGTGTGAAAAGTAGTTTACCTGTGGACTTGGTGATGATGGGTTATCTGGGTTGTAGGGGGTCCTGACGCCATTCTCATCCACAAGATAGATCTCAAAAGTGTCCACATTATCTAAAGTATCTGGTGGAAGACTGACATCACCTAATTGAACAGGTGGTTCATCCTCATCAGCTAGAGTCAGTGTAACCTCTGGATTCTCATCGTCAGGTAGAGATTGCCATGGTGTGTCATCTCCAGGGCGTAAGTCTCCAGGATTACCATTAGGTACATCAATATCTTCATCAGCTATGATCTGTGGGTCCTCCATACCTTCAACCTCCTCACAGAATCTAGCAGTTGTAACTGTTGCTAAAAGAATGAATAGGATAAAATGTCATCATTTTATCATTATCAACAGTTATTGCAATTCTTCTCAAATGGAGTGAGGAAATATTTATCAGATAATTCCCCAATGCTAAAAGAGGCCATAAACTTAAAAGCACATGCTTGGGAGTAAGGCAATAGTAGATCCAATTACTAATGATAAGGAAAAGCCAACTTTGATAAACAAGATGTACATTATTCGCGATTCATCATCAATTGGGCATTTGCCAAAATCTTTAAGAAACAATAACTCACTAGCTGTCACAGTGGTAGTTGGTGGAACTGTGCTAGTTGGTAGCACTGAGCTTGGTGGTGGCACTGAGCTTGGCGGTGGCACTGAGCTTGGTGGCGGCACTGAGCTTGGTGGTGGCACTGAACTTGGTGGTGGCACTGAACTTGGTGGTGGTGCTAAAACACAAATAATTGCATATAATTCATCCTAGTATGAACAAACCTAATAACACAGTTGTATGGATTAAAACAATACTGAAAGCGTCGACACACATTGCTGTGCATTCAGATTAAGCAGAAAAAGGGCAGATTGAACAACAATACAACAGATAGTGATGAGATTACATAATCTTTTTTATCATTGAAGAGTCGCTAATATTCTCAATGTGATATCTGTCAACTAGTAGAAGTAGTTGTAGTGGTTTCCTTGAAAGTAGTAACCTTGGGCTTGGACCTTAGGGGATGTTTACCCCTTTTTATTCAAAAGATTTTGTCTGAAAGGAAATTGAAAGTGACAGTGTTGACATCACCCTCTGATTTTTATGACCATGAGTTTGAAGTTCCTCAGGGTAGCATTTTATATGTCACTCTACTTAATGTCAAGACCAACAACATCACCAGCTGTAGAAGAAATGGCGTGGACAATTCTTATATCGGTCCAAACACCTGCAACCTATACAGTGGCAGCTCCATCTCCATGTAAACAAAATTGAGAACTGAGCTGATGAAAATGATTTATAATTCTCAAAGTCAAAGTTTAGTTGTATGCATTTTTATCAGAGTATAGGGTCATTATACTTATCCCATTTGCTATTGAATACTAACCCCATTTCTGTAAAAAAAATCTACCTGATTCTAAACTATCATTTCTCCCTCTTATCAAGGGCTTTAGGAAAAAGTATTTTAAGCCATTGGATTTGTCTCCAACACTGTTTGGGGTAGGGATCATTCTCAGTATCTTGCGCTTGAACGTGTTGAGATAGCTGATGATGAAAAGAAATTCATTATATTCTCTGATATAAAGTCTGCTCTTCAGGCCATTTGTGCTCAAGATGTAACATGTTCACTTGTTCTTAAGGTGCTGGAATGCCTTTTATTGACACATTTTAATTATGACATGTTTAAAGAATTAAGATTAATTTAAAACAATGCAAAAAACTACTTAGAGCATTATAAGTAGTTTTAGTTGTAGTTGGAAAAAAGAGCTTCATTGTCATAAAGAAAACAATTTTTTGGGGGGGGATTTAATGAATTTGTATTTTATTTTTACAAGAGAAAATTTAAATTTCCCATGGGATAGGAGGACGTATATAGTGTTTTAAAGAATACTTACATGTTGTTGCCTCAGTAGTTACAGTTGTAGATGCTGCAAAAATAACAGTATTGACAATGTCCATCACTAACGCAACGAATGCTCAATCTTATAGTTTTTTAGATGAAATGTGCCTCTTGGACAAACCTTCTCCTTGTAACGTACCCTCAGAAAATGTTTGAGTTACCCTAGTAAATGTGTCATAAAAAGTTGATATAATTGTTGTTGTAACTGATTTTTCAAATGATATATGTATCCTGAAGCTATGCACATTATCAAAACTAGTGATTATAACCATATCATCTTACCTAAGTTACAGCCATTTGAAAAAAAATAAATCATTGTTCAAAACTATGAATTTGTCTGAACTACTGAAATGGACATTTTGCTGATAAAATATGTAATGTTTTGATACTCACTGGTTACTGATGGATAGCAGGCATGTAATTGCAAATCTGCGGAAACTGGCTCATCAGGTCGTTCTTTGTTGAATACTATGACAATCTTGTTGGCGAATGTATCTTCCGGAAATACGACGGTCTCATCAGCATCAAAGACCTATCAAATAGAACATGATATGTGAAAATATGAAGATTGATTTCAGTTATTGCAGCATGAAAATGTTCAATTCTGCAATTTCACCATACTTGTTAAAAACGTGAAATGTGTGAAAAGTAGTTTACCTGTGGACTTGGTGATGATGGGTTATCTGGGTTGTAGGGGGTCCTGACGCCATTCTCATCCACAAGATAGATCTCAAAAGTGTCCACATTATCTAAAGTATCTGGTGGAAGACTGACATCACCTAATTGAACAGGTGGTTCATCCTCATCAGCTAGAGTCAGTGTAACCTCTGGATTCTCATCGTCAGGTAGAGATTGCCATGGTGTGTCATCTCCAGGGCGTAAGTCTCCAGGATTACCATTAGGTACATCAATATCTTCATCAGCTATGATCTGTGGGTCCTCCATACCTTCAACCTCCTCACAGAATCTAGCAGTTGTAACTGTTGCTAAAAGAATGAATAGGATAAAATGTCATCATTTTATCATTATCAACAGTTATTGCAATTCTTCTCAAATGGAGTGAGGAAATATTTATCAGATAATTCCCCAATGCTAAAAGAGGCCATAAACTTAAAAGCACATGCTTGGGAGAAAGGCAATAGTAGATCCAATTACTAATGATAAGGAAAAGCCAACTTTGATAAACAAGATGTACATTATTCGCGATTCATCATCAATTGGGCATTTGCCAACATCTTTAAGAAACAATAACTCACTAGCTGTCACAGTGGTAGTTGGTGGAACTGTGCTAGTTGGTAGCACTGAGCTTGGTGGTGGCACTGAGCTTGGCGGTGGCACTGAGCTTGGTGGCGGCACTGAGCTTGGTGGTGGCACTGAACTTGGTGGTGGCACTGAACTTGGTGGTGGTGCTAAAACACAAATAATTGCATATAATTCATCCTAGTATGAACAAACCTAATAACACAGTTGTATGGATTAAAACAATACTGAAAGCGTCGACACACATTGCTGTGCATTCAGATTAAGCAGAAAAAGGGCAGATTGAACAACAATACAACAGATAGTGATGAGATTACATAATCTTTTTTATCATTGAAGAGTCGCTAATATTCTCAATGTGATATCTGTCAACTAGTAGAAGTAGTTGTAGTGGTTTCCTTGAAAGTAGTAACCTTGGGCTTGGACCTTAGGGGATGTTTACCCCTTTTTATTCAAAAGATTTTGTCTGAAAGGAAATTGAAAGTGACAGTGTTGACATCACCCTCTGATTTTTATGACCATGAGTTTGAAGTTCCTCAGGGTAGCATTTTATCTGTCACTCTACTTAATGTCAAGACCAACAACATCACCAGCTGTAGAAGAAATGGCGTGGACAATTCTTATATCGGTCCAAACACCTGCAACCTATACAGAGGCAGCTCCATCTCCATGTAAACAAAATTGAGAACTGAGCTGATGAAAATGATTTATAATTCTCAAAGTCAAAGTTTAGTTGTATGCATTTTTATCAGAGTATAGGGTCATTATACTTATCCCATTTGCTATTGAATACTAACCCCATTTCTGTAAAAAAAAAATCTACCTGATTCTAAACTATCATTTCTCCCTCTTATCAAGGGCTTTAAGAAAAAGTGTTTTAAGCCATTGGATTTGTCTCCAACACTGTTTGGGGTAGGGATCATTCTCAGTATCTTGCGCTTGAACGTGTTGAGATAGCTGATGATGAAAAGAAATTCATTATATTCTCTGATATAAAGTCTGCTCTTCAGGCCATTTGTGCTCAAGATGTAACATGTTCACTTGTTCTTAAGGTGCTGGAATGCCTTTTATTGACACATTTTAATTATGACATGTTTAAAGAATTAAGATTAATTTAAAACAATGCAAAAAACTACTTAGAGCATTATAAGTAGTTTTAGTTGTAGTTGGAAAAAAGAGCTTCATTGTCATAAAGAAAACAATTTTTTTGGGGGGGATTTAATGAATTTGAATTTTATTTTTACAAGAGAAAATTTAAATTTCCCATGGGATAGGAGGACGTATATAGTGTTTTAAAGAATACTTACATGTTGTTGCCTCAGTAGTTACAGTTGTAGATGCTGCAAAAATAACAGTATTGACAATGTCCATCACTAACGCAACGAATGCTCAATCTTATAGTTTTTTAGATGAAATGTGCCTCTTGGACAAACCTTCTCCTTGTAACGTACCCTCAGAAAATGTTTGAGTTACCCTAGTAAATGTTTCATAAAAAGTTGATATAATTGTTGTTGTTACTGATTTTTCAAATGATATATGTATCCTGAAGCTATGCACATTATCAAAACTAGTGATTATAACCATATAATCTTACCTAAGTTACAGCCATTTGAAAAAAAATTAAATGATTGTTCAAAACTATGAATTTGTCTGAACTACTGAAATGGACATTTTGCTGATAAAATATGTAATGTTTTGATACTCACTGGTTACTGATGGATAGCAGGCATGTAATTGCAAATCTGCGGAAACTGGCTCATCAGGTCGTTCTTTGTTGAATACTATGACAATCTTGTTGGCGAATGTATCTTCCGGAAATACGACGGTCTCATCAGCATCAAAGACCTATCAAATAGAACATGATATGTGAAAATATGAAGATTGATTTCAGTTATTGCAGCATGAAAATGTTCAATTCTGCAATTTCACCATACTTGTTAAAAACGTGAAATGTGTGAAAAGTAGTTTACCTGTGGACTTGGTGATGATGGGTTATCTGGGTTGTAGGGGGTCCTGACGCCATTCTCATCCACAAGATAGATCTCAAAAGTGTCCACATTATCTAAAGTATCTGGTGGAAGACTGACATCACCTAATTGAACAGGTGGTTCATCCTCATCAGCTAGAGTCAGTGTAACCTCTGGATTCTCATCGTCAGGTAGAGATTGCCATGGTGTGTCATCTCCAGGGCGTAAGTCTCCAGGATTACCATTAGGTACATCAATATCTTCATCAGCTATGATCTGTGGGTCCTCCATACCTTCAACCTCCTCACAGAATCTAGCAGTTGTAACTGTTGCTAAAAGAATGAATAGGATAAAATGTCATCATTTTATCATTATCAACAGTTATTGCAATTCTTCTCAAATGGAGTGAGGAAATATTTATCAGATAATTCCCCAATGCTAAAAGAGGCCATAAACTTAAAAGCACATGCTTGGGAGTAAGGCAATAGTAGATCCAATTACTAATGATAAGGAAAAGCCAACTTTGATAAACAAGATGTACATTATTCGCGATTCATCATCAATTGGGCATTTGCCAAAATCTTTAAGAAACAATAACTCACTAGCTGTCACAGTGGTAGTTGGTGGAACTGTGCTAGTTGGTAGCACTGAGCTTGGTGGTGGCACTGAGCTTGGCGGTGGCACTGAGCTTGGTGGCGGCACTGAGCTTGGTGGTGGCACTGAACTTGGTGGTGGCACTGAACTTGGTGGTGGTGCTAAAACACAAATAATTGCATATAATTCATCCTAGTATGAACAAACCTAATAACACAGTTGTATGGATTAAAACAATACTGAAAGCGTCGACACACATTGCTGTGCATTCAGATTAAGCAGAAAAAGGGCAGATTGAACAACAATACAACAGATAGTGATGAGATTACATAATCTTTTTTATCATTGAAGAGTCGCTAATATTCTCAATGTGATATCTGTCAACTAGTAGAAGTAGTTGTAGTGGTTTCCTTGAAAGTAGTAACCTTGGGCTTGGACCTTAGGGGATGTTTACCCCTTTCTATTCAAAAGATTTTGTCTGAAAGGAAATTGAAAGTGACAGTGTTGACATCACCCTCTGATTTTTATGACCATGAGTTTGAAGTTCCTCAGGGTAGCATTTTATCTGTCACTCTACTTAATGTCAAGACCAACAACATCACCAGCTGTAGAAGAAATGGCGTGGACAATTCTTATATCGGTCCAAACACCTGCAACCTATACAGAGGCAGCTCCATCTCCATGTAAACAAAATTGAGAACTGAGCTGATGAAAATGATTTATAATTCTCAAAGTCAAAGTTTAGTTGTATGCATTTTTATCAGAGTATAGGGTCATTATACTTATCCCATTTGCTATTGAATACTAACCCCATTTCTGTAAAAAAAATCTACCTGATTCTAAACTATCATTTCTCCCTCTTATCAAGGGCTTTAAGAAAAAGTGTTTTAAGCCATTGGATTTGTCTCCAACACTGTTTGGGGTAGGGATCATTCTCAGTATCTTGCGCTTGAACGTGTTGAGATAGCTGATGATGAAAAGAAATTCATTATATTCTCTGATATAAAGTCTGCTCTTCAGGCCATTTGTGCTCAAGATGTAACATGTTCACTTGTTCTTAAGGTGCTGGAATGCCTTTTATTGACACATTTTAATTATGACATGTTTAAAGAATTAAGATTAATTTAAAACAATGCAAAAAACTACTTAGAGCATTATAAGTAGTTTTAGTTGTAGTTGGAAAAAAGAGCTTCATTGTCATAAAGAAAACAATTTTTTTTTTTGGGATTTAATGAATTTGAAATTTATTTTTACAAGAGAAAATCTAAATTTCCCATGGGATAGGAGGACGTATATAGTGTTTTAAAGAATACTTACACGTTGTTGCCTCAGTAGTTACAGTTGTAGATGCTGCAAAAATAACAGTATTGACAATGTCCATCACTAACGCAACGAATGCTCAATCTTATAGTTTTTCAGATGAAATGTGCCTCTTGGACAAACCTTCTCCTTGTAACGTACCCTCAGAAAATGTTTGAGTTACCCTAGTAAATGTGTCATAAAAAGTTGATATAGTTGTTGTCGTAACTGATTTTTCAAATGATATATGTATCCTGAAGCTATGCACATTAGCAAAACTAGTGATTATAACCATATAATCTTACCTAAGTTACAGCCATTTGAAAAAAAACTTAAATGATTGTTCAAAACTATGAATTTGTCTGAACTACTGAAATGGACATTTTGCTGATAAAATATGTAATGTTCTGATACTCACTGGTTACTGATGGATAGCAGGCATGTAATTGCAAATCTGCGGAAACTGGCTCATCAGGTCGTTCTTTGTTGAATACTATGACAATCTTGTTGGCGAATGTATCTTCCGGAAATACGACGGTCTCATCAGCATCAAAGACCTATCAAATAGAACATGATATGTGAAAATATGAAGATTGATTTCAGTTATTGCAGCATGAAAATGTTCAATTCTGCAATTTCACCATACTTGTTAAAAACGTGAAATGTGTGAAAAGTAGTTTACCTGTGGACTTGGTGATGATGGGTTATCTGGGTTGTAGGGGGTCCTGACGCCATTCTCATCCACAAGATAGATCTCAAAAGTGTCCACATTATCTAAAGTATCTGGTGGAAGACTGACATCACCTAATTGAACAGGTGGTTCATCCTCATCAGCTAGAGTCAGTGTAACCTCTGGATTCTCATCGTCAGGTAGAGATTGCCATGGTGTGTCATCTCCAGGGCGTAAGTCTCCAGGATTACCATTAGGTACATCAATATCTTCATCAGCTATGATCTGTGGGTCCTCCATACCTTCAACCTCCTCACAGAATCTAGCAGTTGTAACTGTTGCTAAAAGAATGAATAGGATAAAATGTCATCATTTTATCATTATCAACAGTTATTGCAATTCTTCTCAAATGGAGTGAGGAAATATTTATCAGATAATTCCCCAATGCTAAAAGAGGCCATAAACTTAAAAGCACATGCTTGGGAGTAAGGCAATAGTAGATCCAATTACTAATGATAAGGAAAAGCCAACTTTTATAAACAAGATGTACATTATTCGCGATTCATCATCAATTGGGCATTTGCCAAAATCTTTAAGAAACAATAACTCACTAGCTGTCACAGTGGTAGTTGGTGGAACTGTGCTAGTTGGTAGCACTGAGCTTGGTGGTGGCACTGAGCTTGGCGGTGGCACTGAGCTTGGTGGCGGCACTGAGCTTGGTGGTGGCACTGAACTTGGTGGTGGCACTGAACTTGGTGGTGGTGCTAAAACACAAATAATTGCATATAATTCATCCTAGTATGAACAAACCTAATAACACAGTTGTATGGATTAAAACAATACTGAAAGCGTCGACACACATTGCTGTGCATTCAGATTAAGCAGAAAAAGGGCAGATTGAACAACAATACAACAGATAGTGATGAGATTACATAATCTTTTTTATCATTGAAGAGTCGCTAATATTCTCAATGTGATATCTGTCAACTAGTAGAAGTAGTTGTAGTGGTTTCCTTGAAAGTAGTAACCTTGGGCTTGGACCTTAGGGGATGTTTACCCCTTTTTATTCAAAAGATTTTGTCTGAAAGGAAATTGAAAGTGACAGTGTTGACATCACCCTCTGAATTTTATGACCATGAGTTTGAAGTTCCTCAGGGTAGCATTTTATCTGTCACTCTACTTAATGTCAAGACCAACAACATCACCAGCTGTAGAAGAAATGGCGTGGACAATTCTTATATCGGTCCAAACACCTGCAACCTATACAGAGGCAGCTCCATCTCCATGTAAACAAAATTGAGAACTGAGCTGATGAAAATGATTTATAATTCTCAAAGTCAAAGTTTAGTTGTGTGCATTTTTATCAGAGTATAGGGTCATTATACTTATCCCATTTGCTATTGAATACTAACCCCATTTCTGTAAAAAAAATCTACCTGATTCTAAACTATCATTTCTCCCTCTTATCAAGGGCTTTAAGAAAAAGTGTTTTAAGCCATTGGATTTGTCTCCAACACTGTTTGGGGTAGGGATCATTCTCAGTATCTTGCGCTTGAACGTGTTGAGATAGCTGATGATGAAAAGAAATTCATTATATTCTCTGATATAAAGTCTGCTCTTCAGGCCATTTGTGCTCAAGATGTAACATGTTCACTTGTTCTTAAGGTGCTGGAATGCCTTTTATTGACACATTTTAATTATGACATGTTTAAAGAAATAAGATTAATTTAAAACAATGCAAAAAACTACTTAGAGCATTATAAGTAGTTTTAGTTGTAGTTGGAAAAAAGAGCTTCATTGTCATAAAGAAAACAATTTTTTTTTTTGGGATTTAATGAATTTGAATTTTATTTTTACAAGAGAAAATCTAAATTTCCCATGGGATAGGAGGACGTATATAGTGTTTTAAAGAATACTTACACGTTGTTGCCTCAGTAGTTACAGTTGTAGATGCTGCAAAAATAACAGTATTGACAATGTCCATCACTAACGCAACGAATGCTCAATCTTATAGTTTTTCAGATGAAATGTGCCTCTTGGACAAACCTTCTCCTTGTAACGTACCCTCAGAAAATGTTTGAGTTACCCTAGTAAATGTGTCATAAAAAGTTGATATAGTTGTTGTCGTAACTGATTTTTCAAATGATATATGTATCCTGAAGCTATGCACATTAGCAAAACTAGTGATTATAACCATATAATCTTACCTAAGTTACAGCCATTTGAAAAAAAACTTAAATGATTGTTCAAAACTATGAATTTGTCTGAACTACTGAAATGGACATTTTGCTGATAAAATATGTAATGTTCTGATACTCACTGGTTACTGATGGATAGCAGGCATGTAATTGCAAATCTGCGGAAACTGGCTCATCAGGTCGTTCTTTGTTGAATACTATGACAATCTTGTTGGCGAATGTATCTTCCGGAAATACGACGGTCTCATCAGCATCAAAGACCTATCAAATAGAACATGATATGTGAAAATATGAAGATTGATTTCAGTTATTGCAGCATGAAAATGTTCAATTCTGCAATTTCACCATACTTGTTAAAAACGTGAAATGTGTGAAAAGTAGTTTACCTGTGGACTTGGTGATGATGGGTTATCTGGGTTGTAGGGGGTCCTGACGCCATTCTCATCCACAAGATAGATCTCAAAAGTGTCCACATTATCTAAAGTATCTGGTGGAAGACTGACATCACCTAATTGAACAGGTGGTTCATCCTCATCAGCTAGAGTCAGTGTAACCTCTGGATTCTCATCGTCAGGTAGAGATTGCCATGGTGTGTCATCTCCAGGGCGTAAGTCTCCAGGATTACCATTAGGTACATCAATATCTTCATCAGCTATGATCTGTGGGTCCTCCATACCTTCAACCTCCTCACAGAATCTAGCAGTTGTAACTGTTGCTAAAAGAATGAATAGGATAAAATGTCATCATTTTATCATTATCAACAGTTATTGCAATTCTTCTCAAATGGAGTGAGGAAATATTTATCAGATAATTCCCCAATGATAAAAGAGGCCATAAACTTAAAAGCACATGCTTGGGAGTAAGGCAATAGTAGATCCAATTACTAATGATAAGGAAAAGCCAACTTTGATAAACAAGATGTACATTATTCGCGATTCATCATCAATTGGGCATTTGCCAAAATCTTTAAGAAACAATAACTCACTAGCTGTCACAGTGGTAGTTGGTGGAACTGTGCTAGTTGGTAGCACTGAGCTTGGTGGTGGCACTGAGCTTGGCGGTGGCACTGAGCTTGGTGGCGGCACTGAGCTTGGTGGTGGCACTGAACTTGGTGGTGGCACTGAACTTGGTGGTGGTGCTAAAACACAAATAATTGCATATAATTCATCCTAGTATGAACAAACCTAATAACACAGTTGTATGGATTAAAACAATACTGAAAGCGTCGACACACATTGCTGTGCATTCAGATTAAGCAGAAAAAGGGCAGATTGAACAACAATACAACAGATAGTGATGAGATTACATAATCTTTTTTATCATTGAAGAGTCGCTAATATTCTCAATGTGATATCTGTCAACTAGTAGAAGTAGTTGTAGTGGTTTCCTTGAAAGTAGTAACCTTGGGCTTGGACCTTAGGGGATGTTTACCCCTTTCTATTCAAAAGATTTTGTCTGAAAGGAAATTGAAAGTGACAGTGTTGACATCACCCTCTGATTTTTATGACCATGAGTTTGAAGTTCCTCAGGGTAGCATTTTATCTGTCACTCTACTTAATGTCAAGACCAACAACATCACCAGCTGTAGAAGAAATGGCGTGGACAATTCTTATATCGGTCCAAACACCTGCAACCTATACAGAGGCAGCTCCATCTCCATGTAAACAAAATTGAGAACTGAGCTGATGAAAATGATTTATAATTCTCAAAGTCAAAGTTTAGTTGTATGCATTTTTATCAGAGTATAGGGTCATTATACTTATCCCATTTGCTATTGAATACTAACCCCATTTCTGTAAAAAAAATCTACCTGATTCTAAACTATCATTTCTCCCTCTTATCAAGGGCTTTAAGAAAAAGTGTTTTAAGCCATTGGATTTGTCTCCAACACTGTTTGGGGTAGGGATCATTCTCAGTATCTTGCGCTTGAACGTGTTGAGATAGCTGATGATGAAAAGAAATTCATTATATTCTCTGATATAAAGTCTGCTCTTCAGGCCATTTGTGCTCAAGATGTAACATGTTCACTTGTTCTTAAGGTGCTGGAATGCCTTTTATTGACACATTTTAATTATGACATGTTTAAAGAATTAAGATTAATTTAAAACAATGCAAAAAACTACTTAGAGCATTATAAGTAGTTTTAGTTGTAGTTGGAAAAAAGAGCTTCATTGTCATAAAGAAAACAATTTTTTTTTTTGGGATTTAATGAATTTGAAATTTATTTTTACAAGAGAAAATCTAAATTTCCCATGGGATAGGAGGACGTATATAGTGTTTTAAAGAATACTTACACGTTGTTGCCTCAGTAGTTACAGTTGTAGATGCTGCAAAAATAACAGTATTGACAATGTCCATCACTAACGCAACGAATGCTCAATCTTATAGTTTTTCAGATGAAATGTGCCTCTTGGACAAACCTTCTCCTTGTAACGTACCCTCAGAAAATGTTTGAGTTACCCTAGTAAATGTGTCATAAAAAGTTGATATAGTTGTTGTCGTAACTGATTTTTCAAATGATATATGTATCCTGAAGCTATGCACATTAGCAAAACTAGTGATTATAACCATATAATCTTACCTAAGTTACAGCCATTTGAAAAAAAACTTAAATGATTGTTCAAAACTATGAATTTGTCTGAACTACTGAAATGGACATTTTGCTGATAAAATATGTAATGTTCTGATACTCACTGGTTACTGATGGATAGCAGGCATGTAATTGCAAATCTGCGGAAACTGGCTCATCAGGTCGTTCTTTGTTGAATACTATGACAATCTTGTTGGCGAATGTATCTTCCGGAAATACGACGGTCTCATCAGCATCAAAGACCTATCAAATAGAACATGATATGTGAAAATATGAAGATTGATTTCAGTTATTGCAGCATGAAAATGTTCAATTCTGCAATTTCACCATACTTGTTAAAAACGTGAAATGTGTGAAAAGTAGTTTACCTGTGGACTTGGTGATGATGGGTTATCTGGGTTGTAGGGGGTCCTGACGCCATTCTCATCCACAAGATAGATCTCAAAAGTGTCCACATTATCTAAAGTATCTGGTGGAAGACTGACATCACCTAATTGAACAGGTGGTTCATCCTCATCAGCTAGAGTCAGTGTAACCTCTGGATTCTCATCGTCAGGTAGAGATTGCCATGGTGTGTCATCTCCAGGGCGTAAGTCTCCAGGATTACCATTAGGTACATCAATATCTTCATCAGCTATGATCTGTGGGTCCTCCATACCTTCAACCTCCTCACAGAATCTAGCAGTTGTAACTGTTGCTAAAAGAATGAATAGGATAAAATGTCATCATTTTATCATTATCAACAGTTATTGCAATTCTTCTCAAATGGAGTGAGGAAATATTTATCAGATAATTCCCCAATGCTAAAAGAGGCCATAAACTTAAAAGCACATGCTTGGGAGTAAGGCAATAGTAGATCCAATTACTAATGATAAGGAAAAGCCAACTTTTATAAACAAGATGTACATTATTCGCGATTCATCATCAATTGGGCATTTGCCAAAATCTTTAAGAAACAATAACTCACTAGCTGTCACAGTGGTAGTTGGTGGAACTGTGCTAGTTGGTAGCACTGAGCTTGGTGGTGGCACTGAGCTTGGCGGTGGCACTGAGCTTGGTGGCGGCACTGAGCTTGGTGGTGGCACTGAACTTGGTGGTGGCACTGAACTTGGTGGTGGTGCTAAAACACAAATAATTGCATATAATTCATCCTAGTATGAACAAACCTAATAACACAGTTGTATGGATTAAAACAATACTGAAAGCGTCGACACACATTGCTGTGCATTCAGATTAAGCAGAAAAAGGGCAGATTGAACAACAATACAACAGATAGTGATGAGATTACATAATCTTTTTTATCATTGAAGAGTCGCTAATATTCTCAATGTGATATCTGTCAACTAGTAGAAGTAGTTGTAGTGGTTTCCTTGAAAGTAGTAACCTTGGGCTTGGACCTTAGGGGATGTTTACCCCTTTTTATTCAAAAGATTTTGTCTGAAAGGAAATTGAAAGTGACAGTGTTGACATCACCCTCTGAATTTTATGACCATGAGTTTGAAGTTCCTCAGGGTAGCATTTTATCTGTCACTCTACTTAATGTCAAGACCAACAACATCACCAGCTGTAGAAGAAATGGCGTGGACAATTCTTATATCGGTCCAAACACCTGCAACCTATACAGAGGCAGCTCCATCTCCATGTAAACAAAATTGAGAACTGAGCTGATGAAAATGATTTATAATTCTCAAAGTCAAAGTTTAGTTGTGTGCATTTTTATCAGAGTATAGGGTCATTATACTTATCCCATTTGCTATTGAATACTAACCCCATTTCTGTAAAAAAAATCTACCTGATTCTAAACTATCATTTCTCCCTCTTATCAAGGGCTTTAAGAAAAAGTGTTTTAAGCCATTGGATTTGTCTCCAACACTGTTTGGGGTAGGGATCATTCTCAGTATCTTGCGCTTGAACGTGTTGAGATAGCTGATGATGAAAAGAAATTCATTATATTCTCTGATATAAAGTCTGCTCTTCAGGCCATTTGTGCTCAAGATGTAACATGTTCACTTGTTCTTAAGGTGCTGGAATGCCTTTTATTGACACATTTTAATTATGACATGTTTAAAGAAATAAGATTAATTTAAAACAATGCAAAAAACTACTTAGAGCATTATAAGTAGTTTTAGTTGTAGTTGGAAAAAAGAGCTTCATTGTCATAAAGAAAACAATTTTTTTTTTTGGGATTTAATGAATTTGAATTTTATTTTTACAAGAGAAAATCTAAATTTCCCATGGGATAGGAGGACGTATATAGTGTTTTAAAGAATACTTACACGTTGTTGCCTCAGTAGTTACAGTTGTAGATGCTGCAAAAATAACAGTATTGACAATGTCCATCACTAACGCAACGAATGCTCAATCTTATAGTTTTTCAGATGAAATGTGCCTCTTGGACAAACCTTCTCCTTGTAACGTACCCTCAGAAAATGTTTGAGTTACCCTAGTAAATGTGTCATAAAAAGTTGATATAGTTGTTGTCGTAACTGATTTTTCAAATGATATATGTATCCTGAAGCTATGCACATTAGCAAAACTAGTGATTATAACCATATAATCTTACCTAAGTTACAGCCATTTGAAAAAAAACTTAAATGATTGTTCAAAACTATGAATTTGTCTGAACTACTGAAATGGACATTTTGCTGATAAAATATGTAATGTTCTGATACTCACTGGTTACTGATGGATAGCAGGCATGTAATTGCAAATCTGCGGAAACTGGCTCATCAGGTCGTTCTTTGTTGAATACTATGACAATCTTGTTGGCGAATGTATCTTCCGGAAATACGACGGTCTCATCAGCATCAAAGACCTATCAAATAGAACATGATATGTGAAAATATGAAGATTGATTTCAGTTATTGCAGCATGAAAATGTTCAATTCTGCAATTTCACCATACTTGTTAAAAACGTGAAATGTGTGAAAAGTAGTTTACCTGTGGACTTGGTGATGATGGGTTATCTGGGTTGTAGGGGGTCCTGACGCCATTCTCATCCACAAGATAGATCTCAAAAGTGTCCACATTATCTAAAGTATCTGGTGGAAGACTGACATCACCTAATTGAACAGGTGGTTCATCCTCATCAGCTAGAGTCAGTGTAACCTCTGGATTCTCATCGTCAGGTAGAGATTGCCATGGTGTGTCATCTCCAGGGCGTAAGTCTCCAGGATTACCATTAGGTACATCAATATCTTCATCAGCTATGATCTGTGGGTCCTCCATACCTTCAACCTCCTCACAGAATCTAGCAGTTGTAACTGTTGCTAAAAGAATGAATAGGATAAAATGTCATCATTTTATCATTATCAACAGTTATTGCAATTCTTCTCAAATGGAGTGAGGAAATATTTATCAGATAATTCCCCAATGCTAAAAGAGGCCATAAACTTAAAAGCACATGCTTGGGAGTAAGGCAATAGTAGATCCAATTACTAATGATAAGGAAAAGCCAACTTTTATAAACAAGATGTACATTATTCGCGATTCATCATCAATTGGGCATTTGCCAAAATCTTTAAGAAACAATAACTCACTAGCTGTCACAGTGGTAGTTGGTGGAACTGTGCTAGTTGGTAGCACTGAGCTTGGTGGTGGCACTGAGCTTGGCGGTGGCACTGAGCTTGGTGGCGGCACTGAGCTTGGTGGTGGCACTGAACTTGGTGGTGGCACTGAACTTGGTGGTGGTGCTAAAACACAAATAATTGCATATAATTCATCCTAGTATGAACAAACCTAATAACACAGTTGTATGGATTAAAACAATACTGAAAGCGTCGACACACATTGCTGTGCATTCAGATTAAGCAGAAAAAGGGCAGATTGAACAACAATACAACAGATAGTGATGAGATTACATAATCTTTTTTATCATTGAAGAGTCGCTAATATTCTCAATGTGATATCTGTCAACTAGTAGAAGTAGTTGTAGTGGTTTCCTTGAAAGTAGTAACCTTGGGCTTGGACCTTAGGGGATGTTTACCCCTTTCTATTCAAAAGATTTTGTCTGAAAGGAAATTGAAAGTGACAGTGTTGACATCACCCTCTGATTTTTATGACCATGAGTTTGAAGTTCCTCAGGGTAGCATTTTATCTGTCACTCTACTTAATGTCAAGACCAACAACATCACCAGCTGTAGAAGAAATGGCGTGGACAATTCTTATATCGGTCCAAACACCTGCAACCTATACAGAGGCAGCTCCATCTCCATGTAAACAAAATTGAGAACTGAGCTGATGAAAATGATTTATAATTCTCAAAGTCAAAGTTTAGTTGTATGCATTTTTATCAGAGTATATGGTCATTATACTTATCCCATTTGCTATTGAATACTAACCCCATTTCTGTAAAAAAAATCTACCTGATTCTAAACTATCATTTCTCCCTCTTATCAAGGGCTTTAAGAAAAAGTGTTTTAAGCCATTGGATTTGTCTCCAACACTGTTTGGGGTAGGGATCATTCTCGGTATCTTGCGCTTGAACGTGTTGAGATAGCTGATGATGAAAAGAAATTCATTATATTCTCTGATATAAAGTCTGCTCTTCAGGCCATTTGTGCTCAAGATGTAACATGTTCACTTGTTCTTAAGGTGCTGGAATGCCTTTTATTGACACATTTTAATTATGACATGTTTAAAGAAATAAGATTAATTTAAAACAATGCAAAAAACTACTTAGAGCATTATAAGTAGTTTTAGTTGTAGTTGGAAAAAAGAGCTTCATTGTCATAAAGAAAACAATTTTTTTTTTTTGGGATTTAATGAATTTGAATTTTATTTTTACAAGAGAAAATCTAAATTTCCCATGGGATAGGAGGACGTATATAGTGTTTTAAAGAATACTTACACGTTGTTGCCTCAGTAGTTACAGTTGTAGATGCTGCAAAAATAACAGTATTGACAATGTCCATCACTAACGCAACGAATGCTCAATCTTATAGTTTTTCAGATGAAATGTGCCTCTTGGACAAACCTTCTCCTTGTAACGTACCCTCAGAAAATGTTTGAGTTACCCTAGTAAATGTGTCATAAAAAGTTGATATAGTTGTTGTCGTAACTGATTTTTCAAATGATATATGTATCCTGAAGCTATGCACATTAGCAAAACTAGTGATTATAACCATATAATCTTACCTAAGTTACAGCCATTTGAAAAAAAACTTAAATGATTGTTCAAAACTATGAATTTGTCTGAACTACTGAAATGGACATTTTGCTGATAAAATATGTAATGTTCTGATACTCACTGGTTACTGATGGATAGCAGGCATGTAATTGCAAATCTGCGGAAACTGGCTCATCAGGTCGTTCTTTGTTGAATACTATGACAATCTTGTTGGCGAATGTATCTTCCGGAAATACGACGGTCTCATCAGCATCAAAGACCTATCAAATAGAACATGATATGTGAAAATATGAAGATTGATTTCAGTTATTGCAGCATGAAAATGTTCAATTCTGCAATTTCACCATACTTGTTAAAAACGTGAAATGTGTGAAAAGTAGTTTACCTGTGGACTTGGTGATGATGGGTTATCTGGGTTGTAGGGGGTCCTGACGCCATTCTCATCCACAAGATAGATCTCAAAAGTGTCCACATTATCTAAAGTATCTGGTGGAAGACTGACATCACCTAATTGAACAGGTGGTTCATCCTCATCAGCTAGAGTCAGTGTAACCTCTGGATTCTCATCGTCAGGTAGAGATTGCCATGGTGTGTCATCTCCAGGGCGTAAGTCTCCAGGATTACCATTAGGTACATCAATATCTTCATCAGCTATGATCTGTGGGTCCTCCATACCTTCAACCTCCTCACAGAATCTAGCAGTTGTAACTGTTGCTAAAAGAATGAATAGGATAAAATGTCATCATTTTATCATTATCAACAGTTATTGCAATTCTTCTCAAATGGAGTGAGGAAATATTTATCAGATAATTCCCCAATGATAAAAGAGGCCATAAACTTAAAAGCACATGCTTGGGAGTAAGGCAATAGTAGATCCAATTACTAATGATAAGGAAAAGCCAACTTTGATAAACAAGATGTACATTATTCGCGATTCATCATCAATTGGGCATTTGCCAAAATCTTTAAGAAACAATAACTCACTAGCTGTCACAGTGGTAGTTGGTGGAACTGTGCTAGTTGGTAGCACTGAGCTTGGTGGTGGCACTGAGCTTGGTGGTGGCACTGAACTTGGTGGTGGCACTGAACTTGGTGGTGGTGCTAAAACACAAATAATTGCATATAATTCATCCTAGTATGAACAAACCTAATAACACAGTTGTATGGATTAAAACAATACTGAAAGCGTCGACACACATTGCTGTGCATTCAGATTAAGCAGAAAAAGGGCAGATTGAACAACAATACAACAGATAGTGATGAGATTACATAATCTTTTTTATCATTGAAGAGTCGCTAATATTCTCAATGTGATATCTGTCAACTAGTAGAAGTAGTTGTAGTGGTTTCCTTGAAAGTAGTAACCTTGGGCTTGGACCTTAGGGGATGTTTACCCCTTTCTATTCAAAAGATTTTGTCTGAAAGGAAATTGAAAGTGACAGTGTTGACATCACCCTCTGATTTTTATGACCATGAGTTTGAAGTTCCTCAGGGTAGCATTTTATCTGTCACTCTACTTAATGTCAAGACCAACAACATCACCAGCTGTAGAAGAAATGGCGTGGACAATTCTTATATCGGTCCAAACACCTGCAACCTATACAGAGGCAGCTCCATCTCCATGTAAACAAAATTGAGAACTGAGCTGATGAAAATGATTTATAATTCTCAAAGTCAAAGTTTAGTTGTATGCATTTTTATCAGAGTATAGGGTCATTATACTTATCCCATTTGCTATTGAATACTAACCCCATTTCTGTAAAAATAATCTACCTGATTCTAAACTATCATTTCTCCCTCTTATCAAGGGCTTTAAGAAAAAGTGTTTTAAGCCATTGGATTTGTCTCCAACACTGTTTGGGGTAGGGATCATTCTCAGTATCTTGCGCTTGAACGTGTTGAGATAGCTGATGATGAAAAGAAATTCATTATATTCTCTGATATAAAGTCTGCTCTTCAGGCCATTTGTGCTCAAGATGTAACATGTTCACTTGTTCTTAAGGTGCTGGAATGCCTTTTATTGACACATTTTAATTATGACATGTTTAAAGAATTAAGATTAATTTAAAACAATGCAAAAAACTACTTAGAGCATTATAAGTAGTTTTAGTTGTAGTTGGAAAAAAGAGCTTCATTGTCATAAAGAAAACAATTTTTTTTTTGGGATTTAATGAATTTGAATTTTATTTTTACAAGAGAAAATCTAAATTTCCCATGGGATAGGAGGACGTATATAGTGTTTTAAAGAATACTTACACGTTGTTGCCTCAGTAGTTACAGTTGTAGATGCTGCAAAAATAACAGTATTGACAATGTCCATCACTAACGCAACGAATGCTCAATCTTATAGTTTTTCAGATGAAATGTGCCTCTTGGACAAACCTTCTCCTTGTAACGTACCCTCAGAAAATGTTTGAGTTACCCTAGTAAATGTGTCATAAAAAGTTGATATAGTTGTTGTCGTAACTGATTTTTCAAATGATATATGTATCCTGAAGCTATGCACATTAGCAAAACTAGTGATTATAACCATATAATCTTACCTAAGTTACAGCCATTTGAAAAAAAACTTAAATGATTGTTCAAAACTATGAATTTGTCTGAACTACTGAAATGGACATTTTGCTGATAAAATATGTAATGTTCTGATACTCACTGGTTACTGATGGATAGCAGGCATGTAATTGCAAATCTGCGGAAACTGGCTCATCGGGTCGTTCTTTGTTAAATACTATGACAATCTTGTTGGCGAATGTATCTTCCGGAAATACGACGGTCTCATCAGCATCAAAGACCTATCAAATAGAACATGATATGTGAAAATATGAAGATTGATTTCAGTTATTGCAGCATGAAAATGTTCAATTCTGCAATTTCACCATACTTGTTAAAAACGTGAAATGTGTGAAAAGTAGTTTACCTGTGGACTTGGTGATGATGGGTTATCTGGGTTGTAGGGGGTCCTGACGCCATTCTCATCCACAAGATAGATCTCAAAAGTGTCCACATTATCTAAAGTATCTGGTGGAAGACTGACATCACCTAATTGAACAGGTGGTTCATCCTCATCAGCCAGAGTCAGTGTAACCTCTGGATTCTCATCGTCAGGTAGAGATTGCCATGGTGTGTCATCTCCAGGACGTAAGTCTCCAGGATTACCATTAGGTACATCAATATCTTCATCAGCTATGATCTGTGGGTCCTCCATACCTTCAACCTCCTCACAGAATCTAGCAGTTGTAACTGTTGCTAAAAGAATGAATAGGATAAAATGTCATCATTTTATCATTATCAACAGTTATTGCAATTCTTCTCAAATGGAGTGAGGAAATATTTATCAGATAATTCCCCAATGATAAAAGAGGGCATAAACTTGAAAGGAAATGCTTGGGAATAAGGCAATAGTAGGTCCAACTACTAATGATAAAGAAAAGCCAACTTTGATAAACAAGATGTACATTAATCACGATTCATCATCAATTGGGCATTTTTCAAAATTTTCAAGAAATAATAACTCACTAGCTGTCACAGTGGTAGTTGGTGGTACTGTGCTAGTTGGTGGCACGCTTGGTGGTGGCACAGAGCTTGGTGGAGGAACTGAGCTCGGTGGTGGCACTGAGCTTGGCGGAGGCACTGAGCTTGGTGGTGGCACTGAGCTTGGCGGCGGCACTGTGCTTGGTGGTGGCACTGAGCTTGGAGGTGGCACTGAGCTTGGTGGAGGTGCTGAGCTTGGTGGCGGCACTGAGCTTGGTGGTGGCACTGAGCTTGGTGGCGGCACTGAGCTTGGTGGTGGCACTGAGCTTGGTGGAGGTGCTGAGCTTGGCGGAGGAACTGAGCTTGGTGGTGGCACTGAGCTTGGCGGAGGTACTGAGCTTGGTGGAGGTACTGAGCTTGGAGGAGGAACTGAGCTTGGTGGTGGCACTGAGCTTGGTGGTGGCACTGAGCTTGGCAGCGGCACTGAGCTAGGTGGTGGCACTGAGCTTGGTGGTGGCGCTGAGCTTGGTGGAGGTGCTGAGCTTGGTGGCGGCACTGAGCTTGGTGGAGGCACTGAGCTTGGCGGTGGCACTGAGCTTGGTGGTGGCACTGAGCTTGGTGGCGGCACTGAGCTTGGTGGAGGTACTGAGCTTGGTGGTGGCACTGAGCTTGGTGGTGGCACTGAGCTTGGTGGCGGCACTGAGCTTGGTGGAGGCACTGAGCTCGGTGGAGGTACTGAGCTTGGCGGAGGAACTGAGCTTAGTGGTGGCACTGAGCTTGGTGGTGGCACTGAACTTGGTGGTGGTGCTAAAACACAAGTAATTGCATGTAATTTATCCTTGTCTGAACAAACTTATTAACACAGTTGTATGGATTAAAACAATACTGAAAGAGTTGACACACATTGCTGTGCATTCAGATTAAGTTTAAAAAAGGCAGATTGAACAACAATTTAACATATATTGATGAGATTACAAAATCTTTTTTTATCATTGAAAAGTCGCTAACATTCTCAATGTGATAGCTGAAAACTAGTAGAAGTAGTTATAGTGGTTTCCTTGGAAGTAATAACCTTGGGCTTGGACCTTAGGGGATGTTTACCCGTTTTCTATTCCAAACATTCTATCTGAAAGGAAATTGAAAGTAACAGTGAGGATATCCCCCACTGACTTTTGTTTACCAAGAGTTTGGAGTCCCACAGGTTGAAATTTTATCTGTCACTCTACTTAATGTCAAGACCAACAGCATCACCAGCTGTAGAGGAAATGGTGTGGACAATTCTTACATCGGTCCAAAACACCTGCAAGCTATATAGAGGCAGCTCCAACTCCATTTAAACAGAATGGTGGACTGTGCTGATTATTAGAGTAGGGGGTCATAATACGTATCCTCTTTGCTATTGAATACTAACCCCATTCCTGTAAATAATTCTACCTGATTCTAAACTATAATTTCTTCTTATTATTAAAGGCTTTAAGAAAGAGCTTATCAAGGCGTTGAATTTGTCTCCCAAACTGATTGGGGTAGGGATCATTCTCAGTATCTTGCGCTTGGACATGTTGAGATAGCAGATGATGAAAAAAATTCATTATATTCTCTGATAAAAAGTCTGATCTTCAGGCCATTTGTGCTCAAGACAGGACACATCCTCTTGTTCCTAAGGTGCTAGATTGCCTTTTACTGACACATTTTAAGAAATTGGATTAATTTTAATCAATGCATTATCTACTTATAACATGACTATGTTTGTTTTGTAACCATTTTTTTTACTCATGATTTTTTTCTGTCTTCTTCAATAACAAAGTACACAAATATAATGGCACTAAATGGCCTTTGTTAACTGATGCGCCTAGAAGTGCCCATTCATTCAGTCATCCAGTCTGACCTTTCCCTAACTCCTCATTATTTACAGGCTAGCTTTCTGGCATGGACATGCAAGAAAGATACTAGTTACTGTGGAAAAGGTGGAAGATATTTTACAGGTCCTCCAGTTTCCTCAATTTCCAAAATCTTCAAGAAACAATAACTCACTAGCTGTCACAGTGGTAGTTGGTGGCACTGTGCTAGTTGGTGGCACTGAGCTTGGTGGTGGGACCGAGCTTGGTGGCGGCAATGAGCTTGGTGAAGAAACTGAGCTTGGTGGTGGCACTGAACTTGGTGGAGGAACTGAGCTTGGTGGCGGCACTGAGCTTGGTGGAGGAACTGAGCTTGGTGGTGGCACCGAGCTTGGTGGCACTGAGCTTGGTGGTGGCACTGAGCTTGGTGGCGGCACTGAGCTTTGTGGCGGCACTGAGCTTGGTGGAGGAATCGAGCTTGGTGGCGGAACTGAGCTTGGTGGTGGAACCGAGCTTGGTGGCGGCAATGAGCTTGGTGAAGAAACTGAGCTTGGTGGTGGCACTGAACTTGGTGGAGGAACTGAGCTTGGTGGCGGCACTGAGCTTGGTGGAGGAACTGAGCTTGGTGGTGGCACCGAGCTTGGTGGCACTGAGCTTGGTGGCACTGAGCTTTGTGGCACTGAGCTTTGTGGTGGCACTGAGCTGGGTGGAGGAACCGAGCTTGGTGGCGGAACTGAGCTTGGTGGTGGAACTGAGCTTGGTGGCGGCAATGAGCTTGGTGAAGGAACTGAGCTTGGTGGAGGAACTGAGCTTGGTGGCGGCACAGAGCTTGGTGGTGGCACTGAGCTTGGTGGCGGCACTGAGCTTGGTGGAGGAACCGAGCTTGGTGAAGGAATTGAGCTTGCTGGTGGAACCGAGCTTGGTGGCGGCAATGAGCTTGGTGGCGGCACTGAACTTGGTGGAGGAACTGAGCTTGGTGGCGGCACTGAGCTTGCTGGAGGAACTGAGCTTGGTGGCGGCACTGAGCTTGGTGGAGGAACTGAGCTTGGTGGTGGCAATGAGCTTGGTGGCACTGAGCTTACTGGTAGCAATGAGCTGGGTGGAGGCACTGAGCTTGGTGGTGGCACTGAGCTTGGTGTAGGCACTGAGCTTGGTGGCGGCACTGAGGTTGGTGGAGGAACTGAGCTTGGTGGTGGCACCGAGCTTGGTGGCACTGAGCTTGCTGGTGGCAATGAGCTGGGTGGAGGCACTGAGCTTGGTGGTGGCACTGAGCTTGGTGTAGGCACTGAGCTTTGAGGAGGAACTGAGCTTGGTGGAGGTGGCACTGAGCTTGGTGGTGGCACTGAGCTTGGGGGAGGTACAGAGCTCAGTGGTGGCACTGAGCTTGGTGGTGGCACAGAGCTTGATGGTGGCACAGAGCTTGGTGGTGGCACTGAGCTTGGTTGCGACACTGAGCTTGGTGGAGGAACTGAGCTTGGTGGAGGTGGCACTGAGCTTGGTGGTGGCACTGAGCTTGGGGTAGGTACAGAGCTCAGTGGTGGCACTGAGCTTGGTGGTGGCACAGAGCTTGATGGTGGCACAGAGCTTGGTGGTGGCACTGAGCTTGGTTGCGGCACTGAGCTTTGTGGCACTGAGCTTGGTGGTGGCACTGAGCTTGGTGGCGGCAATGAGCTTGGTGGCGGCACTGAGCTTGGTGGAGGTGCTGAGCTTGGTGGTGGCACTGAGCTTGGTGGTGGCACTGAGCTTTGTGGCGGCGATGAGCTTGATGGTGGCACAGAGCTTGGTGGTGGCACTGAGCTTGCTGGAGGCACTGAGCTTCGTGGAGGCATTGAGCTTGGAGGATGTACAGAGCTTGGTGGTGGCACGGAGCTTGGTGGTGGCACTGAGCTTGTAGGAAGTACCGAGCTTGGTTGTGGCACTGAGCTTGGTGGTTGCACTGAGCTTGGTGGTGGCACTGAGCTTGGAGGAGGTATTGAGCTTGGTGGTGGCACTGAGCTTGGTGGTGGCACTGAGCTTGGTGGTGGCACTGAGCTTGGAGGAGGTATTGAGCTTGGTGGTGGCACTGAGCTTGGTGGTGGCACCGAGCTTGGAGGAGGTATTGAGCTTGGTGTTGGCACTGTAATATTTATATTAATACTGTTCATTGTAGGACTTTTCATGAGTTTATCCTTGCAGAAATAAGGTGCCAGGTGGCTATCCCTGTTATCAATAGGTTTGTTGATGCAGAATGATATATATGGTTTCCGGAAATTTGTTGAGTATTTTATAGTGTTGATGTTGTTGTTGTATGTATTTTGATTTGCATTGTGGAACCAATAACATGATCATGAACCATGCTAATGAAAAGAATTCATTGTTATTGTAATCAATTTTACTTTGATTTAAATGCTATGATTTGATATTTCATTGTTTGTTCCTTTTGTCAAATTACCAAAAATACAATTCCTCAATAATAATTTTTCCATGCAATTTTGCACTCATTCTCAACTTCCTCAGTAGCCATTTTTTTACGAAGTACCTCTGCTGTAGATAATCTCTTAAGGTTAGCTGTGATTGAATTTGATTGAGCATACATTTGAAAACTTTCCTTAAATTATCAAACATAAGTGCTTACCTGAATACACATAATAATCTTATCATCATACAACAGTATTTCAAATTCATAAGTAGACTATATTATAATGAAGCGGTTGTAGTAGTAGAAGCAGTTATCAGTAGAAGCAGTTTTATTGCAAGGTAAGGTAACAGAGGCAGAAATGGGCATTACTTAAAAGGTAACTGACCTGTGGTTGCTTGTGTAGTCACTGTTGTTGGTGCTGTTAAAATGATGAAATAGAGATATATTCAATTTTGACTCCATAAAATATTCATATAGTATACACACACACACATATATATATATGCATTAAATTGTTTGAGTGAAAAAATATTCGAATAAAATGTAATGGGATGAATTGATATTTCATTAATGTATTTTCGGATTTTTGCTTGTCAATTTTGATATAGAAAGTTTAATTAATGACCCAGGTGGTATTTTCTCCAATAGAACTAACACTCACTTGTAGGTAATAATGTGGTTACGGATGGGTAACAGGCATGCAACTGCAGATCAACTAGAATGGGATCCTCTGGTGTGTCTTTGTTAAATACAATGACAATCTTGCTGGCAAATGTATCCTCTGGAAATATCACTGTGTCACCAGCATCAAAGACCTAGAGAAAAGATTATTTGGTTGGTATCAAGATGACTTGTTGTTCTAAAACTGATACAAATAAGTTGAGGCAAAATAAGAAACCTGAATGATTGAGTCATCTATACACTAAGGATTCCTGTAAATCTGAGCTTTGTTTAATATGAATCCTTAAGTACTGTTAAATGATTGCCGAAACAGGAGAACATACTATTTTAGCTGGCTTTTAGTGAATATCAATTGATCAAAGAGATAAATATTCACATTATATTTTCATAACAGGCACACCAACCTTTTGGTTACATACATGAGCAGAAGGTATGACTCATTTAAGTTAAGTACAAATCAGTCAACTTCTCAAATAAGTGCCTTCCCATTTAAGTATTTGTTCAATAATAAAACTACACTGCACAACTATATGTCCTCAATAATCTCAAGAGCAATTTATATTGATTTGAGAAATACTGCAATGGATTGCTTTTCTTCAGTTTGTCATTGTTTATGCAAGAACCAGACCAATATCAAGTCCCTTATGATATTTATCTCTGTACATGTAAATACATTAATCATGTACCCCTTAAATATGCAGAGAAAAAAATGACTGAGAGTAGCTTACCTGTGGGTTTGTTGATGATGGGTTTTGGGGATTATAAGGTGTCCTGTTACCATTTTCATCAACAAGATAGATCTCAAAACTATCCACATTTTCTACAGTATCCGGTGGAAGGCTGACATCACCTAACTGCACTGGAGGTTCATCCTCATCAGCGAGAGTTATTGTTACCTCCGGGTTCTCATTAGCAGGTAAAGATTGCCATGGTGTGTCATCTCCAGGACGTAAGTCTCCGGGATTACCATTAGGTACATCAATATCTTGATCGGCAAGGATCTGTGGGTCCTCCATACCTTCAACCTCCTCACAGAATCTAGCAGTTGTTACTGTGGCTGAAATAAATGAAAACAGGATATAATATACAAATTAATTTTCCAAGTGTTTGGTTATTGTGTTATACTCAATAAGCTTATAATATACTAGGGGTAGGGTCAATGGATATGATAAAATCGGGCATATGGTCAAAGAGGGTATAATACTGCTTGGGTTATGTCACTTGTCTGACAACAGATTGACTAGAGAAAGTGAAAGAAGTGTCAAAATAAGGAATTTAATTTCAGCAATGATTCACAGATAGATAAATTCTATGTGGAAGAATCACCATTTCTAACCCCAGGGTAGTCCAAAGTCGAAATGCCTGTCAAATAGTTTGAAACTTCTGTCGCAAAATAACATTTTTATATGATACCCCAAGGTGGCATAAGATCAGTTAATAATATTTCCACCAGGGTAAGTACACAACGAGACTAAGTATAAACTAAACATGCATGTACCAATAAACTGGATGAACTGTTTCTAAATACTTTTTTCCAACTTGAAATAGTTTTAGTGCTGTAGAATGCATTGATTCAAGTCTTGTGGTTTGGATAAATAAGTGTATCTCATACGAGTTCAACCACTGATTACAGCCCCTGTCCATACCCACTACTGCCCGTCTTTGATGTTATGGCAAGGACATGTGAAATAACAATCACCTACTCCAAAGAAATTCCAAATAAAAGTCTGGAATATGAAAAGTCCTACTCTTGAAGACGTCATAAATAGAAGGAAATACTTTTCCAGTTGCTTGTATTTATTATGTTACAAGATGATCTAAGCTTAAATATGAGTTTCAAAATGCCTTGGAAAGTATCATACTCACTGATTGTCACTGTACTTGTTGATGGAGGAACAGAGCTTGGTGGTGGCACTGAGCTTGGTGGTGGCACTGAGCTTGGAGGGGGAACTGTAAAAGTAATTATTAAATTTGCTGTCATGTCTGCATAAGTATTTTGAATAAAGGATTTGCGAGTTTAACATGTATGAGTTGTATATGTTTATAAAATACATAAAAACCTCTTGAATCCAGGATAATAGTGGCATACTATCATATGGCAGACCATGGGAACATTATTGCAGTAAGTCATTGCAAGCTTCCTCAAACATTATAGAAATAGCTGTGCAACAGCACCCATACTTTTAAGCCAAGTTTTAAACCCAGTCCAAGATTATACAAAAAAGGTTTTGGAATATGATATTGGGATTGTAATTAAGATTGCTAAACACTGACCGGTAGTTGCCTGAGTTGTCACAGCCGTTGATGCTGGTAAAAAGAAAAAATGGACAATAAACTATTGAGCTGTAATTATTGTACAGTGAATGCGCTTATCTGTTTTGGTTTTGTGCTGCATTGAATATTGATGGCTTTTCAAAAGATGCATACGTAATCTATCAAAATTGTCAAATATATGAGTTATTATAACATAACTTTTACATGTTATGTGTAGTTTGTGGCAGCTATTGTTTCATCACTAGCTTTTGATTATAACCAAAATACCTATAAACATTTTAACACAAGCATTGTGTTGTGTGCTATCTTAACAAATCCTAGATGGCATAAATAGCAGTCAACCTTTAAACCAAACCCAAAACAAGTAAAAGATTGTGGATATTGTAACAATGTATTGGTTTAGCCTTGAAGTTAGCTAATAACCTACTTATAATTAAAGAACAAGTAGACTCAGTAATTATTGTTGTTGGTGTTAGAAATTGTTTTATTAAAGATGCTATGAATTGTTTAACCAACAATGTTTATAGATACACTAAATTGCAAGGATTGCAGTGCTGGGATAATTGTTTCCATAACTACATATTCAAATTTTCAAAGTTATTAATTGTTCGAAAAGCACGCATAATTAACCTCTTGAACCAGATGTTTGTTTAATCCATTTAAGTGTAAACTTTCGTCATATTGTTATATGGTTATTGATTGCATCGACAATCATAGTTTTTGTTAGATTTATTACTCTAAGTAGGAAAATTAATATTGATTGTGCAATGTTGTTCATCTACTTAATTTGTTTATCAAATTACCTCTTGTCGTCTCAGCTGTGACGGGCTTTGTGGCTGGTTTTATTACTGGTAAAATGATGAGATAGAAACATTTCATTAACCAAACGAGATCACTTTAGGATGTCTCCTCAATATTGAGCTAATCATTCACATCTAATTGCAATATTTACCTTAAAATGATTTATTTTTCTAAGTCACTATATAATGAGGAATAAAATTATGTTGCATCAATTAACTCAATCCTGGTAGCTATACATGAGTTAACCAGAAAACTATTTAGTTGTTCCGTGAATCGTCGTATTTATTCAAAAGGACCTTAGTGGGCACTTGACAGTTATATTTAATGGTATTCCTAACCGTGTTACTCTTCATTGTTGTTAATATATTATTTTCTTTATTCCTTGATAATAACTCAAACTTAAATATCTTTGTAATGTTCATTGTCTCCTGTTAATGTCTGACCCAAACTTTCTTAATATATAACAGTCACTTTTCTCAAAAAGAAACAATGAGGGGCATATGTCAAACAGTGATTAGCATGTGAAGAGAATTACACCCCATCTTTGATAAATAAAGTGATAAGATACGTACTAGTTGGCAGCGCTGTGGTAAGGGATGGATAGCAAGCATGTATCTGCAAGTCAACTGAAATAGGCTCATCTACAGTCGCCTTGTTAAATACGATAGCAATCTTGCTTGCAAATGTATTATCTGGGAATACAACAGTCTCATCCGCATCAAAGACCTGAAAATACAATATATCATAATAACATAATACAAATACAAAAACCTGTGATTAAAATATGTAGTCAGAACATGAAAGTATTGATTGCGAACAATGTGCTGAATTTGAATAAATATCAAAACTATGGAATGAAGATTACCTTCGGGTTTGGTCCTGATGGGTCATCTGGGTTGTAGGGGGTCCTGACACCATTCTCATCCACAAGATAGATCTCAAAACTCTCCACATTATCTAAAGTATCTGGTGGAAGACTGACATCACCTAATTGAACTGGTGGTTCATCCTCATCAGCCAGAGTCAGTGTAACCTCTGGATTCTCATCGTCAGGTAGAGATTGCCATGGTGTGTCATCTCCAGGACGTAGGTCTCCAGGATTACCATTAGGTACATCAATATCTTCATCAGCTATGATCTGTGGGTTATCCATACCTTCAACCTCCTCACAATACTTCTCTGTTGTGACTAAACAGAAAGAATCCATTAAGTAAAAATAATAGCAAACTACTTGGAGTGTCGAACATTTCTCAATTGCATATGGCACTGATATCAATATTATACTTTTTAAATGCTTGTTCATGAATGCGCTTAAAATGATTATAACAATAGTATTAGAGAACATTTGAGAAAGGCAACAGCCTAAACATTTACAGAATGGATTGAAAATCAAAAGGTGAAAATTAGGATAATACAACCAACATACCTGTGGATTGAGTTGTCACTTGAGTTGTAGTAATCTCTGAAATATCAAAAATGTGTTCATCTTAATATTAAGAATATTGATCTTCTGCTTTATAGATATACACAACATGCTTAAAACATAAGTGAGACATTTACAATGAGAAATATACAAAAATATATTCTGTGAAATATGTTAGCAAAACTTAGCTACCAAAAGGACGTGTATGCACTAGTTTAACATTGGTAATCCCGGTGGTGTGTTTTGACCTGCATCTGGTGCCAGATCGTGTACATGATGCTGTCAAAGTGAAAGTGCACCACTCTTGGTTTTTGCTGTCCAAGCAGCAGCATATTGTCCCTATTAACCCTAAAATGGGCTTCAAAAGGACGGAAATTAATCCCTTTAAAGCACTTAAAAAACCTTCAGGGTTCATTTTTTGGTATCTCCTCTCAAGAAAACAACTGTGTTTTGCAGCAGATACATTGGCGATCAGTTTCATGGATGTCATTGCAGATTTTAGCAATACCATCCTGAACAATGAACCAATTGTGAAGAGACCAAATACACACATAGTGCAGGTCTCTGAGGTGTAGAAAGATGGATCATGCTCCCATAGATGACTAGGCAAAAAGAGGACCTAGTTTAAAACACACCCCCCCCCCCTTGGGAACCCTAAGCTAACGGGCACCCTGGTTACCTTATAAAAGAAGGGGGATATGTGGTTCTGTCTATTGATACCCAGAATCAAAAATATCCCTTGGTCATATTTGGATCTGAAGGCTCTGCTCTTACTCTACCTCTTTTTATCTTTTCACCTAGATTACTCATGCTTTGCAATTGTTCTTCAATAATGACAAAGGACCACTTTTTGATAACATTTTATGGCAATAAATAACCTCTAGGTGTCAATGTGCCTTTAAACACTCATTCATTCATTAGTTAAAACACTGACAGAAATTTGAAGAGTGAAATGGAAAATGTACCTGGATAGCAAGCATGTATTGCAAGTGTCACTTCTACTGGTACTGTGTCATCAACTTTTCCTGTGATTACAAATTTAACTGCAAACACTTCTTTTCCGCTTGGGAATATCACTGGACCGTCAGATGGGTTGACACCCTACAAGCAAGCAAATCAAATCAACATGTATTAACAAGAGACATATGCATTCTGATAAATGTTCCACCTTTTCAATAGGAAGGTTAATATATATATATATATATATATATATATATATATATATATATATATATATATATATATATATATATATATATATATATATATATATATATATATACATATATATATATATATAGGGCGTCCTAAAAAAAATGCAATCCTCCCCTTTTCTCATTATTTCTTCAAAATAGCTTAAGTAACTTCAAAAATGACTTCATGTAGAGAATGATATCTTAGAGATAAACTGTTATAGTGTCAACCAAATCCAATTATTCATGTCAAAGTTGTGAGGCAAAGTTTGACACCTATATCATTTCACTCCAACGCAATGTAAAACCTATGGTGAAGACTGGTTTTGGAGTCAGCTTGCCTGAGCACCAAGAGCCTTATGCTAAAAATAGCAGCTACACCTGCTTATTTAGACTTGCTACATGTCTGTGATATCTGGCTGTTTCACTGATCTGACCTGATTTGGTGGGGGCACTATACCTAATACAACCTGAGAACCAGGCTATACTGCTTGGTCAGTATGCAGGAAATTTACCTTGTGTTGGAGTGAAATGATAGAGGGGACACACTTTGCCTCACAGCTTTGTTATGGATGATCAGATTTGCTTGAAACTACAACAGGTTATCTCTAAGATATTATTCTCTTTAACCATGAAGTCATTGTTGATGTTACTAAAGCTGTTTTGAAGAAATATTTGAAAAAGGGGAGGATTTGGGGACGCCCTGTATATATGTATATATATATATATATATATATATATATATATATATATATATATATATATATATATATATATATATATATATATATATATATATATATATATATACATACATATATATATATATATATATATATATATATATATATATATATATATATATTATATATATATATATATATATATATATATATATATATATATATATATATATATATATATATATATATATATATTAAATAAGTCCTACCTTTGCCCCTTTTACAAAATTAACTTTTAAAATAGGATCTTAATCAGAAAAAAGAAATGATGGTGTAACATTTAGCTTACCAATGGATCTCCGTTGTCATCAGTGAGCAGCGGTACCCATTGTCCTCCTTCTTGGTCCTTAACGTAAACAACATATTCCTCAACATTACTGTTTTCATTAGGAATGTCCACTTTTCCAACCTCAACCTGTTCATTGGGTTCAGCAAGAATGACTTGGATTTGTGGCTCTGATTCATCAGACGTCCAGGGATTTGTGGCACCAGGTCTTAACCTACTGACGTCTTCACCTGGTAGGCTAGTGGTTATCCTGTCATTAGGTAACAATTGTTCGGATTCCATACCCTCGGTCTCTGTGCAAGGTCCTTCTGTAATTGCAATATTATGAAATATGATTAGATTAAGCATTAAATAAGAATTGCTCTCCCAAAATCCTCTCATTAACAACAGTCTTGTTGGCTTGGTTTCTAGAAATAATGTTTTATTAAAACGGTCGTATTACCAAAGACTATATTAAAGTTTAAATGTACATGGTCTGATCACTTTTGAATGAAAGACTGATACCCCATACATATATATATATATATATATATATATATATATATATATATATATATATATATATATATATATATATATATATATATATATATATATATATATATATATATACATATATATATATATATATATATATATATATATTTAAATATACACATATATATATATATATATATATATATATATATATATATATATATATATATATATATATATATATATATATATATATATATATATATATATATATATATATATATATATATATATATTTATTATTGTGACCAGCAATGTATGACCATTTTGCCTCATACTTACCATGATACCTCGCTAGTCCATAGTAATTTGAACAAATATCATTTCGACACTGAATATTTTTCCATCGGATGTTTAAGAACTATCATATAGGTAGCAGCCAATAAGCAGCATATACCACTAAGCAACAACTGAAAGTGCCTGAATAAATATTACAAAATATACATTGAATTTATGTCTCATCATACACCTTTGATATTTTTTAATGCATATAGAATTACACTGAAGCTAACCTTAGGTGAAAATAAGGATTTTCTGATGCTCAAAACCAGTTTTTGAAACTAATACAAAACATACACCTCGATAACTGTAAATACAAAGGTTGAATCAAGAATAAAATAGTACAAGGAAAGCCTAAAAACATAAGTTAACAAATAAAAAAGTTAAAAGGATGGCTGCGTGTGAGTATTCTGATTCTCACTGTTCTTTTTAAACAAACTAACCTGTCACAACTGTGGTTGGGGGAGGGACTGAGCTTGGTGGTGGTACTGAGCTTGGTGGCGGCACTGAGCTTGGTGGAGGTACTGAGCTTGGTGGTGGCACAGAGCTTGGTGGTGGAACTGAGCTTGGTGGTGGCACTGAGCTTGGTGGTGGCACTGAACTTGGTGGTGGTACAGAGCTTGGAGGTGGCACTGAGCTTGGTGGTGGCACTGAGCTTGGTGGCGGCACTGAGCTTGGTGGAGGTACTGAGCTTGGTGGTGGCACAGAGCTTGGTGGTGGTACTGAGCTTGGTGGTGGCACTGAGCTTGGTGGTGGCACTGAGCTTGGTAGCGGCACTGAGCTTGGTGGTGGCGCTGAGCTTGGTGGTGGCACAGAGCTTGGTGGTGGCACAGAGCTTGGTGGTGGCACTGAGCTTGGTGGTGGCACTGAGCTTGGTGGCCGCACTGAGCTTGGTGGTGGCACTGAGCTTGGTGGTGGCACTGAGCTTGGAGATGGCACTGAGCTTGGTGGTGGCACTGAGCTTGGTGGAGGAACTGAGCTTGGTGGTGGCACTGAGCTTGGAGGTGGCACTGAGCTTGGTGGTGGCACTGAGCTTGGTGGCAGCACTGAGCTTGGTGGAGGCACTGAGCTTGGTGGTGGCACAGAGCTTGGTGGTGGCACTGAGCTTGGTGGTGGCACTGAGCTTGGTGGTGGCACTGAGCTTGGTGGTGGCGCTGAGCTTGGTGGTGGCGCTGAGCTTGGTGGCGGCGCTGAGCTTGGTGGAGGTACTGAGCTTGGTGGTGGCACTGAGCTTGGTGGTGGCACTGAGCTTGGTGGTGGCACTGAGCTTGGTGGAGGTGCTGAGCTTGGAGGTGGCACTGAGCTTGGTGGTGGCACTGAGCTTGGTGGAGGTGCTGAGCTTGGAGGTGGCACTGAGCTTGGTGGCGGCGCTGAGCTTGGTGGAGGCACTGAGCTTGGAGGCACTGAGCTTGGTGGTGGTCTTGAGCTTGGTGGAGGAACTGAGCTTGGAGGAGGAACTGAGCTCGGGGGTGGAACTGAGCTTGGAGGTGGCACCGAGCTTGGTGGTGGCACTGAGCTTGGTGGTGGCACTGAGCTTGGAGGAGGCACTGAGCTTGATGGAACTGAGGTTGATGGTGGAACTTTAATGAAATATCGCACTTGTTACACTTTATCAATTTGAAAATTAATAAGGCACAGTTTATCCAGGACCGTACTAATATTTTTATTTTTAGTTTCATTTATTTAAAAATCCTGATTTCTTTTTTAGCAAGAGATTTCTATCAAGAAAAGAGAGATAAGTCAATTTATATATCTGATATCCTATAGGAAATGCCAGTGCAATCTCATCACATACACATATATATCTATATATATTTATACACATATATGAATACACATACACAGGAGAGGATTGGTTACTTTGTTGATAATTCAAAAAAACTTTTTTGGAGGATCAATGAATTAAATTGGATCTCACTTTGACATGAAGTTTTTTGAAAATAACCAAATCTAAACTTTAAACACACTTGGCTTTAATTTTTTCTGATGTCAAATAGGAACACTTCCCTATATAGATGTGCCAGATTTACTCTTTTGTTTAGATTTCATGGGGATATGATTCATTTTTTGGATCCTACATTTTTACATATGTTGAGACATAGATCATACTTGCAAACTTGTACAATAATGAATACCCAGCATAGAGACACATATTAGATTGCAGTTCTCCATTTATACACACTATTCATAGAGAAAGGACAATCGTATGGAACCCCCTTCATAGTTAGAACTATTATCAATGATGTTAATGACACATGCAAGAATCAATACCGTCCAACTGAAACGCAGCCATGAATGATCGTATAACATTATGTACAGATATCTCAGGTACATATATACTGTAAAGTTTGAAATATTAACGTGGAACTATTATTGGCGACTTTAATGAGTGGGACAGATTCGCTAACATTATGATCCGTTCATATTTGTTCCATTTATTAAAAAAAAATCTATTGTGTTATGTCTCTGTCGCCTTGTAGTCCACAACATCCAAAACACTTTTAGGTTAAACCCAGGAGGACAGATTACACGGCGGCATATCTACTTGTATTTAATTACATTATAATTAGGTGATTACATGGGATAGGGAGGGTGGGTTGAAATTGATACTGACACTGAGTAAGCCAAGTGTTGAATTCACTTGGCAAGTGAAGATGTTGGTATTTCTATCGTTTGGTGGCGCTATTATGCCTTGCCCTATGAAGTGATTCATACCAGGACCATCATGGGAAGTATTACAATATTTGCAAATGTATGGCAGGGATTGAGTTTGCACAAGTCAGTGTCGCCCCTTACCTTGGGTCTTGACGAGTGAAGTCAACAACAAGGCACTCGTCTGTAATTGTACTTTATTGACCGCCCCATCAGGACGCGAAATGTATTAATTACAATTTACCCCGGCAGGTCTCTTCTATCCCTAATTAAGAATGGAATAAATAAGTCCAGTGTGTGCATTGTGTTGTAGCCCCTAGCTTTGAGAACGGGGCAGATTGTCCATTTAAGGGGTAAATTTGCTGAATATTCCAAAAATTAGTTTGAATATCTGTCTGCAGATGGCGTTTTTTTCTAAATGGTTCACAAGCGAATATTACGATTCGCTACTATGGAAAAATGGATCGATTCAGTAAATTTAATCTCGCTTATATTTCGAACTTTACAGTATACTGATCATTACAAAAACGTGCATTCTTTTGGAAAAAGAAAGGAAACACCAACAGAAGATAACATAACCATATCTGGTGATAGCGTATTCTTCCGGTTAATCGCACGGTGTGGGTAGAGGTTGGGAAAATTTTCTGTGGAAGGGATGTTGGCAATCGTCCGTTTTATCGCACACCTCAATGATTGCCGATCGGAGGGTATTGGCCGTTATTGTGCCTTTGTACTCACTTAGATGTTTGCGGCATGTGAAAAGATTGTTAATTGGTCCATTATACGATCATGCGGCGAATATGAACAGTGAGAGTGAGAAGGAACTGCTGAAATTGCAGAATTCAGAATTGGCTTGCAGACACGTTTTTCTTGGTTCTTCAGGGGGAAAGTTTTGCGAGTTTTCATGACAGTTGCGCTGGCCATTCCCCCTCTAACCCTAAAAAATATGCCCCACGGGCTTATTCGGTATGTGTGCTTAATCGGAAGAATACGGTAAGTTATCATGCAAAATCAATAGTCCACACCACAAACAAACTGGTGAATGTGCTGAGGATTGACGTTTTGGTGACAACATTGAATATATACATTTTGCAAACTTGGATTTTGTTTGAAATAGTTCACCACCTTTAAAAGTATAAATTCTCTTACCACAGAGTTTAAAATACACTCTATAATAAAGGTAGCACAACCTGGGCAGTGGAGAGAGACTGCGAGCAGAAATAAGTTAGCCATTAGGACAAGCCAAAGATATGATCCAAAAATGCCTTACCTGTTGTTGCAGTGGTGACTTCAGTTATAAATGATGTGGTTCCTAGCAAAATAATGATTGGCCTGATTAGTATTAGATCATTTTAATTAGCTCTGAATTTCAATTTAGAAAATTATGGTAATGGTGATGATGATGATTTGTTTAATAATGATGCTTTTTGTGTAATATTGGCGATAGTGATGAATATGATAATTTAACTACTGCTATCCAAACCACGTAATCAATAGAAATGTTTACATTTGCGTAGTATTTATGGTGACATGTGTTTATTGCGCAGTTCTAAAAATAGTGATTTGACCATCGTTGTAACACATTACAGGAGGTGTTCAGCCTGATGTAATTGTTCCTTAGATAAAATAAATTGGTTCTCAGACTGCGGTGTTTTATTTTTGAGTTTTTACAGGGATCTGTTTGAAATAGTACATCATCTTTAGATATATGTTTTACCTCAATGTTCAAAACTAACTCGGTGATGAAAGCAATCAACAGGTAACATGTGTAAGAGAATGGTTTTGTTTTATGCAGCATTCCTTTTATAATTTCATTGTTTTTATATGTTCTACCAAATGATCTTATATAGAGAAATTAATTTTGAAAGTATATCATACCTGTTACTGCTGTAGTAACTTCCGTAGTAACTGGGGGGGTTCCTGGCAAAGTAATGATACATAGAGTTACTATTGGATAGTCTTCATTGACTTAGGTAGGGATGATTATACTACAAAGACTACCTATATCATAACTACTACTACAACTACAGGTACTACAACTGACAATAACAATATTGGTTTTATTGATATCAATAAAAATGAAAATGATAATGTAAAAAGATATGTAAATAATAATAATAATAATAATAATAATAATAAAAATAATAATAATAATAATAATAATAATAATAATGAAAATAAAAAAATAATAATGATATTAATAATAATAACAAGAGGCACATCGAAGCATTTTGATTAAGTGTTTTGAAATCCAAAAACTTCACAGCCCAGTGCTATTTCTTAAAAACATAATTATTATGATGCAGTCATAAGTTGATAAAACTGGTGGTGGCATTACAATCTAGGATTTGTTTGAAAGAGTTTATCAGCTATAAAAGTATATTCATAGTTGAAAAAAAACACAATTGATGTTAAAGGCATATAAATATAAAATGTGTAAAAGGATATCTCTTTTATATAGTATTGCTTATATAGTTGTTTCACTGCAATGAGACCCAACAGAAAAGTTAATTTTGAAGCATCTCATACCTGTTGTTGCAGTAATCAATTCTGTTGTAACTGTTGTTGTTGCTAACAAAATAAAAATAAACGTATTTAGCATCAGATAATCTCAGTTGACAAAGGATATTGATATCACGATATGATTATGATGATTTGTGAAATAACGTAATATTCACGTTACTAAAACATTTGCATTAGTAGTATTATCATTATCACTATCTATCTTAAAATGGCTACCACCAAAGAAAGTCTCTCAATATTAACAAAAAAATTTAAACCCAATACTTGCAATCATACTTAGAGTAATAATGGTGTATAGTAAAATATATACGGGGATTTCACTTTTAAGTTGCTTTGTGTGCAGTTCAAAAGGAAATCAACTATCATTACAACACAATGAAGTAGTTGTTTGGTCTGATGATATAGATTTCCCGCACATGTTTAGACACAAACACTCATAAGACAGCTAATTGACCATTCTCTAATAAAGATAGCTCATTGGACAGGAAAATCCCTTGCCTTGCTTTGTTCACAAGAAGAATCTTCCCACCTGTAAATGAAGTTCGGTCAAAATCTACATACTCTGAGTAAAGTTTCTAAACATCTGATGTTAAACTGGAGTAGCATTTAGATCCACTTACTTATCTCAGGGAGACACACAGTGATGTTCATATGATTCAGTTGAGAAGCCTGTCTGTCCACGCCATTATCATCTTTCTTTGGCAACAGCTTCAGGAAGCGAGCCACAGAGTCTGGTTTGAACACAATCTGGTAGAGAATCTCAGGTCGAGAGTTGGAGATTTCTATAGTCTGTTCAAAAAGATGCAGAAGGTGTAAACATAGACTTTCTCAGTCCTTAAAGATTAATGAAATGTGCCCCCTTAAGGTATGCTTATGCAGTGGCATTTCCCTATCTGAGTCTTCAATGAAAAGGGTATAGGCATTAGTTATTCTAAGTAAAAGATTGAACATCTTAACCCAAGTAATTAACCCATTCATGTCTGGGGTGTGCTCATAGTCTAACAAGCATGGAGAGAAAGCTAGGAATCAATCCTCTGGCACAAACTGAATGAAGATGCATGACCAAATATATATCAAATGCTGTTAGTGTTCCCAGCATGATAATCACAGTATATTATGGCTATAATTATGCACAGAGAAATTATTTCCATTTAAAAGCAATCAATTTCTTTATTAATACTTTGGGTATGAAAAGCTAGTGTAATAATTTCCACACCCTGAAACGTCAATTATATCTAAGCGAACAACACTAAATAATGTACTGTGTAGATTTGTTCTATTCGACTTCTACATCATGGTAATCAAATGGCTAAATTCACACTCACCCCAGAGTCAACAATGTCTCCATCATCATTCTTAAGTTTCCAATCAATAGATTTGCTGTAACGTGTGAAGACCCAGAAGTCTAACCATATTGGTTGTTCAGGTGTTGTTGAAGCAAACTTGACCCAAGGCGTCTTGGATTGTGGTTTAGCTTGCCAATATTCGTCAGTGGTCTCCTGCAATGGGTTGTCTCCAGTTGATGTGTAGGAATTGCTTGATACTTCCAATGGTTCACTAGCCTTTCCCACAAATGTCACAAGATGTTCACAAACTAAAGAAAAATAGAGAACATTCTGACTTTTGTAAAGGACATCCTGTTTTCATTTTAAAATATGACTGTTAATTGAGTCATTTGAGACAAAATACCAAATGTCAAAAAAACCTTTGGATCTAAGAATTTAAAAAAAACTAGTATCACATTGAAAGATGAAATCCTTGCAGTAGGTATTGCGTTGTGTGAATCATGTTCACTCCATTATCTTTCCTTTTGTACTGTAGAAACTGCATGTTTGACATTAATTTGTCAAATTCATTCTCCCAAACAAGGAACCGTTGTACTGAAGAACTGAAGCCTCTTTGCAACCTGTAAACGAAAGAAAGAAATCACAACCCTGAAAATATCAACCTTTAAAACATGCTTGATTAGAAAGGAATCTCTGATGTGCCCAGTAGGATTGGGCATTTTCCTTACCATATATATTTGTAGTAGGAGGTGCTGAGCTTGGTGGTGGCACAGAGCTTGGTGGTGGCACAGAGCTTGGTGGTGGCACTGAGCTTGGTGGAGGTATTGAGCTTGGTGGAGGTACTGAGCTTGGTGGTGGCACAGAGCTTGGTGGTGGCACTGAGCTTGGTACTGGAACAGAGCTTGGTGAAGGTGCTGAGCTTGGTGGAGCTACTGAGCTTGGTGGTGGCACAGAGCTTGGTGGTGGCACTGAGCTTGGTGGAGGTACTGAGCTTGGTGGAGGTACTGAGCTTGGTGGAGGCACTGAGCTTGGTGGAGGCACTGAGCTTGGTGGAGGTACTGAGCTTGGTGGAGGTACTGAGCTTGGTGGAGGTACTGAGCTTGGTGGAGATGCTGAGCTTGGTGGAGGAACTGAGCTTGGTGGAGGTGCTGAGCTTGGTGGTGGCACTGAGCTTGGTGGTGGCACTGAGCTTGGTGGAGGTACTGAGCTTGGTGGAGGCACTGAGCTCGGTGGAGGCACTGAGCTTGGTGGAGGCACTGAGCTTGGTGGAGGAACTGAGCTTGGTGGAAGTGCTGAGCTTGGTGGTGGCACTGAGCTTGGTGGTGGCACTGAGCTTGGTGGAGGTATTGAGCTTGGTGGTGGCACTGAGCTTGGCGGTGGCACTGAACTTGGTGGTGGCACTGAACTTGGCGGTGGCACTGAGCTTGGTGGAGGTACTGAGCTTGGAGGCACTGAGCTTGGTGGTGGCACTGAACTTGGTGGTGGCACTGAGCTTGGTGGTGGCACTGAGCTTGGAGGTGGCACTGAGCTTGGTGGTGGCACTGAGCTTGGTGGTGGCACTGAGCTTGGAGGTGGCACTGAACTTGGTGGTGGCACTGAGCTTGGTGGTGGCACTGAGCTTGGTGGTGGCACTGAGCTTGGTGGTGGCACTGAGCTTGGTGGAGGTACTGAGCTTGGTGGAGGCACTGAGCTCGGTGGAGGCACTGAGCTTGGTGGAGGCACTGAGCTTGGTGGAGGAACTGAGCTTGGTGGAAGTGCTGAGCTTGGTGGTGGCACTGAGCTTGGTGGTGGCACTGAGCTTGGTGGAGGTATTGAGCTTGGTGGTGGCACTGAGCTTGGCGGTGGCGCTGAGCTTGGAGGTGGCACTGAACTTGGTGGTGGCACTGAACTTGGCGGTGGCACTGAGCTTGGTGGAGGTACTGAGCTTGGAGGCACTGAGCTTGGTGGTGGCACTGAACTTGGTGGTGGCACTGAGCTTGGTGGTGGCACTGAGCTTGGAGGTGGCACTGAGCTTGGTAGCACTGAGCTTGGTGGTGGCACTGAACTTGGTGGTGGCACTGAGCTTGGTGGTGGCACTGAGCTTGCTGGTGGCAGTGAACTTGGTGGTGGCACTGAGCTTGGTGGTGGCAGTGAACTTGGTGGTGGCACTGAACTTGCTGGAGGTACTGAGCTTGGTGGAGGTACTGAGCTTGGTGGTGGCACAGAGCTTGGTGGTGGCACTGAGCTTGGTGGAGGTGCTGAGCTTGGTGGAGATGCTGAGCTTGGTGGAGGTACTGAGCTTGGTGGTGGCACTGAGCTTGGTGGTGGCACTGAGCTTGGTGGAGCAACTGAGCTTGGTGGTGGCACTGAGCTTGGAGGAGGTACAGAGCTTGGTGGAGGCACTGAGCTTGGTGGAGGTACAGAGCTTGGTGGAGGCACTGAGCTTGGTGGAGGTACTGAGCTTGGTGGTGGCACTGAGCTTGGTGGAGGCACAGAGCTTGGTGGAGGCACTGAGCTTGGGGGAGGTGCTGAGCTTGGTGGTTGCACTGAGCTGGGTGGCAGCACTGAGCTTGGTGGAGGAACCGAGCTTGGTGGCGGAACTGAGCTTGGTGGTGGAACCGAGCTTGGTGGCGGCACTGAGCTTGGTGGAGGAACCGAGCTTGGTGGTGGCACCGAACTTGGTGGTGGCGCTGAGCTTGGTGGCGGCGCTGAGCTTGGTGGCGGCACAGAGCTTGGTGGCGGCACAGAGCTTGGTGGATGTACTGAGCTTGGTGGTGCCACAGAGCTTGGTGGAGGCAATGAGCTTGGTGGTGGTTCTGAGCTTGGTGGTGATACAGAGCTTGGTGGTGGCACTGAGCTTGAGCTTGGTGGTGGCACTGAGCTTGGTGGAGTAGCTTAATTGGAATATAACAGTTGTTACAATATATCAATTTATCAACTGGTTAGACATAAAAGACAAATGAATGGAACTTAATTGACAATAAGAGGAATTAACAGTAAAATGCTGGTAAATTAAGAGAATGAATGCCAATGCAAGCATAAACACAACCACTCATGAACAGGAATCTGAACTTAATAAAAGACATAAAAAGACATTGAATCATTGAAGAATTCTGTTAGGCCTGCATTAATAGTACACAGTCAGTAATCGTAATTAGATATATTTGCAAACCTGTTACGAGATACAAAATTAAGTATCTAGATTTGGGATAACAACCCATTAAGTTATAATTTATAATACGTCATCATGAATAATATCAGGATAAAATGGTGAATGGATTGGTCATTGAAGCATTGTTGGAAGCATAAACTATATACACATTATAATATAATTGATCTATTTGAAATATTTTATCACTTTAAAAATCATATCTGTTACCACAGAGTTTCAAACAGACTCGGAACACTCGGTGATGATGATAGAAAATTGTTGATGTGTAATAGAATGATTAAGTTTTTAGCATCTTTGCTATCATAGTCGTCTCAACTCAATAGGAACCAGCAGAGAATGAAAATACATTTCGAAGGTATGTCATACTTGTTGTTGCAATTGTGACTTCAATTCCAACTGTGTTTTTGCCAACAAAACCACAACAACAAAACATTTGATAATTCATTCCCCTACCACTGATACTACTGGTAGTGTTGATAATGATGAGAAGAAGAAGCCAAGAAAGAGGAAGAAGACCAAGTCAAAAAGGTGACAATGAGTTGTTCGTTGATTTGCATTGAATATTCCTCATTCCCTTTTTAGTATGTTGTACATATTAGAAAGAAGCCTACTCTAAGGCAAAGCCTTTGAGGGATTTTATACAGAGTGTTTAATTGGGGTGAACGAGGTTAGAAAGAGTGCACTGATACCATTTAACAAAGGAGGAAAAAAATGGATTTTTGAATATGTTTATATGGGTCTGAATGAATTTGTGAGGATAAAAAGTATTCGGTCAACACATTAAATATGAAGACAGAAACATTCTTCTAAAATTCAAAGTGACTTTGTGATTTATTTGTTTAATAACCACAGTTTCCCTGTATGTTACAATCAATGCTTTGATACATTTAATTTTATAAATTTAAAACAATCAATGTTGCTGGTTGAATGATATAAGTATTTTCAATTTTTTATTTATATGCATATTCTTATTTTAAAAAGTAAACATGAATTAAAGGTACACACTCAATAGTGAAAAATTTGATTTTATGATTTAAAGTTCAATTACTAAATTGAAATGGTCTGTCATTAAAAATGGGGTAAATATCTGATATAGGTATCCTGTAAGTGATTTCCATGCTAGGAAATGAGTTTGTTTGTTGTACATTAAAACCTACGAAGATTATATGAATACTTACTGGGTGGTAGTGTACTTGATGGTGGAACTGAGCTTGGTGGAGAAACTGAGCTTGGTAGTGGCACTGAACTTGGTGGCACCGAGCTTGGAGGTGGCACTGAGCTTGGTGGCACAGAGCTTGGTGGTGGCACTGAACTTGGTGGCACTGAGCTTGGTGGAGGCACTGAACTTGGTGGCACTGAGCTTGGAGGAGGCACTGAGCTTGGTGGTGGCACAGAGCTTGGTGGTGGCACTGAAGTTGGTGGCACCGAGCTTGGAGGTGGCACTGAGCTTGGTGGAGGCACTGAACTTGGTGGCACAGAGCTTGGTGGTGGCACTGAACTTGGTGGCACCGAGCTTGGAGGTGGCACTGAGCTTGGTGGAGGCACTGAACTTGGTGGCACTGAGCTTGGTGGTGGCACAGAGCTTGGTGGTGGCACTGAACTTGGTGGCACTGAGCTTGGTGGAGGCACTGAGCTTGGTGGTGGCACTGAGCTTGGTGGTGGCACAGAGCTTGGTGGTGGCACTGAACTTGGTGGCACCGAGCTTGGAGGTGGCACTGAGCTTGGTGGTGGCACTGAACTTGGTGGCACAGAGCTTGGTGATGGCACTGAACTTGGTGGCACTGAGCTTGGTGGAGGCACTGAACTTGGTGGCACTGAGCTTGGAGGAGGCACTGAGCTTGGAGGTGGCACTGAGCTTGGTGGTGGCACTGAGCTTGGTGGTGGCACTGAACTTGGTGGTGGCACAGAGCTTGGTGGAGGCACTGAACTTGGTGGCACTGAGCTTGGTGGTGGCACAGAGCTTGGTGGTGGCACTGAACTTGGTGGCACTGAGCTTGGTGGAGGCACTGAACTTGGTGGCACTGAGCTTGGTGGAGGCACAGAGCTTGGTGGTGGCACTGAACTTGGTGGCACTGAGCTTGGTGGAGGCACTGAACTTGGTGGCACTGAGCTTGGTGGAGGCACTGAGCTTGGTGGTGGCACTGAGCTTGGTGGTGGCACAGAGCTTGGTGGTGGCACTGAACTTGGTGGCACCGAGCTTGGAGGTGGCACTGAGCCTGGTGGAGCCACTGAACTTGGTGGTACAGAGCTTGGTGGTGGCACTGAACTTGGTGGCACTGAGCTTGGTGGAGGCACTGAACTTGGTGGCACTGAGCTTGGTGGTGGCACTGAACTTGGTGGCACCGAGCTTGGAGGTGGCACTGAGCTTGGTGGAGCCACTGAACTTGGTGGCACTGAGCTTGGTGGAGGCACTGAACTTGGTGGCACTGAGCTTGGTGGTGGCACTGAGGTTGGTGGTGGCACCGAGCTTGGAGGTGGCACTGAGCTTGGTGGAGGCACTGAACTTGGTGGCACAGAGCTTGGTGGTGGCACTGAACTTGTCGGAGGCACTGAACTTGTCGGAGGCACTGAGCTTGGAGGAGGCACTGAGCTTGGTGGTGGCACAGAGCTTGGTGGTGGCACTGAACTTGGTGGCACCGAGCTTGGTGGAGGCACTGAACTTGGTGGCACTGAGCTTGGTGGTGGCACTGAACTTGGTGGCACTGAACTTGGTGGCACTGAGCTTGGTGGAGGCACTGAGCTTGGAGGTGGCACTGAGCTTGGTGGCACTGAGCTTGGTGGTGGCACTGAACTTGGAGGTGGCACTGAGCTTGGTGGTGGCACTGAGCTTGGTGGAGGCACTGAACTTGGTGGCACTGAGCTTGGTGGTGGCACTGAGCTTGGTGGTGGCACTGAGCTTGGTGGAGGCACTGAGCTTGGTGGAGGCACTGAACTTGGTGGCACTGAGCTTGGTGGTGGCACTGAACTTGGAGGTGGCACTGAGCTTGGTGGTGGCACTGAGCTTGGTGGAGGTATTGAGCTTGGAGGAGGCACTGAGCTTGGTGGAGGTACTGAGCTTGGTGGTGGCACTGAACTTGGTGGTGGTGCTGGAACACAAGTAATTGCAGGTAATTTATCCTTGTATGAACAAACATATTTACTCAGTGATGTGAATCAAAACAATACTGAAAGCATTGACACACATTGCTGTGCATTCAGATTTAGCAGAAAATATTCAGATTGAACTAAAATTCAACACATATTGATTAGATTCACACAATCTCGTTTTTATCCTTAATAAGTCGCTAATATTCTTAAGGTGATCATTGATAACTATCAGTAATAGTAGTAGTAGTAGTAGTAGTAGTAGTAGTAGTAGTAGTAGTAGTTTCCTTGGAAGTGATAACCCTTTGCTTGGACCCCAGGGAACTTTTACTCCTTTTCCATTCAAAACATTTTATCTGAAAGGAAATTTAAAGACACGTGAAGTCCGGACATCCCCCTCGGAGTTTTATGACCAAGAATTTGGGGGTAACATTTTATCTGTCACTCTATTTAATTTTAAGATCAACAGCATCACCAGCAGTAGAAGAAATTGTGTAAAGAATTCTTATCTGAAGCCAAATACCTGCAAACTATATATAGAGGTAGCTCTAACCCCATTTGAACAGAATTGAAAATTATGCTGATAAAATTGTTTTGAAATTCTGACAATCAATGACTGTTTGTATGCATTTCTGTCAAAACCGCTCTTATCAAAGGCTTTGAGAAAACATGTAGGAAGGTTTTAAATTTGTCTCCAACAATAATTGGGGTAGGAATCAGTCCTTTTAAAACTCTTAAGGGCCCGTATTCGATCCAAATGGAACTATGGATGTTGTACATGTGGAACAGCTTCTGAAACTCGTATTGCCTAGGTGGATTCAATTCAGAATCAGAGTTTGAGGCTTTCTCTTGGAGCTTTTTGAAACTCACCTGCAAAACAGTTTCTGAAGAGACAAATGAGCTCCCTTAGGAGAAATGCTCGCTCTTCAATTTTCAAAAAAGATAGGAGTCAACCTAAATAACCCTATTTACAAAACCATTTCAACCCTATGTATGTGGACAGTTTAAGTAGGAAATAAGAAATGCATGAACTGGTTACAATCAGGAATTGTTTATTCTTATCTTTATTATTGTAAGCATTTTCATGGCTAATGACTCCAAGCAATATTATTAGTAGTAGTTATGGGAGTATAGTAGTAGTAGTGGCAGCAGTAGTTGTAGTAGTAGTTATAGCAGTAGTTGAAGATGAGAGCTCTACTCTCCCAGAGGTTCTGGAATGATCAGGCCTGAGGATAGTATTTTAGCAAGGATACAAATTGGTCAAATTCACTTAAATTCCTACTTCCTTTTAAAAGAGATTGCTCCCCAATGCATGCTTGTGACTGACCTTTAAGTTTTCAAACATATTTTATTTCGTTTTGTTGATTTTATTGAGTTTAGAGAAGTAATACAACAGACAACTGTACTGAACTCTATGAGAAACTTACTTCAGACATTATTGGCATCATTAAGATATTTGGTCTGCTTTACCACGTGTGACACATTTTAAGAATTTAGATTAATTTGAAAAATGCATGAACTGCTAACAATCAGAAATTGTTTATCCTTATCTTGATTATTGTAAACACTTTCAAGAACTCATGGCTAATGGCTCAAAGCAATAGTAGTAGTAGTAGTAGTAGTAGTAGTAGTAGTAGTAGTAGCAGTAGTAGTAGTAGTTATAGCAGTAGTTGAAGATGAGAGCTTTACTTTCCTAAGCACAATAGAATACCTCTCTTTTAAATGTATTAATTATGTAAATGAATTTTAATGTCCATTTTACTAGAGAAAGGGAAAATAAAGACTACTTACATGTTGTTGCCTCAGTAGTCACAGTTGTAGATGCTGCAAAAATAACAGTACAATGACCATCACCAACAAAAAGAAAATTCAATCTTATAAGTCGCTAGTACATTGGCACAGTGGAACACCACACCAAGAATAATAAATTATCAAAATAAAATGTGCTTCACAGAAATAACTTCTCCCCTATAATACCCTGAGAGAAAATTCTACACTACTGCTATCCAAACCACGTAATCAATAGAAATGTTTACATTTGCGAAGTATTTATGGTGACATGTGTTTATTGCGCAGTTCTAAAAATAGTGATTTGACCATCGTTGTAACACATTACAGGAGGTGTTCAGCCTGATGTAATTGTTCCTTAGATAAAATAAAATTGGTTCTCAGACTGCGGTGTTTTATTTTTGAGTTTTTACAGGGATCTGTTTGAAATAGTACATCATCTTTAGATATATGTTTTACCTCAATGTCCAAAACTAACTCAGTGATGAAAGCAATCAACAGGTAACATGTGTAAGAGAACGGTTTTGTTTTATGCAGCATTCCTTTTATAATTTCATTGTTTATATATGTTCTACCAAATGATCTTATATAGAGAAATTAATTTTGAAAGTATATCATACCTGTTACTGCTGTAGTAACTTCCGTTGTAACTGGTGGGGTTCCTGGCAAAGTAATGATACATAGAGTTACTATTGGATAGTCTTCATTGACTTAGGTAGCTGATAGGATGATGATAATAATTTGTATAACAATGAAGGTGGGAATAGGGATTATTATAATACAAAGACTACCTATATCATAACTAATACTACAACTGCAGGTACTACAACTGACAATAACAATATTGGTTTTATTGATATCAATAAAAATGTAAATGATAATGTAAAAAGATATGTAAATAATAATAATAACAATAATAATAATAATAATAATAATAATAATAATAATGAAAAAAAACAAAACAATAATGATATTAATAATAATAACAAGAGGCACATCGAAGCATTTTGATTAAGTGTTTTGAAATCCAAAAACTTCACAGCCCAGTGCTATTTCTTAAAAAACATAATTATTATGGTGCAGGCATAAATCAATAAAACTGGTGGTGGCATTACAATCTTGGATTTGTTTGAAAGAGTTCATCAGCTTTAAAAGTATATTCATAGTTGAAAAAAAAACAATTGATGTTAAAGGCATATAAATATAAAATGAGTAAAAGAATATCTCTTTTATATATTATTGCTTATATAGTTGTTTCACTGCAATTAGACCCAACAGAAAAATAAACAAATAGAAGTTAATTTCGAAGCATATCATACCTGTTGTTGCAGTAATCAATTCTGTTGTAACTGTTGTTGTTGCTAACAAAAAAAAAATAAACGTATTTAGCATCAGATAATCTCGGTTGGCAAAGGATATTGATATCATGATATGATTATGGTGATTTGTGAAATAACGTTATATTCACGTTACTAAAACATTTGCATTAGTATTATCATTATCACTATCTATCTTAAAATGGCTATCTCCAAAGAAAGTCTCACAATATTAACAAAAAAATTTAAACCAAATACTTACTTACTGTATAGTAAAATATATACGGGGATTTCACTTTTATGTTGCTTTGTGTGCAATTCAAAAGGAAATCAACTATCATTACAACGAAATGAAGTAGTTGTTTGGTCTGATGATATAGATTTCCCGCACATGTTTAGACACAAACACTCATAAGACAGCTAATTGACCCTTCTCTAATAAAGATAGCTCATTGGACAGGAATATCCCTTGCCTTGCTTTGTTCACAAGGAGGATCTTCACACCTGTAAATGAAGATTGGTCAAAATCTACATATTCTGAGTAAAGTTTCTAAACATATGATGTTAAACTGGAGTAGCATTTAGATCCACTTACTTATCTCAGGGAGACACACAGTGATGTTCATATGATTCAGTTGGGATGCCTGTCTGTCTACACCATTATCATCTTTCTTTGGCAACAGCTTCAGGAAGCGAGCCACTGAGTCTGGTTTGAACACAATCTGGTAGAGAATCTCAGGTCGAGAGTTGGAGATTACTATAGTCTGTTAAAAAAGATGCAGAAAGTGTAATCATAGACATTCTGAGTCTTTAAAGATTAATGAAATGTGCCCCCTTAGGGTATGCTTATGAAGTGGCATTTCCCTATCTGAGTCTTCAATGAATAGGGTATAGGCAGTAGTTATTCAGGAGATAAGTAAAAGATTGAACATCCTAACCAAAGTAATTGACCCATTCATGTCTGGAGTGTGCTGATAGTCTAACAAGCATAGAGAGAAGGCTAGGAATCAATCCTCTGGCACAAACTGAATGAAGATGCATGACCAAATATATATCAAATGCTGTTACTGTTCCCAGCATGATAATCACAGTACATCATGGCTATAATTATGCACAGAGAAAATAATTTCCATTTAAAAGCAATCAATCTTTTTTGATAAATACTTTGGGTATGAAAAGCCAGTGTATTAATTTTCACACCCTGAAACGTCAATTATATCTAAGCGAACAACACTAAATAATGTACTGTGTAGATTTGTTCTATTCAACTTCTACATCATGGTAATCAAATAGCTAAATTCACACTCACCCCAGAGTCAACAATGTCTCCATCATCATTCTTAAGTTTCCAATCAATAGATTTGCTGTAACGTGTGAAGACCCAGAAGTCTAACCATATTGGTTGTTCAGGTGTTGTTGAAGCAAACTTGACCCAAGGCGTCTTGGATTGTGGTTTAGCTTGCCAATATTCGTCAGTGGTCTCCTGCAATGGGTTGTCTCCAGTTGATGTGTAGGAATTGCTTGATACTTCCAATGGTTCACTGGCCTTTCCCACAAATGTCACCAGATTTTCACAAACTAAAATAGAGAACATTCTGACTTTTGTAAAGGACATCCTGTTTGCATTTCAAAGTACGACTGTTAATTGAGTCATTTGAGACCAAATACCAAATGTCAAAAAAAACTCATAGATCTAAGAATCATAAAAAAGTAGTAAAACATGGAAAGATAAAATCCTTGGACAGTAGGCATTGCGTTGTGTGAATCATGTTCATTCCATTATTTTTCCTGTTGTACTGTGGAAACTGCATGTTTGACATTGATTTGTCATATTCATTCTCCTAAACAAGGAACTGTTGTACTGAAGAAATGAAGCCTCTTTGCAACCTGAAAACTAAAGAAAGAAATCACAACCCTGAAAATATCAACCTTTAAAACATGCTCTGAGCTTGGTCTTGGCACTGAGCTTGGTGGAGGAACTAAGCTTGGTGGTGGCACTGAGCTTGGGGGAGGCACTGAGCTTGGTGGAGGCACTGAGCTTGGTGGTGGCACTGAGCTTGGGGGAGGCACTGAGCTTAGTGGTGGCACTGAGCTTGGTTGCGGCACTGAGCTTGGTGGTGGCACTGAGCTTGGTGGTGGCACTGAGCTTGGGGGAGGCACTGAGCTTGGTGGTGGCACTGAGTTTGGAGGCACTGAGCTTGGGGGAGGTACTGAGCTTGGTGGAGGCACTGAGTTTGGTGGTGGCACTGAGCTTGGTGGTGGAACTGAGCTTGGTGGTTGTACAGAGCTTGGTGGAAGCACTGAGCTTGGTGGTGGCACTGAGCTGGGTGGCGGCACTGAGCTTGGTGGAGGAACAGAGCTTGGTGGTGGAACTGAGCTTGGTGGTGGAACCGAGCTTGGTGGCAGCACTGAGCTTGGTGGAAGAACCGAGCTTGGTGGTGGTACTAAGCTTGGTGGTGACACTGAGCTTGGTGGTGGCGCTGCGCTTGGTGGTGGCGCTGAGCTTGGTGGTGGTGCTGAGCTTGGTGGTGACACTGAGCTTGGTGGTGGCGCTGCGCTTGGAGGTGGCACTGAGTTTGGTGGTGGCACTGAGCTTGGTGGTGGCACAGAGCTTGGTGGAGGCACTGAGCTTGGTGGAGGTACTGAACTTGGTAGCACAGAGCTTGGTGGAGGCACTGAGCTTGGTGGTGGCACTGAGCTTGGGGGAGGCACTGAGCTTGGTGGTGGCACTGAGCTTGGAGACACTGAGCTTGGGGGAGGTACTGAGCTTGGTGGAGGCACTGAGCTTGGTGGTGGCACTGAGCTTGGTGGTGGAACTGAGCTTGGTGGTGGTACAGAGCTTGGTGGAAGCACTGAGCTTGGTGGTGGCACTGAGCTGGGTGGCGGCACTGAGCTTGGTGGAGGAACAGAGCTTGGTTGCGGAACTGAGCTTGGTGGTGGAACCAAGCTTGGTGGCAGCACTGAGCTTGGTGGAGGAACCGAGCTTGGTGGTGGTACTGAGCTTGGTGGTGACACTGAGCTTGGTGGTGGCGCTGCGCTTGGAGGTGGCACTGAGTTTGGTGGTGGCACTGAGCTTGGTAGTGGCACAGAGCTTGGTGGAGGCACTGAGCTTGGTGGAGGTACTGAACTTGGTAGCACAGAGCTTGGTGGAGGCACTGAGCTTGGTGGTGGCACTGAGCTTGGTGGCGGCACTGAGCTGGGTGGCGGCACTGAGCTTGGTGGAGGAACCGAGCTTGGTGGCAGAACTGAGCTTGGTGGTAGAACCGAGCTTGGTGGTGGCACTGAGCTTGGTGGAGGAACTGAGCTTGGTGGTGGTACTGAGCTTGGTGGTGGCACTAAGCTTGGTCGTGGCGCTGAGCTTAGTGGTGGCGCTGAGCTTGGTGGCGGCGCTGAGCTTGGTGGTGGCACTGTTAACAGTTGTTACAATGGCTGACTTCAAATATGGTGTTAACACAGATGTTAACATCGGTGTTAGTGTTACCAGGGGTGGTAACACGCAACTTGAAGTGATGTGCATATGTTAGGTGGTAACACACATCTATCCCATAATATGTGTGTTAACACAAAATGTAACAGAAAATGTTAGTGTTGATCAGTGAAAGGTGTTGAAGAGAGCATGGTCCCCATATACTTTCTATAGGCCTTAACAGTAACGGCTTAGGTGTTAACACCGTTTTGACTTCAAGTCCTATGTTAGTGTTGGGTACCATCTTCAGCCTCTGACGACCCATTGCATCTAATTAAAAAGGTTGTCTGAGTATAATTCACTTTATTTTGAACAACAGTTCATTGGTAATGATAATAATAATACTAATGATAATAATAATAATAAAAATAATAATAATAATAATAATAATAATCTATAAATGAAAATGATCTTAACAGTAAAAATGAAATTAATGATAAAGTTTGTATTATTGTAATAAAATATTTGATATGAATGGTATGTGTCTGTAAACTGAAAGAGACTAATAGTTAAGTATCACATTCCCAGCTTGTTGCTGTTCTTTAGTATGACAAACATTTGATCGAGCAGGACACACATCTTCAAAAAATGTAACATCATTGCTAACATCTGTGTTGGCCTATATGTTAACATCTTGCACTCTGTTGAGTGGCTGGGATAAACAGATCCGTTAGTGTTACCATGTGTGTTAAATGTAACACCGTACTTGAAGTCAGCCAATATATCAATTTATCAATAGGTTAGACATAAAAGACCAATGAATGGAACTCAATTGACAATAAGAGGTATTAACAGTAAAATCCTGGTAAAATGAGAGAATGAATGCAAGCATAAACACAACCATTCATGAAAATACCATATCATGTAACTGAGTTCAGGAGTCTGAACTTAATAAAAGACATAAAAAGACATTAAATCATTAAAGAATTCCCTTAGGCCTGCATTAATAGTACACAGTCAGTAATGGTTATTAGAAATATTTGCAAACCTGTAACGAGATACAAAAGTAAATATCTAGATTTGGGATAACAACCAATTAAGTTATGATTTATAATACGTCATCATGATTAATATCAGGACAAAATGGTGAATGGATTGGTCATCGAAGCATTGTTGGAAGCATAAACTATATACACATTATAAGATAATTGATCTATTTGAAATATTTTATCACTTTAAAAATCATATCTGTTACCACAGAGTTTCAAACAGACTCCGAACACTCGATGATGATAGAAAATTGTTGATGTGTAATAGAATGATTTAGTTTTTAGCATCTTTGCTATCACAGTCGTCTCAACTCAATAGGAACCAGCAGAGAATGAAAGTACATTTCGAAGGTATGTCATACTTGTTGCAATTGTGACTTCAATTCCAACTGTTTTTGCCAACAAAACCACAAAAACAAAACATTTGATAATTCATTTCCCTACCACTGATACTACTGGTAGGGTTGATAATGATGAGAAGAAGAAGCCAAGAAAGAGGAAGAAGACAAAGTCAAAAAGGTGACAATGAGTTGTTCGTTGATTTGCATTGAATATTCCTCATTCCTTCTTTAGTATGTTGTACATATTAGAAAGAAGCCTACTCTAAGGCAAAGCCTTTGAGAGATGTTATACAGAGTGTTTAATTGGGGTGAACGGGGTTAGAAAGAGTGCACTGATTCCATTTAACAAAGAAGGAAGAAAATGGATTTTTGAATATGTTTATATGGGTCTGGATGAATTTGTTAGGATAAAAAGTATTATTCGGTCAATACATTAGATATGAAGTCAAAAACATTCCTCTAAAATTTGTGATTTATTTAATTAATAACCAAAGTTTCCCTATATGTTACAATCAATGCTTTGATACATTTCATTTAATAAATTTAAAACAATCAATGTTGCTGGTTGACTGATATAAGTAATTTCAATTTCTATTTGTATGAATATTCTTTCTTTAAAAAGTAAACATGAATTAACGGTACACACTCAATAGTGAAAAATTTGATTTTTTAATTTAAAATTCAATTATTAAACTGAAATGGTCTGTCATTAAATATGTGATAAATATCTGATATAGGTCTCCTGTAGGTGATTTCCATGCAAGACAATGAGTTTGTCTGTTATACATTTAAATCTACGAATATTATATGGATACTTACTGGGTGGTACTGTACTTGGTGGAGGTGCTGAGCTTGGTGGTAGCACTGAGCTTGGTGGTGGCACTGAGCTTGGTGGTGGCACTGAGCTTGGTGGTGGCACTGAGCTTGGTGGAGGCACTGAGCTTGGTGGCACTGAGCTTGGTGGTGGCACTGAGCTTGGTGGAGGCACTGAACTTGGTGGCACTGAGCTTGGTGGAGGCACCGAGCTTGGTGGAGGTACTGAGCTTGGAGGAGGTACTGAGCTTGGTGGTGGAACTGAACTTGGTGGCACTGAGCTTGGTGGAGGCACTGAGCTTGGTGGAGGTACTGAGCTTGGTGGAGGCACTGAACTTGGTGGCACTGAGCTTGGTGGAGGCACCGAGCTTGGTGGAGGTACTGAGCTTGGAGGAGGTACTGAGCTTGGTGGTGGAACTGAACTTGGTGGCACTGAGCTTGGTGGAGGCACTGAGCTTGGTGGAGGTACTGAGCTTGGTGGCGGCACTGAGCTTGGTGGTGGTGCTGGAACACAAGTAATTGCAGGTAATTTATTATTGTATAAACAAACATATTTACACGGTGATATGAATCACAACAATACTTAAAGCATTGACACACAATGCTTTGCATTCAGATTTAGCTGAAAATATTCAGATTGAACTACAATTCAACACATAATGATTAGATTCACACAATTCCGTTTTTACCCTTAATTAGTTGCTAATATTTTCAAAGTGATCACTGATAAATAGTAGTAGTAGTAGTAGTAGTAGTAGTAGTAGTAGTAGTAGTAGTAGTAACAGTAGTAGTAGTAGTTTCCCTGGAAGTGATAACCCTTTGCTTGGACCTCAAGGACCTTTTACTCCTTTTCCATTCAAAACATCTTATCTGAAAGGAGATTTAAAGACACATACAGTCCGGACATCCCCTTCGGACTTTTATGACCAAGCATTGGGAGGTAGCATTTTATTTGTCACTTTATTTCTTCTTCTGCTGGTGATGCTGTTGATCTTGACATTAAATGGTGTAAACAATTCTAATCTCAAGCCAAATACCTCCAAACTAAATAGAGGTAGCTCCAACCCCATTTAAACAGAATTAATAATTAGGCTGATGAAAATGGTTTGAAATTCTGATGCATATCTGTCAGAGTAAGGGTCATAATCCTGATCTCCATTTGTTATTGAATTATACCTCTATCCCTGCTAAAAAAACACACAAAGTGCCTGGGAATTCTAACTGATTCAAAACTATCATTTCCCGCTCTTATCAAAGGCTTTGAGAAAACATGTATTAAGGTTTTAAATTTGTCTCCAACAATGATTGGGATAGGGATCAGTCCTTTTAAGACTCTTAAGGGCCCTTATTTGATCCAAATTGAACTATGGGTGTTGTACATGTGGAACAGCTTCTGAAACTTGTATTGCCTAGCTGGATCCAATTCAGAATCAGAGTTTGAGGCAAAACAGTTTCTGTAGAGATAAATAAGCTCCCTAAGGAGAAATGCTGGCTCTTCAATTTGCAAAAAGGATAGGAGTCAACCTTAATAACCCTATTTACAAAACCATTTCAACCCTATGTATGTGGACAGTTTTAGTAGGAAACAAAAGTCATGCCAACTATTGTTGTTTGTATTCAAGTCTTTGGAGCAATAAGATTTTAACCCCACATAATAGCAAAATTTCCTGAAACTCCTCCATAGACATATCCGACTCTTATTCTCAACCTCACCCTCAGACATACCAAAGAGGATCATATGGATCCTTCTATATACACAAGTTTACATAATGAGTAGAAAGCTATGCAACAAGACTACGATTTCATTTTACTGATGGCTCTGTTTCAGATGACAAGGTCACAGCAGCAGCAGTGATTGACAATTATTATTTTATTGAATGCCTTTCAAATAGGTCTTCTCTACTTTCTGAAGAGTTGCATTCTAAGTATCTTAGGTTGAGACAGGAGATAATGAAAAAAGAATTCATTATATTCTCTGATATAAAGTCGGCTCTTCAGGCCATTTGAGTCTGACATGGGACACATTCTCTTGTTCCTTAGGTGCTGGAATGCCTTTTATTGACTAATACTCTACCATGAGAAAAGCATGTTTATTTACTGGATTCCCAGTCATGTTAGCATTTGGTATAATGAAAATGCAGATGATGCTGCCGAAACAGGCCGATTTTGAAGAAAAACATATTCCCAATCCTTATGGCATATTCTAAAAACACATTAATGACCTGTCTAAATGAAAATCACAGTCTGAGTGTGAGGAAATTGTCAACAACAAGTTAACGCAATTTCTCCTCAGCTGGGTCTGTGACCCAGAGGTTCTGGAATGATCAGGCCTGAGGATAGTATTTTAGCAAGGATACAAATTGGTCAAATTGACTTAAATTCCTACTTCCTTTTAAAAGAGATTGCTCCCCAATGCATGCTTGTGACTGAACTTTAAGTTTTCAAACATATTTTATTTCGTTTTGTTGATTTTATTGAGTTTAGAAAAGAAGTAATAAAACAGACAACTGTAATGAACTCTATGAGAAACTTACTTCAGACATTATTGGCATCATTAAGATATTTGGTCTGCTTTACCACGTGTGACACATTTTAAGAAAATAGATTAATTTGAAAAATGCATGAACTGCTAACAATCAGAAATTGTTTATCCTTATCTTGATTATTGTAAACACTTTCAAGAACTCATGGCTAATGGCTCAAATCAATAGTAGTAGTAGTAGTAGTAGTAGTAGTAGTAGTAGTAGTAGTAGTAGTAGTAGTAGTAGTAGCAGTAGTAGTAGTAGTTATAGCAGTAGTTGAAGATGAGAGCTTTACTTTCCTAAGCACAATAGAATACCTCTCTTTTAAATGTATTAATTATGTAAATGAATTTTAATGTCCATTTTACTAGAGAAAGGGAAAATAAAGACTACTTACATGTTGTTGCCTCAGTAGTCACAGTTGTAGATGCTGCAAAAATAACAGTACAATGACCATCACCAACAAAAAGAAAATTCAATCTTATAAGTCGCTACTACATTGGCACAGTGGAACACCACATTAAGAATAATAACAGTTATCAAAATGAAATGTGCTTTACAGACAAAACCTTCTCCCCTATAGTACCCTGAGAGAAAATTCTAGATAGTATAGTAAAAGTGCCATAAGAAGTTGATACTGTTAATAATATAATAATAATATTGTCATTTGATATTGCGCCCTTTCCATATAAACATGCTCAAAGGCGCATTACATTCATTGTCAGAGGATAGATGTTGATATCCACATAGTTATTTGATAAATACATCTTTGAACAGATGTGTTTTCAATTGTCGTTTGAAGATTGCCACACTCCCAGCTGCCCGAATATTATTTGGGAGCTGATTCCATAGTTTTGGGGCACAGGCGCTAAATGATCTGTCACCGTAGGTTTTCATGTTGGTTCTCGGCTCGCAGAGTAAGTTCTTGGATGTTGATCTCAGTGTCCGTGGTGGGACATACTCTTTCAGCATTTCCCTCAGGTAAGAGGGTGCAGTTCCATGCAAACACTTGTACGCCAGGAGAAGAATCTTGAATTCAATTCTCTTCCTGACTGGTAACCAGTGAAGTTCCTTTAGTACTGGAGTGATATGGTCATACTTCTTTGTGAGTGTGATCACCCTGGCGGCATTATTTTGTACTCTCTGGAGCTTACATATTAGCTCTTCAGGTATTCCACTGAGAAGTCCATTGCAGTAGTCGAATCTTGAGGTTACCAGGGATATGACAGCACCTTTAGTTGATTCTGCAGTCAAGTATTTTCTGATCCTTCCAATGTTTCGAAGGTGATAGTTTGCAGATTTGACTGCCTTTGACACATGTGCGGCCATATTCATGCTTGGATCAAAAACAGAGCCCAGATTGCCGATAGGTATATTGAGAATCTTAACAATCTCACCATTTACGGAGATGCTAGGCACAGATATTTTGGCTCGCTGCTTAGGGGTACCTAGCACTAGGACTTCCGTTTTGTCTGCATTCAGTTTTAGCTTGTTCTGTGACATCCATGTATATATGTCAGTGAGGCAGCCCTCCAGCCTAGCAACTCCTATGTCCACAGCTTGTTGAGTGATAGGTTTTATTGCCAGATAGAGCTGTGTGTCGTCTGCATATATGTGAAGCTCTAAACCATGCTTTCTGATGAGTTTTCCAAGGGGTAGGAGGTAGATCAGGAACAACAATGGTCCTAACACTGATCCCTGTGGTACGGACCACAGAATGTCCTGTAACTCAGAGAATGACTTGTCAATCTTGATGCGGAGTGTGCGTCCTGACAGGTAAGACTTAAACCAAGCAAGTGCTTGACCCGTAATACCTAATGTATTTTCCATTCTGCTGAATAGAATATCATGGTCGATGGTGTCGAACGCCGCACTCAGATCTAACATGACCAGTATAACTACTCCATGCTGGTCAATGCTGGTTAGAATGTCATTCTGTACTTTCACTAGGGCAGTCTCAGTGCTGTGACCAGGCTTGTAAGCAGATTGTAAATGTTCATGCAAGTTGTTCTCAATCATGTAGTCAGTGAGTCGCCCCGCCACCACCCTCTCCAACAGTTTTGAGATGTAAGAAAGGTTACTGACAGGACGGTAGTTCTTTAGAATATCTGGATCTAGGGTAGATTTCTTAAGTAACGGTGTTACTATAGCCGTCTTCATGGATTTCGGTACCTGGCTAGATCTGAGAGAAGAATTTATGATGTTAGTCATTACTGGAAGTAATTCGCTTCTACTTTCTTTGATGAGCCAAGTTGGGATTGGATCAAGCATGCAGCTTTTCGCAGGAGACTTGCAAATTATCTTCCATACTTCCTCCTCTGTAGTATTCCGCAGAACATTCAGAGTGGAAACAGGTGGTGACTGTGCTATTTCCAGGTTGATGTCAGAGCAGTCAGGGAGGTTATCCCTGATTTTATCAATCTTTTCCTTGAAAAAGCATGAGAACCTATTTGCAAGTTCTTCTGCACAGCTGTGTTCTGGGAGTTTTGACACTTTCTGCCTGAAGAGGAGTTCATTCATTGTCTGGGACATCGCTTTTGAATCCTGCCCACAATCAATAATCCTCTGATTGTAATATGACACTTTGCTACTTTCAAGGAGCTTGTTGTATTTGTCTCTTTCTTCCTTGAAGATTTCACGATGAACTGTCAGGCCAGTTCTCCTCCACAGCCTTTCAGCTTTTCTTTTCTCAGATTTTGCTCGATGGAGATCATCTGAGAACCAAGGCTGTTGTGGTCTTATTACAATAGACTTTTCCTTGGGTGGTGCATGCTTATTCAGCACATTGGTTAGTTGTGTATCATATATGTCCATGAGATCAGTGACAGAGAGGTTGTCATCAGGATCCCCCAGTCCTTGTGAAATGTCTGTTCTAAAACTGGGCAGGTTAATGGAGCGAAAGGCCCTTGTTATTATTTTTGTCTTCTGAAGGTGTGGCTTGGGGTGATGGACGTTGCATAACAGTAGATGGTGGTCTGTTATCATATCACCCACCTGGACCTCTTGTACAAGATTATCTGTGTCTCGACACATGATAACATCCAATATATGTCCAGACATGTGAGTGGGTTTATTGACGTGTTGTTCGATACCCAGTGACCCCAGCATATCAGTGAATTTGTGGGTGGTGTTGTCAGTCTTTTTATCAAGATGGAAATTTAGGTCACCAACCATCAATAAGTCACCTGAGCCAGTGACTTTGTCCTGGAGAAATGAAGAGAACTCCTCGAAGAACTGACCAGTGGTGAACTTATTCTTTTGGTTGGGTGGTGGCCTATACAAGGTAATTAAATCAAGGCAGCGTGATCCTGTGTTAAACTTGATCTGCATGTTTTCAAAGCTGTCTGACTTGTAAACATCTGTTTTGATGATTTTGATTGAAGCCTTGTGTAGGACACCAACCCCTCCATATCCTTGATTTCCACGTCTTGGTGTATGTTTGAGTTCATACCCAGGTAAAGATAGTCCTTTGACGTGGAAATCATCCTTATCTTTCGTGGTGAGCCAGGTCTCAGTTAACGAAAGAATGTCTATGTCATGATTAATGACAATGTCTCTGATGATGTCTGTTTTATTCCTGGCAGACTGGATGTTCAGGCATCCCACAGTCAGTCCTGATGTTTTGACTGGAGTGGTGGTGCTTATTTGTAGAAGATTAGAGTGAATGGCCCCATTCCTATTGGGACCCACTCCAATCTTCCTAGCAGACTGCCCTCTGTGTGTTCTAGGGACTGAGCATATTTCATATGCTCTGAGAGTCAGTAGCACCTGTAATGGGATTCTGGGCCGCTGTTGAACTGTGGTCTGTTGTATTCCCAGCAAGAAGTTTCTTGTATAGGCCCTTAGAGGGGTCATGCTGGATCACGTTACAGGGTGCCAGGCCAGATAGCATGGAAGATGTCTGCAACTGGGTCAAGTATCTTTTACGACCCTTTTCATGATGTGCTGGTAACAGACCAGCTATGTCCTAAGATAGCCAGTTGTCCAAGATTCATATGAAAGTATCCAGATTGTGCTGTTTTTTAAGCACAAAAGTGTCTTCTGACTTCATCTAGTTGATCCTGGTGATGTTATGCAGGTCCTAGGTAAGTCTTTATGGTAGAATCCTCCTGGTTCTCCAGCAATTGCTGGAAAACCCAGGAGCTGATGTCCATGCTGGCAGCCAGAGGCGCTCAGCTTTATCTCTGTTGCTCTCTTCACTATTTTTTGCAAATGTTATGTATCCTAAGGCTATACACATTATTAAAACTAGTGATTATGGCCATATGATCTTACTATAGTTTCAACCATTTTTGATGACTGAAATGAATATTCAAAAATATGAAATATAGTCTGAAGTACTGCAGTGTTACTACAAAGAAAATATGTAGTCTGAACAACTGAAATGGCAAGTGTGTGAATAAAATATATAGTATTTATATACTCACTGGTTACTGATGGATAGCAGGCATGTAATTGCAAATCTGCTGAAACTGGCTCATCAGGTCTTTCTTTGTTGAATACTATGACTATCTTGTTGGCGAATGTATCTTCCGGAAATACGACAGTGTCATCAGCATCAAAGACCTATCAAATATAACATGATATATGAAAATATGAAGATTGATTTCAGTTATTGCAGCATGAAAATGTTAAATTCTGCAATTTCACCATATTTGTTAAAAAAGTGAAATGTGTGAAGAGTAGTTTACCTGTGGACTTGGTGATGATGGGTTATCTGGGTTGTAGGGGGTCCTGACGCCATTCTCATCCACAAGATAGATCTCAAAAGTGTCCACATTATCTAAAGTATCTGGTGGAAGACTGACATCACCTAATTGAACAGGTGGTTCATCCTCATCAGCCAGAGTCAGTGTTACCTCTGGATTCTCATCGTCAGGTAGAGATTGCCATGGTGTGTCATCTCCAGGACGTAAGTCTCCAGGATTACCATTAGGTACATCAATATCTTCATCAGCTATGATCTGTGGGTCCTCCATACCTTCAACCTCCTCACAGAATCTAGCAGTTGTAACCGTTGCTAAAAAATAAATAAGATGAAAACTGTCATTTGTTTATCATCATCCACATCTATAGCCAATCATCCAAAATATGTTAATGAGGACATATCTATCATAAATTCCCCAGTAATGAAGGAGGCCTCAGCTCAATAGCACATGATTAGAAGTAAGGTAATAGTAGGTACGATAATTGATGATAAGCAATAGCAATATTTGAAAAAACAATATGTACATTGATTGCAATTCATCACAAATGGGGCATTTGCCAAATCCTTCAGGAAACAATTACTCACTAGCTGTAACAGTGGTAGTTGGTTGTACTGTGCTAGTTGGTGGCACTGAGCTTGGAGGAGGCACTGAGCTTGGAGGTGGCACTGAGCTTGGTGGAGGCACTGAACTTGGTGGCACTGAGCTTGGTGGTGGCACCGAGCTTGGAGGTGGCACTGAACTTGGTGGCACTGAGCTTGGTGGAGGTACTGAGCTTGGAGGAGGTACTGAGCTTGGTGGTGGCACTGAACTTGGTGGCACTGAGCTTGGTGGTGGCACTGAGCTTGGTGGAGGCACTGAGCTTGGTGGTGGCACTGAGCTTGGTGGTGGCACTGAACTTGGTGGTGGTGCTGGAACAGAAGTAATTGCAGGTAATTTATACTTGTATGAACAAACATAATCACTCAGTGATATGAATCAAAACAATACTGAAAGCATTGACACACATTGCTGTGCATTCAGATTTAGCAGAATTATTCAGATTGAACTACACTTAAACACATATTGATTAGATTCACACAATCTCGTTTTCATCCTTAATAAGTCGCTAATATTTTCAAGGTGATTGCTGATAAATAGTAGTAGTAGTAGTAGTAGTAGTAGTAGTAGTAGTAGTAGTAGTAGTAGTAGTGGAAGTGATAACCCTTTGCTTGGACCTCAGGGATCTTTTACTCCTTTTCCATTCAAGACATTTTATCTGAAAGGAAATTTAAAGACACATACAGTCCGGACATCCCCATCGGACCCTTATGACCAAGCATTGGGAGGTAGCATTTTATCTGTCACTCTATTTAATGTCAAGATCAACAGCATCAACAGCAGTAGAAGAAACGGTGTAAACAATTCTTATCTCAAGCCAAATACCTGCAAACTATATATAGAGGTAGCTCCAACCCTCTTTAAACAGAATTGAAAATTAGGCTGATAAAAGTGGTTTGAAATTCTGGCAATTAATGACTGTCTGTATGCATTTCTGTCAGAGTAAGGGTCATAATCCTGATCTCCATTTGTTACAGAATTATACCTTTTTTTCTGTTAAAAAGAAAACAAAGTTCCTGGAAATTCTACCTGATTCAAAACTATCATTTCCCGCTCTTATCAAAGGCTTTGAGAAAACATGTATTAAAGTTTTAAATTTGTCTCCAACAATGATGTGGGTAGGGATCAGTCCTTTTAAGACTCTTAAAGGCCCTTATTTGATCCAAATTGAACTATGGGTGTTGTACATTTGGAACAGCTTCTGCAACTTGTATTGCCTAGGTGGATTCAAATCAGAATATCAGAGTTTGAGGCTTTCTCTTGGAGCTTTTAGAACCTCACCTGCGAAACAGTTTCTGTAGAGATAAATGAGGTCCCAGAGGAGAAATGCTGGCTCTTCAATTGGCAAAAATGATAGGAGTCAACCTAAATAACCATATTTACAAAACCATTTCAACCCTATGTATGTGGACAGTTTTAGTAGGAAACAAAAGTCATTCCAACCTTAGGTGTTTGTATTCAAGTCTTTGGAGCAATAAGATTTTAACCCCACATAATAGCAAAATTTCCTGAAACTCCTCCATAGACATATCCGACTCTTATTCTCAACCTCACCCTCACACATACCAAAGACGATCATATGGATCCTTCTATATACACAAGTTTACATAATGAGTAGAAAGCTTTGCAACAAGACTACGATTTCATTTTACTGATGGCTCTGTTTCAGATGACAAGGTCACAGCAGCAGCAGTGATTGACAATTATTCTTTTATTGAATGCCTTTCAAATAGGTCTTCTCTACTTTCAAAAGAGTTGCATTCTAAGTATCTTAGGTTGAGACAGGAGATAATGAAAAAATAATTCATTATATTCTCTGATATAAAGTCGGCTCTTCAGGCCATTTGAGTCTGACATGGGACACATTCTCTTGTTGCTTGGGTGCTGGAATGCCTTTTATTGACTAATATTCTACCATGAGAAAAGCATGTTTATTTACTGGATTCCCAGTCATGTTAGCATTTGGGGTAATGAAAATGCAGATGATGCTGCCAAAACAGGCCGATTATGAAGAAAAACATATTCCCAATCCTTATGGCATATTCTAAAAACACATTGATGACCTGTCTAAATGAAAATCACAGTCTGAGTGTGAGGAAATTGTCAACAACAAGTTAAACGCAATTTTTCCTCAGCTGGGTCTGTGACCCAGAGGTTCTGGAATGATCAGGCCTGAGGATAGTATTTTAGCAAGGATACAAATTGGTCAAATTCACTTAAATTCCTACTTCCTTTTAAAAGAGATTGCTCCCCAATGCATGCTTGTGACTGACCTTTAAGTTTTCAAACATATTTTATTTCGTTTTGTTGATTTTATTGAGTTTAGAGAAGAAGTAATACAACAGACAACTGTAATGAACTCTATGAGAAACTTACTTCAGACATTATTGGCATCATTAAGATATTTGGTCTGCTTTACCACGTGTGACACATTTTAAGAATTTAGATTAATTTGAAAAATGCATGAACTGCTAACAATCAGAAATTGTTTATCCTTATCTTGATTATTGTAAACACTTTCAAGAACTCATGGCTAATGGCTCAAAGCAATAGTAGTAGTAGTAGTAGTAGTAGTAGTAGTAGTAGTAGTAGTAGTAGCAGTAGTAGTAGCAGTTATAGCAGTAGTTGAAGATGAGAGCTTTACTTTCCTAAGCACAATAGAATACCTCTCTTTTAAATGTATTAATTATGTAAATGAATTTTAATGTCCATTTTACTAGAGAAAGGGAAAATAAAGACTACTTACATGTTGTTGCCTCAGTAGTCACAGTTGTAGATGCTGCAAAAATAACAGTACAATGACCATCACCAACAAAAAGAAAATTCAATCTTATAAGTCGCTACTACATTGGCACGGTGGAACACCACATTAAGAATAATAACAGTTATCAAAATGAAATGTGCTTTACAGACAAAACCTTCTCCCCTATAATACCCTGAGAGAAAATTCTAGATAGTATAGTAAAAGTGCCATAAGAAGTTGATACTGTTGCTCTCTTCACTATTTCTTGCAAATGTTATGTATCCTAAGGCTATACACATTATTAAAACTAGTGATTATGGCCATATGATCTTACTATAGTTTCAACCATTTTTGATGACTGAAATGAATATTCAAAAATATGAAATATAGTCTGAAGTACTGCATTGTTACTACAAAGAAAATATGTAGTCTGAACAACTGAAATGGCAAGTGTGTGAATAAAATATATAGTATGTATATACTCACTGGTTACTGATGGATAGCAGGCATGTAATTGCAAATCTGCTGAAACTGGCTCATCAGGTCTTTCTTTGTTGAATACTATGACTATCTTGTTGGCGAATGTATCTTCCGGAAATACGACAGTGTCATCAGCATCAAAGACCTATCAAATATAACATGATATATGAAAATATGAAGATTGATTTCAGTTATTGCAGCATGAAAATGTTAAATTCTGCAATTTCACCATATTTGTTAAAAGAGTGAAATGTGTGAAGAGTAGTTTACCTGTGGACTTGGTGATGATGGGTTATCTGGGTTGTAGGGGGTCCTGACGCCATTCTCATCCACAAGATAGATCTCAAAAGTGTCCACATTATCTAAAGTATCTGGTGGAAGACTGACATCACCTAATTGAACAGGTGGTTCATCCTCATCAGCCAGAGTCAGTGTTACCTCTGGATTCTCATCGTCAGGTAGAGATTGCCATGGTGTGTCATCTCCAGGACGTAAGTCTCCAGGATTACCATTAGGTACATCAATATCATCATCAGCTAAGATCTGTGGGTCCTCCATACCTTCAACCTCTTCACAGAATCTAGCAGTTGTAACTGTTGCTAAAAAATAAATAAGATGAAAACTGTCATTTCTTTATCATCATCCACATCTATAGCCAATCATCCAAAATATGTTAATGAGGACATATCTATCATAAATTCCCCAGTAATGAAGGAGGCCTCAGCTCAATAGCACATGATTAGAAGTAAGGTAATAGTAGGTACGATAATTGATAAGCAATAGCAATATTTGAAAAAACAATATGTACATTGATTGCAATTCATCGCAAATGGGGCATTTGCCAAATCCTTCAGGAAACAATTACTCACTAGCTGTAACAGTGGTAGTTGGTTGTACTGTGCTAGTTGGTGGCACTGAGCTTGGAGGAGGCACTGAGCTTGGAGGTGGCACTGAGCTTGGTGGAGGCACTGAACTTGGTGGCACTGAGCTTGGTGGTGGCACCGAGCTTGGAGGTGGCACTGAACTTGGTGGCACTGAGCTTGGTGGAGGTACTGAGCTTGGAGGAGGTACTGAGCTTGGTGGTGGCACTGAACTTGGTGGCACTGAGCTTGGTGGTGGCACTGAGCTTGGTGGAGGCACTGAGCTTGGTGGTGGCACTGAGCTTGGTGGTGGCACTGAACTTGGTGGTGGTGCTGGAACAGAAGTAATTGCAGGTAATTTATACTTGTATGAACAAACATAATCACTCAGTGATATGAATCAAAACAATACTGAAAGCATTGACACACATTGCTGTGCATTCAGATTTAGCAGAATTATTCAGATTGAACTACAATTAAACACATATTGATTAGATTCACACAATCTCGTTTTCATCCTTAATAAGTCGCTAATATTTTCAAGGTGATTGCTGATAAATAGTAGTAGTAGTAGTAGTAGTAGTAGTAGTAGTAGTAGTAGTAGTGGAAGTGATAACCCTTTGCTTGGACCTCAGGGATCTTTTACTCCTTTTCCATTCAAAACATTTTATCTGAAAGGAAATTTAAAGACACATACAGTCCGGACATCCCCACCGGACCCTTATGACCAAGCATTGGGAGGTAGCATTTTATCTGTCACTCTATTTAATGTCAAGATCAACAGCATCAACAGCAGTAGAAGAAACGGTGTAAACAATTCTTATCTCAAGCCAAATACCTGCAAACTATATATAGAGGTAGCTCCAACCCTCTTTAAACAGAATTGAAAATTAGGCTGATAAAAGTGGTTTGAAATTCTGGCAATTAATGACTGTCTGTATGCATTTCTGTCAGAGTAAGGGTCATAATCCTGATCTCCATTTGTTACTGAATTATACCCTTTTTTCTGTTAAAAAGAAAACAAAGTTCCTGGAAATTCTACCTGATTCAAAACTACCATTTCCCGCTCTTATCAAAGGCTTTGAGAAAACATGTATTAAAGTTTTAAATTTGTCTCCAACAATGATGTGGGTAGGGATCAGTCCTTTTAAGACTCTTAAAGGCCCTTATTTGATCCAAATTGAACTATGGGTGTTGTACATTTGGAACAGCTTCTGCAACTTGTATTGCCTAGGTGGATTCAAATCAGAATATCAGAGTTTGAGGCTTTCTCTTGGAGCTTTTAGAACCTCACCTGCAAAACAGTTTCTGTAGAGATAAATGAGGTCCCAGAGGAGAAATGCTGGCTCTTCAATTGGCAAAAATGATAGGAGTCAACCTAAATAACCATATTTACAAAACCATTTCAACCCTATGTATGTGGACAGTTTTAGTAGGAAACAAAAGTCATTCCAACCTTAGGTGTTTGTATTCAAGTCTTTGGAGCAATAAGATTTTAACCCCACATAATAGCAAAATTTCCTGAAACTCCTCCATAGACATATCCGACTCTTATTCTCAACCTCACCCTCACACATACCAAAGACGATCATATGGATCCTTCTATATACACAAGTTTACATAATGAGTAGAAAGCTATGCAACAAGACTACGATTTCATTTTACTGATGGCTCTGTTTCAGATGACAAGATCACAGCAGCAGCAGTGATTGACAATTATTCTTTTATTGAATGCCTTTCAAATAGGTCTTCTCTACTTTCTAAAGAGTTGCATTCTAAGTATCTTAGGTTGAGACAGGAGATAATGAAAAAATAATTCATTATATTCTCTGTTATAAAGTCGGCTCTTCAGGCCATTTGAGCCTGACATGGGACACATTCTCTTGTTCCTTAGGTGCTGGAATGCCTTTTATTGACTAATACTCTACCATTAGAAAAGCATGTTTATTTACTGGTTTCCTTGTCATGTTAGCATTTGGGGTAATGTAAATGCAGATGATGCTGCCAAAGCAGGCCCATTATGAAGAAAAACATATTCCCAATCCTAATGGCATATTCTAAAAACACATTAATGACCTGTCTAAATGCAAATCACAGTCTGAGTGTGAGGAAATTGTCAACAACAAGTTAAACGCAATTTCTCCTCAGCTGGGTCTGTGACCCAGAGGTTCTGGAATGATTAGGCCTGATGATAGTATTTTAGCAAGGATACAAATTGGTCAAATTCTCTTAAATTCCTACTTCCTTTTAAAAGAGATTGCTCCCCAATGCATGCTTGTGACTGACCTTTGAGTTTTCAAACATATTTTATTTCGTTTTGTTGATTTTATTGAGTTTAGAAAAGAAGTAATAAAACAGACAACTGTAATGAACTCTATGAGAAACTTACTTCAGACATTATTGGTATCATTAAGATATTTGGTCTGCTTTACCACGTGTGACACATTTTAAGAATTTAGATTAATTTGAAAAATGCATGAACTGCTAACAATCAGAAATTGTTTATCCTTATCTTGATTATTGTAAACACTTTCAAGAACTCATGGCTAATAGCTCAAAGCAATAGTAATAGTAGTAGTAGTAGTAGTAGTAGTAGTAGTGATAGTTGTAGTAGTAGTAGTAGTAGTAGTAGTAGTAGTAGTAGTAGTAGTCATAGCAGTAGTTGAAGAAGAGAGCTTTACTTTCCTAAGCACAATAGAATACCTCTCTTTTAAATGTATTAATTATGTAAATGAATTTTAATGTCCATTTTACTAGCGAAAGGGAAAGTAAATACTACTTACATGTTGTTGCCTCAGTAGTCACAGTTGTAGATGCTGCAAAAATAACAGTACAATGACCATCACCAACAAAAAGAAAATTCAATCTTATAAGTCGCTACTACATTGGCACATTGGAACACCACATTAAGAATAATAAAAGTTATCAAAATAAAATGTGCTTCACAGACTAAACCTTCTCCCCTATAATACCCTGAGAGAAAATTCTAGATAGTATAGTAAAAGTGCCATAAGAAGTTGATAATGTTGCTCTCTTCACTATAGTCTGAAGTACTGCAGTGTTACTACAAAGAAAATATGTAGTGTGAACAACTGAAATGGAAAGTGCGTGAATAAAATATATAGTATTTATATACTCACTGGTTACTGATGGATAGCAGGCATGTAATTGCAAATCTGCTGAAACTGGCTCATCGGGTCTTTCTTTGTTGAATACTATGACTATCTTGTTGGCGAATGTATCTTCCGGAAATACGACAGTGTCATCAGCATCAAAGACCTATCAAATATAACATGATATATGAAAATATGAAGATTGATTTCAGTCATTGCAGCATGAAAATGTTAAATTCTGCAATTTCACCATATTTGTTAAAAAAGTGAAATGTGTGAAAAGTAGTTTACCTGTGGACTTGGTGATGATGGGTTATCTGGGTTGTAGGGGGTCCTAACGCCATTCTCATCCACAAGATAGATCTCAAAAGTGTCCACATTATCTAAAGTATCTGGTGGAAGACTGACATCACCTAATTGAACAGGTGGTTCATCCTCATCAGCCAGAGTCAGTGTAACCTCTGGATTCTCATCGTCAGGTAGAGATTGCCATGGTGTGTCATCTCCAGGACGTAAGTCTCCAGGATTACCATTAGGTACATCAATATCATCATCAGCTAAGATCTGTGGGTCCTCCATACCTTCAACCTCTTCACAGAATCTAGCAGTTGTAACCGTTGCTAAAAAATAAATAAGATGAAAACTGTCATTTTTTTTATCATCATCCACTTCTATAGCCAATCATCCAAAATATATTAATGAGGACATATCTATCATTAATTCCCCAGTAATGAAGGAGGCCTCAGCTCAATAGCACATGATTAGAAGTAAGGTAATAGTAGGTACGATAATTGATGATAAGCAATAGCAATATTTGAAAAAACAATATGTACATTGATTGCAATTCATCGCAAATGGGGCATTTGCCAAATCCTTCAGGAAACAATAACTCACTAGCTGTAACAGTGGTAGTTGGTTGTACTGTGCTAGTTGGTGGCACTGAGCTTGGAGGAGGCACAGAGCTTGGAGGCGCTGAGCTTGGTGGAGGCACTGAGCTTGGCGGTGGCACTGAGCTTGGTGGAGGCACTGAGCTTGATGGAGGCACTGAGCTTGGTGGTGGCGCTGAGCTTGGTGGAGGCACTGAGCTTGGTGGTGGCACTGAGCTTGGTGGTGGCACTGAGCTTGGAGGCACTGAGCTTGGAGGTGGCATTGAGCTTGGTGGTGGCACTGAGCTTGGTGGTGGCACTGAGCTTGGTGGAGGCACTGAGCTTGGTGGTGGCACTGAGCTTGGTGGTGGCACTGAGCTTGGTGGAGGCGCTGAGCTTGGTGGAGGCGCTGAGCTTGGTGGAGGCACTGAGCTTGGTGGAGGCACTGAGCTTGGTGGAGGCACTGAGCTTGGTGGTGGCACTGAGCTTGGGGGTGGCACTGAGCTTGGTGGTGGCACTGAACTTGGTGGTGGCACTGAGCTTGGTGGAGGCACTGAGCTCGGTGGTGGTGCTGAACTTGGTGGTGGTGCTGAGCTTGGAGGTGGCACTGAGCTTGGTGGCGGCACTGAGCTTGGTAGAGGCACTGAGCTTGGTGGTGGCACTGAACTTGGTGGAGGCACTGAGCTTGGCGGTGGCACTGAGCTTGGTGGTGGCACTGAGCTTGGTGGAGGCACTGAGCTTGGAGGCACTGAGCTTGGTGGTGGCGCTGAGCTTGGTGGAGGCACTGAGCTTGGTGGTGGCACTGAGCTTGGTGGTGGCACTGAACTTGGTGGAGGCACTGAGCTTGGTGGTGGCACTGAGCTCGGTGGAGGAACTGAGCTTGGCGGTGGCACTGAGCTTGGAGGTGGCACTGAGCTTGGTGGAGGCACTGAGCTTGGTGGTGGCACTGAGCTTGGTGGAGGAACTGAGCTTGGTTGTGGCACTGAGCTTGGTGGTGGCACTGAGCTTTGTGGTGGCGCTGAGCTTGGTGGAGGCACTGAGCTTGGAGGCACTGAGCTTGGTGGAGGCACAGAGCTTGGTGTAGGAACTGAGCTTGGTGGTGGCACTGAGCTTGGTGGAGGCACTGAGCTTGGTGGGGGAACTGAGCTTGGTGGTGGCACTGAGCTTGGTGGTGGCACTGGGCTTGGTGGAGGAACTGAGCTTGGTGGTGGCACTGAGCTTGGAGGTGGCACTGAGCTTGGTGGAGGCACTGAGCTTGGAGGCACTGAGCTTGGTGGAGGCACTGAGCTTGGTGGAGGAACTGAGCTCGGTGGTGGGACTGAGCTTGGTGGAGGAACTGAGCTTGGTGATGGCACTGAGCTTGGGGGAGGAACCGAGCTTGGAGGTGACACTGTGCTAGTTGGAGGCACTGAAATAAGGATGGCAGTACACCATAAGAATTGCTTATATAATATTCAACATTTCATATTCCTATTGATTAATTCAAATAAGAATGTTCACATTTAGTAACAGATGCCTTAGTTACCACAGCCAATTACAATATTATTCTTATCATCATCATTGTTATTATTATCATTATTATTATTATTAGTAGTAGTAGTAGTAGTATTAGTATTAATAGTATTAGTATTATTATTATCATTATTATCATTTTATTAGTAGTATTATCATCATCATTATTATTATCATTATTATTATTATTATAATTATTATAATTATTATTTTTATTATTATTATTATTAGTAGTAGTAGTAGCAATAATTGTAACAATTATGATAATATTACCTATATTACTAATAATACTTATTTACTAATTAAATTGTTAAAGGCTGATGTCAGCATTTCAATTTGAAGGACGTTGAAATTACTCCTCAGATAGATAACACCCGTAACAATTAGGGTTGGGTAAGACGTCAGGCCCAACGCCAGTGTAACATGTTATGCTTAAGGCCTGGTAGTCAGAGGTGATCAGAGTGGAATTTGAATTAATCAGTAACCAATCAGGTTTTACAACCTTCAAGTGAGGCATGTTGATAATGGATGTGAAGAACCATGCTTTATTTATAAAGTAAGAAGTGGAAGTTCCCATTTTTGTCACAGTTGTTGATGCTCTTAAACAATGTTTTAGAGAAATCTTTAATATTGAATAGTAGAATACTATTTTTATCTTTTCAATCAAGCTTGGTGGTGGCACTGCCATAACATTCCTTGAAAGCCATACTATTCCCTGAAAACCCAGAGTAATATGTGGGTTAAGCATAAGATAGTTATACTGGAATATCTCTGTTTGCATGCAATGATTTTTTGATATCAAAACAAATAGTTAAGTGACTGATTTTTTTGTAACTTTATACCGTTATGTTCATTATTAGATTGTGCAGTCGTGATTTCCATTCAATCCATGACATTTCCTCAAACATTCTTTATCAATCAATGTCAAAAAGCATCTCATCTATATGGTATTATTTGGCTGGATTTTATAGATTTTCTTACAAAGATTTATCTTATACCTTTTTTATAGACATATAAATAATGATATGTCTCTTACGTTAGCTGGTGTTTATTATTACCAGGTGCATCTTTGGATGGAGACTAGAGAGTTATGTTAATTTTTATGTTTGATTTGAACTTATGTAAAGGATTCTGCTTATTTCCGACTTACATGTTGTTGCCTCAGTTGTTGCTGGCTTTGTTGCTGGTTTTATAACTGGTGAAGTGATATAACATAAAACTAATTAGTTAATGAATGTAACAATATCTCAATTTAAAACAACACATTTGATACACATCGTGAACAAGTTAATCAATATATTTGAAGGTGATATATTCAATAGCCAAGATGATGACACACTACATTTTTTATCCATTTATAGAACTTTAATACTTTAATTTACATTTGTAATTATGATGTCTAAGAAGTGTCTTACAATATAATCCGCTGCTTATTCATTTGAGTAACCATTTGAACAATAAAATAATGATATACATTATTTGATATCTCCAGAAGTTTAAACGCTAGTTTATATTGGGACCTAATATCTTTATTGGTTTTTACTTCATATATTTTTTTAGAACTGCTTTATATATATATATATATATATATATATATATATATATATATATATATATATATATATATATATATATATATATATATATATATATATATATATATATATATATATATATATATATATATATATATATATATATATATATATATATATATATATATAAATATATATATATATATATATATATATATATATATATATATATATATATATATATATGTATATATATATATATATATATATATATATATATATATATATATATATATATATATATATATATATATATATATATATATATATATATATATATATATATATATATATATATATATATATATATATATATATATATATATATACATATATATATTTATAGGTGAACTTGGATATGACGGACCACTGTACGACAGATTTTAGCATATGACGGACACTATGCTTGGTCGCAGTCTGATGCATATCAAGTATTCGTCATATGTATACGACAGATTTTGCATATGACGGACCAATTTTCCTGGTCCCATTAAGTCTGTCATATCCAAGTTCACCTGTATATATATATATATATATATATATATATATATATATATATATATATATATATATATATATATATATATATATATATATATATATATATGTACATAAAGGTGATATAGGTGCTTACCTGTTGGAAGCGCTGTTGTCACTGATGGGTAGCAAGCATGTAACGCCACATCAACAAGTATAGGCTCATTCGGTGTTTCTTTGTTAAACACAATGACTATCTTGTTGGCAAATGTATCATCTGGAAATACTACTGTTTCATCTGCATCAAAAACCTAAAAAGTCAAATATTGTTGTGTGTTAGTCAAACATTTGTTTTAGGATATTTTCAGATTAAATGTATTTGCTAAAAGAAATGAGAAAAAGATGAATGCTGTTGCTAACCTGTGGGTTTGGTGATGACGGATCTGCAGGATTGTAGGGTGTTTTGTCACCATTTTCATCCACAAGGTAGATTTCAAAACTGTCAACGTTTGATACAGTCTCTGGCGGAAGACTGACATCACCCAACTGCACAGGGGGTTCATCCGCACTAGCTACAGTAAGTGTTATTTCTGGGTTCTCATCATCAGGTAGTGATCGCCATGGTGTGTCATCGCCAGGACGTAAGTCTCCAGGATTACCATTAGGTACATCAATATCTTCATCAGGTATAATCTGTGGATCCTCCATACCTTCAACCTCCTCACAGAATTTAGCAGTTGTAACTGTGGCTACAAAAATAAGCAGTTGCCATGAATGCCCCTTCCACATAAACTGGCACTGACGATTCTTGTTTATGGACACATTAACACTGTATTGCCTTACATAGCAAGGGTTCACCAGTACATCGCAAGAACTTCGCCAGCCTTTGTTGGCGGTTAAGAACATTTTGTTGAGGTTGTCGAGTTTTTTCTTGGCGTTGAAAACAGCATCTCAAACCATTTGTAAATACTTTGCAGTAGCAAGTCTTTGAGACCCTATCACAATGCTTTGCAGAAGAGTTAAAACTGCTGGCAATGCTGCTGTCAGCGTTTCATCATGCAGTCATCTGCGATCGTCATCGGTCGTGACTGAGTTCATACCATATGCTGATATTTACATTTATGTGGTGCCCCTGAGCCCTCAAAAGGTCCTCAATAGGACCTCAATCAAATTATGTTGCTATGTTGTCATGATGTCCTGACAATAAGCGATGCATTACCTGTAAGAAAGTCGTTGTGAAAGGATGTCTTTTATTATTTTCAAAAAATATGTTCATTTTACTTTCCCATTCCAACACTTCCTATTACCTTTGACAATCCCTGTCATTGGCAAAAGTACATGTATGTCATTTAGAGTAGGGTTTCTCTATCTAAATGCTTCCCTAAGAAAGGACTCACAAAAATGTTATTAATTAAAATACTTATATTTTACGCTTCACCTCTTTTCTTGTGTGTTTTTGTATATGTTTTGACAATACGTGCACAGAAATGACAAATAACGTTCTAAAACACTCACTGGTTGAACTTGGTGGAGGAATTGAGCTTGTTGGTGGCACAGTGCTTGTTGGTGGCACTGAAAATGTGGAATAATGGAAAAGGGTGTATTTCATGATATGCAACAATGCGTTTGGGCAAGAGATGCTTAAATGTGTTTTTCAAGATGTCTAATCTGGTATACATAATCAACTTCCACAATCAATAACCTTCCAATTATATTGAATATTCTCTGACGACTATTTTGATTGTAATGTTACAATAGTTTCTTTCATATTAGGTTAGCTCTTATTTAGCTCCCTACTGAAATATACCCATGTTGGAGATAGTGAGCTAGTGGGCTGGGTTCTAGAACTATGGTAGAACAGAGAAAACAAATTATCTTTGTGTGACTTTGCTAGTTGTTTCAGGGGTGTGATATCGAGGATATTGATAGGTAACAATTCCACTGCATTATTGTAGAAATTAAAAAATTGTTTACATTCATCTATATTACTATTAATAAATGGTGTTGATAATGGGTTTTATTTGCCATCTGAACAGTCATGGCTCGCATTTGAAACATCATCATCATGCCCAGTATATCAAACAGATGACTATAAATCTTATACAGCATTCTCCTTGTTTTGCCTTTTATACTCATTCTTCTAAGCTGGTAAAATAGGCTGTTGACCCATACCGAATAAAATGCTTTAGATACATCAAAATATGTCACATATACTCTTTTACCCAAGTTCGGAGAGAGCTGTACAAGAGCTGTCAGCAGACAAGAAATAGCCTTACTCCCATCACCTTGTGGAGGGGTAACACTGTTGATCCACCAGCTCCCAATCCTTGACCATATGAGAATTTAAAAGGTTTCTACTATAGGTTGACAACAGATTTATCTTCCTAAAATTCTCAGGGTTGGTGGTAGACATACTTTTGCTCTTATGAAGGGAATTTTCTATGCCCTCCTTAATTTGTCTGGGTATGTATTCAAATCTTATAATCCAGCTGAGCACTAGGAATAAGAATTTGACAACTCCATCTTCGCCCTGTTTGAAGTGTTCAGTCATCATACAGTCAAGACTAGGCACTTTGCCAGAATTGAGTTTAGAAAAATCATCTCTAATTTCATTGTATGTGGCAGTTTTATCTAGAAATTCATCACTATCACTCATATTCCTCCACACATTAATTTGTGCATCAACATAGTGATAATGTGTATGATCATAAGCTGGGTCTTTTCTGGGGGTGCATAAATTGCTGAAATGTCCCCTCCACACTTCAAGGAATTTGTTAGGATATTGAGCCCTTATTTCTTTTACGGAACTTCCAAAATTCTCTTCTTTCTACCTTTGCTGTAGACATGGTATGGCAAAGTTGTTCACTTGACTCACTCCATTCTTTTAAAGGGGGAGGATCCTCCCAGGTGTATAGCCTGTGATTATCAATTGACGATCAGCCATATTTTAATTGATTTGTGTGGATTTAATTGAACTCAGAAAAATACATTTTAGTGTAAATAGTTTCGAGGAACTCTTTGAGAAAGTTCCCTGGACAGCATTTTATCTTATCTAGATGAGATTGGTCTGTTTTACCATCTGTAAAACATCTTAAGCATTTAGTTTCTTTTAAAACGACCATATATGTGTAACTTTGAGACTGTTCATTCTTTTTTGAGCATTTTTATATATTTATAGCTTACTTGTAGTTTTCCTACAATAACAACGCACCATCAATTTATACATATTTTATGGCACTGAATGGCCTTTTGTGTGGCGATGTGCCTTTAAGCATCCATTTATCCATTCATTTGTTCAGTTTTATATTCTCTGTACATACAGACACACACACATATTCATATATATATATATATATATATATATATATATATATATATATATATATATATATATATATATATATATATATATATATATATACAGACACACACACATATTCATATATATATATATATATATATATATATATATATATATATATATATATATATATATATATATATATATATATATATATATATATTTATTGTAGAACGCGGCGCTGGCTTGAGGAGAAATAAAACTGCGTGCTGCTTCTGGGCTTGCCTTACCGCCACTGACGCTATGACGTCAGTCTTCACGTGAGCGTTCTTCGCAATGGGCCAATCATGATGCGGTGTTCCTTCGTCGCTATGCACGACGAGGTCGCGACGCCTAGACAATTAGAGGCGCCCTCTATTGGTCAGCATATTAACTATTGTTGACCTACAATAGCGGTTTCGTCTATTATGAGACTCATCAGAGGCAATTTTGCGAAATTTGGGGCCCTCATTAAGATGTGTGTACTTAGTGTACAGGGCCGTTCGGATCTCAGTTATATGGGATCCTCCCATTGGAAGAATGAAACTATATAGTTCCCGTTCACGTGGAAAGCATTACTTAGTTTTGAGGGTTTTTACACCCCGAGCGAATCTTAGTCCACCACCACAAAAAGATTGATAAGTGTAAAACGGGGCGGTGATGGTGGGCCTTGATCCCTCCCCTTTCTAATGGAGAGTGTGTGGATTTAATCATAGAAAATCACCAGTGTCCTTATGTTGTATATGGATGGGTTATCTATTTAGATCGAATAGATATTAATATGGATGTCACACGAGACATCATTAGATATGTGGCCGGTAAATATATATAAGCCGGTCTTGTTGATATAATTGAAATGACAATAATAATAATAATGATAATAATATGAATCATTGTGGTAATTAATAATAAAGCAGTTCATTTACTGTATTACACATTTCATTGAAACAATGATATGCTTTGATCAAAAAATGAAAATCAATAATTTTGATCGAAGTTGTACATTAAAATTGCACAAGTCCTATAGAATGTACTGTCGGAATAAGTTCCAAAATTTATTATATAGTTGGCATCCATAAATAAAATATCCAGTAAAGAAGGAATAAATTAATACATAAGTTAGTAGAAAGCAGAAGCTGTAAAGTGTTGCCTCGAAATAGTAAGGGGTCACTTATCGGTGGTTGTCGAAATTTGCTCAATAGTGTGGGCTAATATGTACATAATAGAATATGTGTTTATGATGATATATTCACATGATGACACGAAACATCTATGTATGTCTAAATATGTAATTTAGTTGTGAATAAAGATGGTAATAAGTAAACAAGGAGTAACTCAGTTGTTGTTGTAATTATAAGTCCTACAAGAGTGTTTGGGTTCTCAATTTATTTGCCTCTACTACCCTTGTTTTTCTTCTCTGCAGCCTTGTTATTAAAGACATTGAGTCCATCAGGTATTTTGGAGCGTAACCTGCATATCCAAGTTTGTTCTAAGTCTAATCTGTGTAGTAATGACCCGTCACTATCCGGGTGTCCTTTCGCGTATTGTAACACGAAGATTCTCATGTCTTGTATGCCATTGTGACCTTCCTCATTGAAGTGTCTACCCACGCTATGGATAAGGGTGTTGTTTTGAGTGACATTTCGGAAATGTTCACATACTCTGGATCTTAAAGTCCTTTTGGTCTGACCGACATACATTTTTTCGCATTTAGAACATGCGATACAGTAGACTAGGTTGTTGCTCTCACAATTGCAATTGCGAATGGTAGTATAGGTTGAGTCCGCCAGGGGACACTCTAGGCGGCCGCCTTTGTCTAGGCGGTCACAATACCTGCAGTTATTGCGGGTACAGGCCCTATTTTTAGGGTCTAACGTTGGATCTTTTAGCACGGGTGGTCCTGGGACATCCCATGGATTCTCTGTTGCGGCTCGAATGAGTATGTCTCTCACATTTTTGGGGCGTCTGAATCCCTTAATTATTCGGTAGTCCAAGAGAGGACGTGTGCTACTGGACCTATCTAAAAGGTCCCAGTTTTTGGATATGATTTTGTCCAAAAGACTACCAGACGGATGGTAAGTAGTGATCAGATATAATCTTTTTTCTTCTTGTTCGGTCTGTGTGTCTAATGTTGGTGGTTTATATTCTAACAATTTCTGTCTTTTTAGGCGGTAGGCCTTTGCAAAAGCTTCTTGGAGCAGTTTTTTGGGGTAGCCTGCTCTGTGAAAGTGACCGGCCATGGTGCGGGCTTCAGTAGTGAAGTCATTGTTGTCACTGCATATCCTGCGTAATCGTAGGAATTGGCTGTAAGGTATGCTGTCCTTACATTTAGGAGGATGGCAAGATTTGTAACTAAGGTAGTTGTGGGCATCTGTGGGTTTAGTGTAAAGCCCAGTTTTGATGTTCCCTTCGTTGTCGAGGCGAACTTTGACGTCTAGGAAATTAACTGTTGTCGGTGAGATATCAATCTCAAACTTGATAGACGGGAGGCAATTGTTCAGATATGTATTGAAGAGTTGTAGTTCTGCCTCTCCATGTGTCCAGATGACAAAAATGTCATCTATAAATCGGACCCATATATAGGGTTGCTTATGGTAAGTTTCTACATATATATTTTCGAACCAACCCATGAATGTGTTGGCGAATGATGGGGCCACTTTGGTTCCCATAGCAGTACCACCAACCTGTAGGTAGTGTCTTCCTGCAAAGTCAAAGTTGTTCATAGTCAATACCATTCTCAATAGTGATATTAGGCTCCCATTGGAGGGGTTGCAGAATCTGCCACGATCTCTATATAGAGCTAGTCGAGCTGCCTCTAGTCCCTCATCATTGGGGATGTTAGTGTAGAGGCTTGCCACATCTAGGGTGGCTAGTAGTGTGCCTTCTGGTAATTTGTCAATGTTATGTAGTTTTTGTAGGAAATGTGTGGTGTCCTTGATGTACGAAGGTAATTTCTTTACATGTGGCTGTAAGAAGTGGTCTACTAATTGTGAGATCATTTCGGTCGGACAACCGTTACCGGACACTATGGGTCTACCAGGTGGGTTGACCAGTTTTTTGTGGATTTTCGGAAGCATATAAAACAGTGATGTTCTGCCAGTGGATGACATTAAATAGTCATGGCACTTAAGATCTATTTCTTTATCTTCATACATGTCAGCAATTTTTTTGTTAATAGTTTTCCTGTGTGTGTCTGTGAGATCGACATTGGTCTCTATGTAGAATTTATCATCACTTAATTGTCTAAGACCTTCATTAATGTAATCTGTGGTGTTCATTACCACCACTGCACCACCTTTATCAGCTGGTTTAACTGTGATGTCTTTATTAGATAAGAGTTTTTTAATGGACACTTTTTCTTCTGCTGTGATATTCTCTCCATTAAATTTAGGTAATTTAGATCTGTTGAGAGCTAGTTCATTTTGTTGAATGAAATATTCTAAGGGGGCTAATACTGGAGGTATCCAGTCTGAGGGCAGTTTAAATTTTCTGTCACTAAAAGGCTTGTCTGGATCAAATCTTGGTGTGTTCGGTATGATTATTTCTTCATCATCCTCATCATCACTATCTATAACTCGCTCTACCTCTTTGAAATAGATTTCTCTCTTTAGTTTAAGATGAAAATTGTCCAGATCATCTTTGTAGAGTCTGAAGTCAGGTTCGCCCGGGTTCGGACAGAACTTGAGGCCCCTTGCTAGGAGTCTTTTTTCTGATTGTGTAATGTTTGTGTCAGAGAGATTAACAACTAGCTTGTCATAATCTGTGTTAGAGTTGTTGTTTGAGTTTAAATCAATAAAAGCATGTAGGTGAGAAGAACAACCAACTATCGACTTATAGTAAAAATAACTTCCCTTTTTATTATTAATGGCACATCTCAACATTACCTGAGATAAAATTATCACCCATAGCAGGATCAACCCACCATATGCACAAATGGCACACTCAAGTGTGCTGGAATACCATAAATGGGTATAGGAATGTAGTGTCCTAATTAAACTTAGTGTGATCAAACTAGAGGCACAGTATAAATAGATGTTAATCACATTGTGTGTACTCGCATTAAGTGCTGTCGGAAATTTCTTGTATAGAAAGTTCTTTTCAAGATTGGCACTTGATAAATAGAGAGCTGACGATGAAGTTTTAAGGAGAAACATGGAACATTTGTAGCATGGGCAGAGCCTCATTGCATGTATCATAGAATGATTTGTAATAGAGGAATCCACAGGGTATTTCCTAGCTTGAGCTACACAGCACAGTGCTTGAGAGAGAGGAATATCATAACTATGAACATAGAGTAAATAAGTATTACAGTACCTCTGTCTAACAAATTTTGAAGGATAGATAAAACCAGTACATCCTAGCTGAATATGATGTGTCTGAGGGTAAACTTTGAGGAACAACTTATTCTTCACATCAGGCTTAACCATGCATCTTAAAACGAGTAGCTGGTGTGTCGGAGAAGACCACTGTAAAAATATAACATAGTGAAAAATGTCAGTTAAAATGATCTCTATCTAAAATCATCCTTTAATTTCTAAATTGTATCTGGAGAAGTTCCAAATAGGTAATGGATGCATGGAGTAGTGTCCATGTGTAATACAGTAAATGAACTGCTTTATTATTAATTACCACAATGATTCATATTATTATCATTATTATTATTATTGTCATTTCAATTATATCAACAAGACCGGCTTATATATATTTAC
>OZ012696.1:24850920-24868420 GCA_963942565.1 Maea johnstoni
ATTGCAAATATATATATATAGTAATGACCGTAATCTTAGTCCATTGTGGAAGCGGTATTTCAGGGTATTTCATCATTTGTTTAAACATAGAAAGCAAGCATATTAACCAATAGAGACTAAATTTTAGTACAAGCATTTCGGGACCAATACATGGATATGGAATTAGTTGATATGTAGAATACAATAGAACATCTTGCGGGAATTACTAATGGATATCATCTTATCATCACAGTTCACACTTGCATAATAGGGCCATGATCATTTGTTTTGATGATACATGTTGCAGAATGCATTTTATGCATGTTCTATGTCCATCATATTCCTTACAAATATAGGTTGCAGCCTCTACTACTACTACTCTTACTATTACTACTTCGCCTTTTCTTTTATACAGTATTTGCATAAATCCGTACATTTTGTGTATAAAACATTATTAGAAAGAATGCAATCATGAAATATGCCAGTCAGGCGAAATAGAGAGCAATATTAGTTAACTAGAAGAAAAAAGACTTACCCGTCGTCAATGCTGAAATATAATGTAGACATATTTATGAAAAGCTTGCAAGTAATGATGTATAGTGTTTTTACTTCTATTGGATGAACAGGCAAACTCATTACCGATTAATGCCAACTGTATTTTGCTCATCCAACTTTTTAACAACCTTTCTACAACATTAAACCTCATAATTCTTTAACTTTTTTTCTTTAAAATATCTTTAATTTAAAGTAGCACAAATACTCTACAGCAGGGTTGTAAAGCGAATTCTTTAGCACTCCATATTAAAACCGTATACAATAGTTGTAGTAAAACTTCAGCAATGATGTCATGGGCGTGCAGTCATATATATGCCCAGATCGACACATAGGTAGTTATCAGTTTTGTGGATGTGTAAAATATCCAGTCTGCCCAGTGCATTAAATGTGTTTACTGTATGTTGTTTATCAAAGAGATGCAAATAGATATACATTGTCCGGGTGAGCCTGTTCTGTATTGCTGTCACTTTTTTGCTGTAATTTACTTAATCATGACTAGCAAGTTGTAATGAGCGAAACTTTGTTGTTCCCGACAAAAATACACACTTAACCGTAAATCACTGGCGACCTTCTCACATGACCCGATCCCTATTGGGATACATAAACCAATCAGCTGGGATATGAGGACCTGTCCATGAATAACATGCATCTAAAAGACCCCTTGGTCCACTTCGTAACAATAGAATATATTCTTACTCTCCTTCGTTCTCTTCTTTTACTTAGGGTATTTAATGTGTTGTCATCAACAATGAAAAAGGATGTTTTGGTAAAACGTTATGGCACCTTATGGCCTCTGTGTGCCAATTTGACTTTTATACCATTCGGCTAATGGCAAGGCCATTTGTTTTGAATGGCACACATATTTGCAGTGAATGTACTAACCCTTTTAATACTGAGGCTACTTTCGTCTAAAGCACAAGGATGCAAAGATTTCTGAAAAACATCTAAACCCTGTCATCTTGGTATTCATTAGATAGCTCTTGATGAGTACTTTCATATGAGTACCCATAAGCCAGGGTTTCAGTCATTTCTCAGGGTTTTTGCATCATTTTGTATTGCCCAAATTAGCCACCAGCAGCATAAGGGTTGAAAGTACTGATGATACTCACGGTGGAAACAGCCAAGCAGTTCCAGTCTCAGTGAAAGGTCATTGTCCTCATCCCATGAAAGGGGAGTGATCTTGATCCCTGTTGTTTGGACTGCCTCCGGTAGAGCAACTTTAACGTTTGTGTCAGAATCAGTATTACCATCAAATGTCTTAAATTGCAAAAAACAGAACCACGTTATGATTGTGTACACAATAAGTGCACAATTTGAGTTGGGTAAAATACTGACCTACATCTCATATCTAATAAACCAAACGGATAACCCTTTTTTCTAGTCATAAACCAAACAAAGTTTGGCATGTTTTAACCTAGATGGGTATGGAATCGCACAAGCGTAATTTAACAACACAAAAGTGCAAAATATGCAATTTTGTTTAAGCCAAAAACGTCATTTAATGTTAAATCATTTACGTTAACTCTAGAAAATAGAGCAGGACCAGGGGACACGTTCTACATTTTAAACCATCAAATTTATCAACTTCATTTTGATTGAAATATCAAAAAAAAATATTGAATTAGTCACCATTCTATTTTGTAAATATACTATTAATAGAATTTCAAGAACATATGAATGATAATAAGATATTGTAGCAGAATAAAATTTCTGATTTAATAATAGCAAAACAGCAACTGACATAACAGGCAGTTATATTTGCAGTTTGAAATGTGCTTGCTGTTTTCCAATGTAGGTGTACAGCCTGAATGGTATAAGTTACATCAGAACATGCTGTTACACGTTGAAAAGTACACTTTTGGTGTCCGCACTTCCGGTCAGTCAGATACTAAAATATGCAATTACCGTGTCTGGAATTCTGGTCCAGGTCCCATCATCCTCTCTGTATTCCACCTCAAAGGTTTTCACAAATCCTGGCTTTTCCTCTCCACCTCCTTGAAGAACAATGGCAGTGATCTCTCTACTCTCGGGGAAATACACCGTGATTGACGGGTCATCGTCTTCATCAGCTGGCACCCACGCTAGACCGTTAAGAGTTCCGTTGCCAGATCCCAACTTTGAGGAGGAGAACTCAATCATATCCAGCGATAGTTCACCATTCGATAATCCCATAGGCTCTTCGCAATATCCTGTAGCAGAAAAAGCAATATTCGTTTTATCCTATGAGGCTTTATTTCAAGGCACCACAAATCTATAAGTTGGTGTTTATTTTCTTTCGATGTTAGCTAGTTTCTGTGATAGGCATTGTTGTATAGTTGATTTTCTTGACACACATACCATACCTATCACATTAACTACATCACCTTGATACATTTACTTTACAAATCTGATTACCTATTACATACGAATCCATCAGGGAATACCAAGCATATGGATATTCTACGCTGTTCAGTTATTTTAAATATCTATAGCTGTATTGTTTACCAAATCAATTGTTATCAATTGTATACTTTGATTACAGTTAAGCTTACAAAAACTATACCCTTTATTGTACTTTTTATCTAACCAGAAGACAGTAATATCATCAACTTGTACTATCATGAGAACTGTACTTACCAGGTGTAGTGATGGCAGCTGAATGTTTTGGACAAGAAAATGGAAAACAGTCAAAATGAGAAGAGAAACGGTTGCATCAAAACATTCGTTTAAAGATACAATTGTTGTAGTGACGTTGCGATCATTTACGATATCAGTATATAATAAATAGCTATAATGTACCATTCACAATGTCTTCAAGAGATATATCTGACATTAGAAAAAGTCTTTATCATCTAGATATTTCTTTCCTTTCTCAAGGTATAGCAGGAAAAACGTGTTGGTGCGTCACTTCAAGTGATTTGATTATATAATTCTAGTATCATTTGTCAAGGTTTTACAATATATTTATCTTTGTACTCTTTTTAAACAGTGATTCTGACTTCAGCATTAATAAAAGTTACACTTCCTCTTCTATATATTTCAGCTATATATTATATGATTACCATCTCTCACACTATATATGATAGATTACAAATGCAAGTCCAAAAAGTTGCTGCTCATATTGGGTATTCAAGAAACAAAAATATGCGTACTCTTCTCTGTGAAGAATCATGTTTTTATGTCGCTTTGTTATGTCAAGTAAAACTCATAGATATAGCTGTTGTCGTATGTTGCTTTGTTATGTCAAGTAAAAGTCATAAATACCCGGCATAAATATACCTGTAGTTGTATGACGCTTTGTAATGGCATTTGGAATTTGGAATTTTGTTTTTCGTCACATTTATGCCAATTGTGGCTAATTCGTGACTAGCCAGTTGTAAGTAGTGGAGGAAACCGGAGTACCCGGCGAAAACCACCGCTTAATCCTAAGTTACTGGCAACCTTCTCACATGTCCAGGCCGGGATTTGAACCCAAGCAAAGGTGAGAGACAGCGTGCAGTCAGTGGCGGCGCCTTCGACCACACGGCCGTCAGAGCAGGCCCCGTAGGCGCCATTGTAATGTCAAATAAAAATGATAAATCTACCTGTAGTGGTAATTGCAGTGGTAATTGACATCGGATGGAAGCAGCCAAAGAGCTCCACATCAGCAGTCACCTCCTCACTCTCATTGATCTTGTTGAAGGCAATAACGATGACCTCAGCCTCCACGTCACCATTGAATATGATTGGCTGGTCAGGGTTGAATTGCTGAAAAGAGAACAAGGTTTTTGTAGTTTTTATGATATTCTCTTACCTTCTTCACAAGGTTTTCTTCACTGTGAAAACGTCACTTTGAAAGGCAAACTTCGAAAGAGTGCAATTTACACATATAGCTCAATCACATGCATACAGCGCAATTACATAGCAAATTTAATTGATACATATATCATTAAAACAATTGGATTGATGTCTTACTTTAGAGTGGAACATTTACTGTTTAAAGATTTTTAAATGTAAAATCCAAAAATGAAATGTACACATATCTATAGTGTAATCATATGCATTCACTGCAATTACATAGCAGAGTTGAATTGATGCATATATCAGGAAAATTGGATTGATGCCTAACATCAGAGCGTTTACATTTACTGTTTAAAACTTTTAGATCTAAAAGCCGAAAAGGAAATGAACACATATAGTGCACTCATATGCGTACAGTGCAGTTAAAAAGCAACATTTAGTTGATGCATCTATCAGAAAAACGTGATTGATGCCAACTTTAAATAGTTAACAATTACTGTTTATATATTCTAGATGTAAAATCCAAAAACAAATTGGACACATATAGTGCACTTATATGCCTGCACTGCAATTACAAAGCAAAATAAAATTGATGCATATATCAGGAAAATTGGATTGGTGCCTAACTTCAGAGCGTTAACATTTACTGTTATGCCAATTTCTAATCAATGATAGAAAGTTTGTATCTCAATGTAACTTACATTGCTAAGGTGTTTACATGTATGTATGTTTTCAACAAGTAAATGTTTATAATTGTTATCTGAATATATTTTGATATCCCCTGTAAATTAGTACACCCGAAAGGTTTGCCATTGCTAAATTTAGACACAAAACCTTAGCCTAGTGAAAACTACATGATAGTGTGTAAATCCATAAATGACATACCTCTGGGACACCTGAAGATGGATCCCTAGGATTATAAGCTTGGGGAGTGTCATCATCCGGGCCTTGGATGAACAGCGAAACGCTACCAATATTGTCGGTTACATCCACCGGGAAAGATAACTCTCCGAGCGAGACTGGAGAGTCGTCGTCCCTAAAGGTAATTGTCACTTGAGGAGCATTGTCACCTGGACTGGATTGCCAAGGAGTGTCATCACTGGGTCTTAAGCCAGAGATATCCCCGGATGATACTTCAACGCTCGAGTCCGGAATCATTGATGGGCTTGACATGCCATCCAGATCACGACAGACTGACACAGCTGGAATATTCAAAGCATTAGCATACTGTTAATCCCTTAAGTATAGCGGGGAACAATAAGATAGCGATGATAGCGCTCTGCCCATATGCACTATTATAAAATCCCTGTCTTTATTAAATTCTTAATTGAACTTGCTGCTGCTGTTCCCGTTCACCGCTATACTTAGATCAGGCTATCCATGGCAGTACCGTAATTGCGCTATATAATGTTCACGCCATATTTAAGTGATTTGTCAGTATATGTCAGTGTGAAAATGTTGTGATTAACAAAGGGGCAATAGCTTATATATAATTCTAACATAAGAAATGCATCCTGGTTCAATAATTGAACAAACAGTTATGCAGCTATTGAGAAATGAGCAAATACATGCAGCTCTGCGTTTAGGCATATCATTTGTATCATACATTGGTATCAAAGTATACTTTAATGAATGCAAAAAATACATTATAACAAAATAAACACGTTACAGCATATAAAGTATTGAAATGTAGAATATCAATTACTCCTCTTCTTTTTCCTATTTATACTATTTAATGTTTCCTGTCAATACTATTTCCTCCTCCTCCTCCCCCTATTACTACTACTTCTACTACTACTACTACTACTACTACTACTACTACTACTACTACTACTACTACTACTACTACTACTACTACTAGGACTACCACTACTACGTGGATACTCTGGATAGTGTGAATGATAATATCTAATACTGCCACCTTCACCATAACTACAAATCCCACTAATGCTAAAGAGGCATCATGAATATATACTCACTCGTCAAAGCTGTAAGGGAAATAAAACGTATGAGTATATGTGTAAATCAGGTTTGACCTATGGAATCAGGTGGTTGATAATTAGTCTACCACCTGCATGGCACATACTAACACTAATATGTGATTGAGATATGGTAATGTAATCACACCCATACACCTCACACTTGAAATACAAAAAAAAGTCTTTGCAGCGTAAAAGAGGTGTGCATTGAGAATGGATTTGACGTGCCTAAAACATAACTTGTGACTAATAAGAGACCGTATATATTTCAGCAATAAATGCCTTTCGTTTTTCGTTCTTTGGCACGATTTTACCAACTTTCCTTTATTGTTGTTACAATTTTTTGGTTCATGATAACTCGCAATTATGAACAGACGGTATCAAATATATATTTTTGCTTGATCAAAATAATTTTCATACCCTCATATACACTTATATTATTATTAATACCATTCCAACCATAGCTTGCCATGGTGTTGTCATCATTTCTCTTTTGTTTCTATGCATACGATAGCTCAAGCAAATAGTCAGGCGCTGAAAGATGATTATATTTCCTTAAGCAAAATAATTTTCAGATCCGATCAGATGATTATATTTTCTAAATAAAAATATTTATCAGATCTTCGTTTATATTGTCATCAATAAATATTCAAATGATTGCACATTGTACTTACTTGTTGGTGGCGCTGTGGTAGTTGGAGAAGGTGTGGCTGGATGGAAACATGCATGGAGACTTATGTCAGCGCTAACAGGGTCGTCAGGATCGTACTTCTCAAACACTACCTTTACAGCGCTGGCCAGTGTTCCTTCTGGGAAAACCACAGTATCCTCCGGGAGGAAGGACTACAAGTAAACACAAACTAGTAGTAGTAGTATTAGTAGTAGTAGTATAAGTAGTAGTAGTAGTAGTAGTAGTAGTAGTAGTAGTAGTAGTAGTAGTAGTAGTAGTAGTAGTAGTAGTAGTAGTAGAAATAGTAGTAGTAGTAGTGGTAGTAATAGCAATAGCAAATAGAAGTAGTAGTAGTAGTAGTAGTAGTAGTAGTAGTAGAAGTAGTAGTAGTAGTAGTAGTAGTAGTAGTAGTAGTAGTAGTAGTAGAAGTAGTAGTAGTAGTAGCAGTAGTAGTAGTAGTAGTAGTAGTAGTAGTAGTAGTAGTAGTAGTAGTAGTAGTAGTAGTAGCAGTAGTAGTAGTAAAAGTAGTAGTAGTAGTAGTAGTAGTAGTAGTAGTAGTAGTAGTAGTAGTAGTAGTAGTAGTAGTAGTAATAGTAGAAGTAGTAGTAGTAGTAGTAGCAGTAGTAGTAGTAGCAGTAGAAGTAGTAGTAGTAGTAGTAGTAATAGTAGTAGTAGTAGTAGTAGTAGTAGTAGTAGTAGTAGTAGTAGTAGTAATGGTGGTACGACTTTCTAGTTGTCGATATTAGAGGAATCAAATAACAACCTCCCACATGCACTGATCAGAATACAAGCCCTAGCAATGTTGAGAAACATAGAGAAGTATATGAGAACATCTCCTTCCTGCCGGCTAACAGGTCTTTTGTTTATAATATAAACTACTTCGTGTGAAGACTTATATGTTTTTTAACATTCGCACTACGTGATACTTACAGCTGGGAAGGTTGGGTTCAGTACTGCTGGATTATATGGCACAAAGTCTTCACCGGGACCTGGCTGAATGTAGATGGTGAATCGCTGAACATTCTCTGGTTTTTCCAATGTGAGATCACCGAGCTCAGTAAGACCATCATCCTCATCTGCCACATCAATTGCCACTTCAGGCTCTGAATCTGAGGGGTCCGACTGCCATGGCTCGCCACCGGGGCGTACGTCTTCCGGGGAGCCACTGCTCGCGACAATCCTGTCATCAGGTATCAGCGTATCATCGTCCATACCATCAGTCTGGCGACAGGGTCCAATAGTAGCTGGAACATTAAGGAAGACAGTAAGTTATAAAACACAAATTGCATTATGCCATATGGTATATAAAAATGTAAATAAAAAACAATATTTTTGTCAGAATTGTATTCGTAGTTTTCACCGGGTACTTCAGTTTACTTTACCAGTTTCAACTACGAGTCACTACTACTACAATATGGTTAAAAGGTGACCAAAAACGAAATTGCACTCAAAGTGGTGTTCAGCCAATTCTGAATTTGGAAACCTTAAAGACAATATTTGTGCAGATCAACAAAATGATATGGTATCTACCAATAAGGTGATGGTTTATATAATGAAGCTTTGGCCTTGCTTAGATAAAATCAGGAAAGTACCATATGTTGCCATATATTTTGAAGGAGAGATTATGAATACAACATGAACTGAATGGCCTCTATGTTTCTGTTTATAGATACGTCAGCAGCAAATATTTTCAACAATCCAAAATGATGGTTGATTTCATTTTAGATGGTGCATGTATGAGGTTTGCTTTGGTAACAACAAACAACCAAATACTGTAGAACACACAATGTACGTGTCTGTTTATATATAGCGTACATAGTGTGTGGTTCCGCTTGGCTATATATATATTTTTTTCCTGTACTTTGGCGCAGTCAGCGGCGGCTAGCGTCGGTAACATAAAGATACGCTATGATGCGAAAACTCCCAAATTCGCTATATTTGGGAAACGCAGCATATGTGTGTTCTACAGTATGCAAAACATTTGCTCAATGAAAATCAAAGTGTAACCTACTTGGCGGTGCCGTGGTTGTAACAGTTGTCGGCAATGTTGTCGTTGTGGTTGTGGTTGGTGGGGGTGTGGTCTTAGGGTGGAAGCAAGCTGTCAATTCCACATCTGCACTCACAACATCATCAGAATCTTCCTTTACGAACTCAATCTCCACACGCTCAACAAAAACATCAGCGGGGAAGTAGACAGTATCTCCTGGACCGAATTCCTGTTATAGAGAAAACAAAGCAACCCATGTATATATCATTCAAATCAATATATATATATACTGTATATCCAGAATATTTCAAGGCACGAAATGCTGCAAAGAAAAGTGCAAATCCTTTTGTTAAGTCCTTTGTGCAACACATGCTATAGTTCACAGAGTATAATACTAAAATGTTAGAGTTACAGGATTCAATCTCACTGAACCAGTCCACATTGAGAATCAGCGCAGAGCCCTATATATATATATATATATATATATATATATATATATATATATATATATATATATATATATATATATATATATATATATATATATATATATATATGCATGCAAATGAGAGAGTGGACTTTACCTCAGGACTCACGGCACCTCCTGGTGGGAATGCAGAGTTGTAAGGTGTCACAGTTGTGTCATCCTTCAGAAGAAGGTAGATTCGCACACCAGCTACGTTGTCACTCGTACTCTCGGGAATGGTAATAGAACCAAGTTGTGGGGCTTCCTCCGGGGTATCGGATAAGACGAGTGTCACCACGGGGAATTCATCATCAGGCCCAGATACCCATGGGGTGTTATCCCCGGGTCTCAAACCCGTTGGATCTCCTGAGGTTGCTTCAAGGTTAGTGTCAGGTATAATCTGTGGGTCTTCCATCCCGTCAGTGTCTGTACAAACTGTTACTGTAGTTTGTGTGACAATGGTAGTCTCTGCAAATGATGAGAGGGTATGAGATAAATCATAATAATATGCATGAAACGATGTCAATTTAGTATAGTTCTGTTGCATTTTACCATGATTCTATTTAAAGCCCACCATCACAGCCTCTTAAGATTAATCACAATATCATGAATCTGCGCAACTCAAAGGTATGTGGTGTGAAACGATGGTTTGTCGACTTCACTTATTGGACTCATATTCGACCAAACCTCAGTTGGTGTAATTTTTGTGTACTTTGAATTTTAATTTTACTATCATTGTCACTTTTTTCTGCAAAACATAGCTGAAAACTTGACTGGCCTGTTGTAAGTATTGGAGAGAACCAGAGTACCCGGCAAAACCACCGCCTAGTCCCAAGTCAGTAGCAACTTTCTCAAATGCTTTATATTCTTCATCAAGCATGTATGCTATCTTGCCTCTATTATAATGAGCCTCTCTATACATAGTTACAGAAGTTCTACTTGTGAATTGTACTGATTTTATAACTTTTTAGAAGTATTAAACATATCAATTAGATTACATCTTCTCGTTTGTCATGGGCAATGTTACTTACGTGGTGGTGAAGTTGTAGTTGCAGTTGTAGTTGTAGTTGGGGCAACAGTGGTGGTGGTCACTGCAATTTTCAAAAATGGATAAGTAAGTAAATGTCATAATGATTACCATAGGGCTCCCAAAATGTATTTTGGGTAATAGTAAAAACTTCATGAATAGGTAGGGAGGGAGAACTTACAATAATAACCGACTGTATCGTCTAAACGTGCTATGGCCTTATTTTATCACATAGGTACAACCTCTATGCGAATGAAAATATTCGTAATGCACTTTGGTATATTTCGACATGTCTCATCAAAAGTCTGATCTCAATTTATCAGTATGACATCATAACATATTGCAATATGACAATGAAACGGATTAAAACAGAATAAATGCAAAAAATACAAAATAATACAATAAATACAAAAATGGAATATCATGTAATACTATGATATATGAAAATGAAAGAAATAAAAAAATAAAAAATAATAATAACAACAATACTATTAATACTAATGATACTAATACTTCTACTACTATTACTACTACTACTACTATTACTACTACTACTATTACTACTACTACTACTACTACTACTACTACTACTAATACTACTAATACTACTACTACTACTACTACTAATAATAATAATGATAATAATAATAATAAAAATTAAAAAAATGATAATAATAATAATGTTTTCTTACCAGGAGGTCCTGTAGTGGTAGGATGGAAACAGGCATGAATGGAGACGTCTGACACATGGACGGGCGAATCTTCATTGTCTTTGGAGATAACAATCTGCACTTTCAACACTTTAGTTGTTCCATCGAACACCACTGTGGTTCCTTTGGGATACCTCTGTTTAAATAAAAGTGCAAACGCCTGATAAATTTGCTGGCATTTTCTTTTAACGTCACTTTATTGATTTTGAAATAGTTTAGAAATACACACTGTACTCACTACAAATATAATGCGCAGATAAAAAAGCATTCATAGCTGATGAAGCTAGTTTGTTCAGTTTTTATATAGTACTTTATTTGGGTATATATATATAGAGAGAGATATAAGGCGAATGTGATATGTCCGAGAATGAATTAGGATTTTTTTAAAGTTCTCATAGTTACGAAAGGTCCGCACCTTTAAAAGACATATTCCATTACCAAATGGAGAATTTTTACCCATAATGATAACAATGTTTTAAGATAGAACATATAAGTAGATATAAAAGGTAAGAAGTTTCTACTTCTATATATTCCTTAAAAAACACTCTCGCTGTGTAAGGGTTAAGCCCCTGAGAAGCTGTACAACACACCGTTATATGTTCTTTTTTATATGTTGGGTCTTTGAGTCTATTATTCAGTTTATTATGTTCCTTTTTTTGTATTTGTATGATTTTGTAACATATATGTTGCAGCCAATAAACATACTACTACTTCTTAAATGCCAAGCAGGTCTTTTTTGTGTGTATAGTGCTCCATTTCCAAAATATTTAATATGATCACAGAACTGCTGGTGGTAGAAATAATTGCAAGGGTAATCATTATTCTTTATGTTTTGCTGTGTAAATCTCTTCATCGGAGCTAAAAACACATGACCACATAGAGATGTTAACCTAATGTACCGGTCAACCAGCAATTGGAAGAGTGGTTTTTGGCATGCTCGTGGGATAATTAGGTAGGCATATATCATGCTCCAATTAATGTAGGATACACAATTTACGCGTCTGTTTATATTCAGCGTACAAAGCATGCGATTCTGCTTCGCTATATGCAAACACTCCCCAATTCGCTATATTTGGGACACGCGTCATATGTGTGTTCTACAGTAACTACTTCGTGAAATCATCTCTAGGTGTGAGGTAATGGGCATGTGTTTCTATTAGTGCCAAAGTAACTGGATGGCAGTTGGCTTTTAAGACTCCACACACATTTAGCGCAGAAATTGAACATATATATATGTATATATATATATATATATATATATATATATATATATATATATATATATATATATATATATATATATATATACATATATATATATATATATATATATATATATATATATATATATATATATATATATATATATATATATATATATATATATATATATATATATATATATATATATATATGTGTGTGTGTATATATATTACTCACCAGAGGCAAATTAGAGTCTGGGTACTCTGGATTATAGGCTACAGGTGCATCGTCCCCTTCAAACTGCAGGAACAGCTCAAATGTCTTAATGTTAGTACCCTCCACTGTGACGTCACCGACCTCGGCACCGTCATACAGATCAATGGTCACTGTAGGCTGCAGGTCGTCAGCATCCGGGCTCCAGCGATCGCCGTTGCCCGGTCGGATGTCTGCGGGGTTGCCGGATGATCCTGTGATCTGGCTGTCACTGATCACGGCAGGGTTGTCCATTCCCTCAACTTCACGACATGGTCCGATCGTGGCTGAATAATAATAATGATGATAATAACAATGATAATAATAATAATAATAATGATAACAATAATGATAATAATAATTATAACGATAATAAGTATAATGATAATAATAATAATACTAAAAAAATGATAGTGATACTACTACTACTACTACTACTACTACTACTACTACTACTACTAATAATAATAATAATAATAATAATAATAATAATAATAATAATAATAATAATAATAATAATAATAAAAATAATAATAATGATAGTTGAATTTTAGACATTTAGGGGCCTTTTATGGAGGAAAGTAATGTCCACTTGGAACTTAGAAAATAAGTTACAACTGAGCTTGGGTTAAGATTGCGTTTGTCATGACTATATTGTTTTCAACAGCGAAGATTCTAAAATAACGAAGCAGAAACTTTGGAACCAGGCAGAATTTCAGTGGTAACATTCAGGTGTAAGTATTAAGAGTCTGAATACTGTTTTTTCATATGCCTGCTATGCATACTGGTTAAGTTCATGTACCTGTAGAACATAGGTCACATAGTATGATAATATACTGCTTACTTGGCATTGGTGATGTTGTGGGGATGGTTGGAGTAGTAGTCTTGATCTCGAAACAGGCACGTACAGCAATGGTAGATTTTACGGGTTCATCTTCAATCGTCTTTTTGAATACCACAATAATCTTCTGGCCTTCGGTTTCTGGTGGAAAGTAGGCTGTGAGGCCAGGTTGATATTGCTGAAGAGAAAACAATGTATAAACATTAACCGAGTGTTACATCTCTTGTGTACGCATAATCTGACACATATCAGAAAAGCCTGAACAAAAATGGGAAATATTAATTTAAAGTTGTTTTTGTTTTAGTTTATAGCGCCTCGTCAAAGACTTCTATTCAAATTTTACTAGTTTGAATAAGATATTGGTTAACTACATGCAGCCGTCAGGGCATAAATAGTTGACAGAAATATTTGTATGATATCATCTTCTACGAATCGTCTTTATAACTGTACTTGAATAAGAAATGTCATCGAGAAGCGAATCAACAAGTTTCTTTTCGAATTCTATTTTTGCTTATGTATACTTTTGGCAAAAAACGTGTCAAAACTAACAGCCATTACTACAATACTTCACTTGTGGACATGTGAGAAAGTTAAAAGTGACTTGGGGTTAGGCGGTGTATTTTGCCGGGTGCTCTGATTCCCTACACCACTTGCAACTGGTTAGTCACGACTTAGCCGAAATATGGCAGAAAGAGTGACGAAAAACGATATTTCAAAATCTAAGTAAATCAATCCCATGGGCATGTACATCCCAGCTTCTGAAGGTGCTGTGTATTATATACACACTTAAATATGGCAGAAAAAGTGACGAAAGATGAAATTCCAAACTCACCTGTGGTATACCAGGAATCGGATTACTTGGGTCAAATGGTATTGGCGCGTCATCATCAGCACCCTGGATGTAGATCTCGTAGTATTCCACGTTGTCACTCTCCGGGAGCGAGACGCTTCCGAGATCTATGTCCTTGTCCTCGCTGACGATGATGGTGACGTTGGGACGGAGGTCATCGGGTGCGGAGCGCCATGGCGTGCCCGTTGACGGTCTGACGTCATCGGGACCGGCTCCGTTGGAGGAGGGATGAAGGTGTGATGCCCCCAGTTGGGATGATAAGATCATCATCCATACCTTCCAGCTCCACGCAGACTGGAGTGAAGGCTGAAATAGATAAAAAGTAACTGTGCATACCCAGGAAAAAAGTTTTTGAAAATAAGTAATCTTTATCTTAAGTCAGAAATGTGTTTACAATTGTAAACACGATCTGCCAGGGCTCTTGGCTCCAGGAAACGCCCAGATGTCACACTAGAATGAGACTGAGACTTCAAAATATGTGACTGGCCAGATCCTCTAGACACTGCTAAATTCGATGATTTTCAGGAAGATTGACCCCTTGAATCTATAAGCCATTTAGTCTGTTTTTACTTTTGAACAGATTTCATTTAGATACTTGTAAAATATATGTGTTGATATCATCTATCGACTGGTCTATTTATTCATAGAGTCCATCAAAAATGCTGTGCTCCTGTACCAATCGGCCACAGTTAGGTCTTATATACTTGGAAGGCCCTACATAAGTCTGTGAGACCTTGTAAAAGTTACATTCGATGAAGAAATTATCAATGATATTTCATAATCAAGTAAACCAATTGACTCACCGGATTTCGTCTAAGGGTGTTATGAACTGTCTCTGCTGTTAATGTCAATCAACATTAATAGGCCTTAGCAATTTTTACAACTCGCGTTAGAATATGGCGCTAAAGTAAATTGCTTTTATGTGTTAAATAGTCCTAAATCCATTTGTTTTATATTATAAGAATTCGTCCATTGTCAGCTATGGAAGAATATCTGGGAAAAAGGTTAGATACAAGGGGATACTCACTAGTTGTTGGCAGTGTTGTTTCTGAAAAAAAAGATTTAAGACCGATATGAAAAATATTTCTATTACAGTTTGATAACATTACTTTGATATGGTATCTCACTGATTCTTGTAATATTTACGTAGATGATTACATAATTTAGTTTCTGAGTCCCCAAGGTAAATTTATATATTACATGTTTGGTATGGACGCAGAACAGGAGTTACATAGTACATGTGGTGAGATGTTACTGTCAAAGACATAGGAATAATTACCTAAAACATGCCAGCATAATGATATTCACCAATCAACTTGAGCACTCAATTAGTACTAATTGCACACAAATTTGCGTAATTCATAATATATCTATTATTTAGACACTGACACTCATTAAGTAAGATCACACGAGTTATAAAGCTATTTATTATTGGCAATAAAAATGGCATTGTCTTCCTTTTGTCTAAGCATTAAAATGAATATAGATGAAATAATTGTTCAAAAAATGTTTCTAAACATTTTTATCTCAACTAGTCTGATTGATATGTTTGCCAAATAACGCTTAGGGAGAAAAGACAATTGTATTGAATTGGTTGGGCAAACTTACCTGTTACCGGGGCAGCTGAAATGAGATCGAAGATAGTTCATGATAACGTAAATAGGAAAGGTAAGGTATGTACGCAAAAGGTGTTGTGATCAAGAATCGTGAAAGTATTACAACATGTGTCAAATGATGCATCATTCGATTGAACTTTCGTGTAGAACCATTTATTGTTTTAACCCATTAACACTCAGAGCAGCCAAAAGAGGCCTGACAAATTTGGAAATATATTACTTACAAAAGCATTTTCTTGAAAACATTTGAAGGAGAAATATTTATCGAAAGCCAAACTACGACTCTACTTCAAATATGTTGTGAACTTTCACTTTGTTCTCAAATTATTTTTAAAAGTATGAAAGTAGTAGACGTTTAATTCTAGTGGAGCTCTAAGTGTGAATGGGTTAAGTAAACGGTGAATATGATTATTAGTCTCACCTACCAGGAATAGCATTGATTTCTGTAAATGTTTCTACTCTTAGAGACAATTGCCGTGGAGATTTTCATGCCTTTTACAGTAAAAATTTAGAATGAAATTTTTATTATTGCTCCTTTCATCTTCGAATCCCCGAAAGGAATAATGAAGATTGATCACATTTGTAAAAGCTTTAAAGCAAACTTGTTTATTCCATGCATGTTCGTTTTCCTCTCTTTAATCATTAAAATGTTTTCGTTTAGCATACATATAGTTAACACACAGTATCGTTATTTTCTGTTCCCTATGTGATAGATAGACCCCAAGGAAGCTGTAGTGTAAGGGATATACCCAAGGTGTTACGAGGCGGGGGCCGAGTAACCCCGAGTGTATCACATACACCACAGCTTCCGAGGAGTCTATGTGGCTTGTACCACAGTTGACTGCCTTCCACCAATCACAGGCCGAGAAAAGCCTGACAGAGTACTCTTGCTAAATAACCTTGGGTAACACCTTTGGGTTTAGGCAGCTTAGAGAACAAAGGCTTGAAAAGTGTGGGTTATGTCTTATAACCCTACACTTTTAGAGGCCTCCGATTGGTGGAAGGCAAGAAACAGTGGTACAAACTACATACTAATCGGTGAAATTACTGGTATGGTAAAGTCCTGACTAGTGCAATTATTCAAAATATACTTACTCGTTGTTGGTGGTGGTGGAGTTGTTACTTGTGTAGTGACCTCTGAAAAACGTTAAGACTTTACTGATAAACTATTATGCCACTGTAAATAACAGGGGGTTTTCTTTGAATATTCTTATAAAAGTTTTGAATATACTTTCAAATTTAACATAGAATAGACAAACATAGATACCAACTTTGTCCCAGTTAGCTAAAGGCCGGATCACACACACCCGACAAGCTAGGACTTTTTGCCAGACGTACCTAGGACATGCCCGACGCCAGTGCGACAAAAGTCCTAGGTGTTTCAGCTCACGACAAATATGCAAATTAGCATGTCTTGGAAGTGTCGGCGACACGTCGGGGACACGTCCGGGGACACGTCGCCGACCTATATATTGCTATCATGAAGTCTTTGTTGAGACAGGTATTAGGACATCTTGACAAAGTGAGTATGTTAGTCAAGACTGTCTCGGATGTGTCGGCGACACGTCGCCGACGGTGTTAGGACATCCAGGACGTGTCGCCGACT
>OZ012696.1:24870215-24892715 GCA_963942565.1 Maea johnstoni
ATATATATATATATATATATATATATATATATATATATATATATATATATATATATATATATATATATATATATATATATATATATATATATATATATATATATATATATATATATATATATATATATATATATATATATATATATATATATATATATATATATATATATATATATATATATTATATATATATATATATATATATATATATATATATATATATATATATATATATATATATATATAATATATATATATATATATATATATATATATATATATATATATATATATATATATATATATATATATATATATATATATATATATATATATATATATATATATATATATATATATATATATATATATATATATATATATATATATAATATATATATATATATATATATATATATATATATATATATATATATATATATATATATATATATATATATATATATATATATATATATATATATATATATATATATATATATATATATATATATATATATATATATATATATATATATATATATATATATATATATATATATATATATATATATATATATATATATATATATATATATATATATATATATATATATATATATATATATATATATATATATATATATATATATATATATATATATATATATATATATATATATATATATATATATATATATATATATATATATATATATATATATATATATACATACATACATACATACATACAGACATACATAACATTTTCAATTTTGAATTCGTCTGTCCTATTTAACTTTGAGAAAATTCCTAGAGAGATATCAGCCTTTCTCACTGTTTCATAATTTTGTTTAATAACGGGGCTATCCAGAAGTGGGGGGGGGGGGGGTAGACACATGTTACAAAACGGACGTAGGTGTAATAAAGATTTACAACCCACCTAGGTAAATTTCCGAGCAACATGCCGGCCATACTGGACACTGCATAGGTATAAAAAGCGTTGGTCAAGCCTAACTGACCAGTAGACTCTGAGGCTTGCTCCAGGGTTGACTGATAGGCATAGTTCCTATTTTTCCAGGGCCATTTTCGCAAAATATCGGATACTACAAAGTACCTTCAACAGAGACGTGGGTTTCGTGAGCCCTCAGCAACTATGGGCGGGATAAATCATCCCTTCGTTCTTCTCCTCCTGTGGACTGCCTTCATTTCGACCACATATGCTGAGTAAGTCACCACAACTCACAATACACACGCACACATCCCGCCGCACTATATATATATATATATATATATATATATATATATATATATATATATATATATATATATATATATATATATATATATATATATATATATATATATATATATATATATATATATATATATATATCCCATTGTTTTTAAACCAAGTTGTAGATTGTAATATACCGTGCGCCTTTTGAACCCACTTTTTAAACTGTCTAGACTACAAAGTTATTACTCATGGGTATCGAGCATATTGAACTATTATGTGTTCAGCCAAGCTTTTCCTGACCATCAGAAGCCGTGGTGTATGTGTGATAACAAGTAGGGTTGCTCGATTCCGCCTCGTAACACCTCGAGTACTAGTATATCACATACACCACAACCTCCATAGGATTTGATCATTACATTTCTGGAGACCTGCGTTGGGTGGAAGGCCGCTACGTATGAGGGTGCGCCTCTCTGATGCGGGTCGAGTGGTCGAGCCCTTAAGTGTTTACTTCTATCTTAAACTTTACACGCTGGAGAAAAACACGTATGACACAAACTAGCTTTTACATCCCATTTTGTTTAAATGCAATTAAGATACTAATGTTCGAATGTCCATGTAAGACACCGTAAGACCAATTATCTTCTTCCCCTACTTATTATGACATTATGGAGGAAAAGTCATATCGAGGACACAGTGTATCGCAAGAAACAATTATAATAATAAATTAACCCTTCCGATGCTAAGGCTACTTTCGCACAAGTATGCAAAGATTTTTGAAAAGCATCTGAACATCTCATGTTGGTATTTATTGGATAGCTCTCAATGGGTACTCTTTGATGAGTACGCGTGCATTAGGATTTCGGTAACTTTTCAGCTCTTGTGCGTCATTTCGTATTGGCAAAATTAGCCACCTGCAGCATAAGGGTTAATATAAACGAAGGTTACAATAAAAGAAAAAATACTGTTATCATAGTAGAGAATAACATGAGTGTGCCTTTTATAGTCAGGGAAATCTCACACAAATAGTTCTACCATTCCATAGATAGATGAAGTAGAGCATACATAACACAACTTATTAAAATATGCAGCCAGTGACTCAATTGAAACAGGTTTTTTTTTACAAACGTTTATCATCACAAACACGGTTTTAGTAAGTTCCGTGTTTATGACTGAGATCATATAGTCTAAATATTCAATTATGACTGAAATAATGTTTCGCCTCATAGTAATGTATTACATTTTAGATTCAGATGTGATTCGAACCTTCCACATTTCTCTAAGTTTTCCAGAACTCTTAGTTACAATTAAGACCCTGGAAGGGGGGTCACACTGTCATATTGTCGCACCAACGTGCGACAGAGGCCTCAAAATGTGCGACAGGACAAAACCTTTTATCACTGTTAGAAATTAACTCAAGAAATTTTCGGGAAGCATGAATAATGGGTCTATAAGTTTGCATTTTTGAATGTAGTTTATCTTTGTAAAGTATTAACCCCATATTTGATACCACGACTGGTTGTGCTAATTCTTTATCATTGCTAGAAAGGCTGATACGGTAGTTTTATCTGGTGGTAAAATGTACACTGATTATCGCACAGTTTCTACCAACAATTGCTGTGTTCGAGGACCAATTGTCTGTGCTCCAGGAGTTCAATATGTGACTAGCCCTCCCTTAAGTGGTGTTCATTTTCCGATAACATGCTGACCAATCGCGTGGCTGAACGTACATGCCCCGCCCACTAAATACATACTCAGCATAGACCAGCTGATGCCTAGTGGTTGTCTAATTTATTGACATGCCAATATAGCGTAGCACCAGTTCCCATTTATTGGGGGCTGTTGGAGGAGGGTGGGGGGGGGGGGGGGGGGGTTAAATAGCAATAGTTGAGCAAGCCAGCTGTGATCATCCATAGAGGGTGCAGCATGGTGCCTATTGTCTACTGTACCATTGTATTGTACTGTATTGCATCGATTTGCAGTGCCATGGGGTTTAGGGTATCCGCCCAATGTGTGCATATATGCTACATGCTAAGCATTACGCAACTATTCAGCTAGTAATTATTCTGTGATCACTACTTGTCCACTGTTCATTTAGATTTCTCTGGGTTCTTTGAAGCCACTGAAATTCGTGTCCTACCATTTGTAATCTAAATTAATAAAAAGAAATATACACACACACACACACACACACACACACACACACACACACACACACACACATATATATATATATATATATATATATATATATATATATATATATATATATATATATATATATATATATATATATATATATATATATATACATATATATATATATATGAATATATAAATATATATATATAGCTGGCACCTCCCGGGGAACCTTAAGCTGGTGTGGTACCCTGCTCGCCTTATAAAAGAAGGAGGATGTGTGCATCTGTATTTCAAGGATACCCTGCATCTAAAATATCCCTTGGTCCTCTTTGGATATGAAGGCCCTGCTCTTACTCTCCCTCTTTTTCTTCTTTCACCTAGAATAATCATACTTTGTAATTGTTCTTCAACAATGACCAAGGACCACTTTTTGCTGATATCTTATGGCACTAAATGACCCTTGTATGTCGATGTGTCTTTAAAGGACAATTCCACCATGTATACAACAGAGGCCCAAATAGTTTCTTATGGTATTCTCTACTTAAACCCAAGTTCCCACCAGTGCCAACTTTCATACAAGAAGTATATTACTGTTAAAACACTTCCTAATAGACACAAAATAGAAGTACTGGGGGCGGCCATCTTAGCCTGTTAATAGCCTCTAAGCAGGCTGTTGGTGCAACTATTAGTCATTAGCAGTAAGGTAACTGCTAATGACTTATTCATGACTTATTCATTCATGATGATGACGTTTGTTTCAGATCTCACTATTGTGATAACAAGGAAGACTCTCGTGAGGAGATGGCAGACAAATGTAGCAAGATGGTCACTTTCGCTATTGAGGGCTACAACATAGACAAGAAGAAGTCTGGCTTCTTGGGCCTTTCTGACACAGACATCAATGCCAAGATCAGCAAAGCTGTGGCAGACCCTGACTCCAGCCCTCAGTGTACTTTTTTCAGGTAACAATAGTAATAATAATAATAATAATAATAATAATAATAATAATAATAATAATAATAATAATCATGAAAATACAAAATAATAATAATAATAATAATAATAATAATGATAGTGATAACAATAATAATAATGATAATGATAATAATAATAATAATAATAATAATAATAATAATAATAATAATACCAATCATGATAACAATAATAATACTGATAATAATAATAATAATAATAATAATAATAATAATAATAATAATAATAATAATAATAACAATATTAATAATAATAATTGATATTTGATATAATGTTCAAAAATTATTCAAAAGTTTGTTAACTGTAACGATGTTACAAAAATTAAATTGTCTAATTTACATCATGAATAATACAAACGAAATTTAAATAACCAAAGAGAACTGAACAATTCAACTAGAGAACATCAATAAATAAAATCATATGCAGTATGATTATTTCTGAACGCACCCTTTGAGCCTTAGTTCGGAATGTAGTGAATGCACCATACGTAAATAATGTTATATAGGAGTATAGATCTAGGTTTTAGAGCATGTGTTTTTTAATGATACGCTTTCCATGTTGATGCTGCTAATTGGATATTGTATACTTCATTGACTCCTTTATTTACAAATTGAAAAAATATACATATACAACAAAATAAACATGGCTTAAAAAGAATAATCGAATTTTAAGTTGTATCGTACATGTATGCTTTAATTGTGATTTTTACCAATATTTGCATTTTCTACTATTTAGACTACAGGTGACCACTGTCCGTGGATGCTGTCCTGGTTGGGACGGAAATCTCTGTGACAAACGTAAGTAATAGATTGTATTCAACCCATTCACAATCGAGTGGTAAAAAAAGTCTGATGATTTTGGATATATTTTACTAACAATTTCTCTTTTGGGAAAATGTTTGTTGGAGAAATGTTACTCATAATCCAAACAACACCTCTCCTTCAAATATTTGTTGAACTTTAGTTTTATTCCCAATTTATTTTCAAAAGCATGAGTGAAGCAGACGATACTTTATATAGAAACTGAGTCTGAATTGGTTAATGGGATAAACTAAATACAGTAAAGGAATACCAAAGATATATGTTTAATTATGTAACTAAATTAAACGTGAAAGTAGACACGCTCCATTGCCACCCGGGTGCCTGATCATCTCGACCGCGCAGCCGGACATGCTGGGTCAGGTGCTTTACCGGCCAACTGGGCGACTGATTCTGGAATTGAATATCTGTAGTGTATATATTGGACCAACTATTTGAAGAGTTGTTGATAACGTTCAGACTAACACTTTTCCCTCAATTTTTTCCCAATATGCTTTAGCCTGAAAGATTCGAATCAAAAAATTGTCCAGCTACTTTTTGCCGCTGCTAATATGAATGACTTATTGTGCTGAATGATCAATTGACTCTTATCTTTTTGGATATTTCCTTTAGCTGTGTGTTCACCACCCTGTCAAAATGGCGGCAAATGTGTCGAGCCCAGCACATGTGACTGTCCCAAGCGCTATGGTAACCATCGTTGCCAAGACGACCTTACACGTGAGTACACAAAAACGCAATCTACTCAAAACTTACCTGGTGTCATGCGAACATTAAAAGTTGATAAATCAACCAGGTATCTATATTGTCTTCTATTTCAAAAGATTTCGATTCGTATTTCATGATGTGGGTTGTATGAGTGAATTAAAAAAGTTAAACAATTATTTGGGCATAAACTTTTGAATAAAAGATGGAAGGCTTTTATTTTAAGGGCACGTCAAGCTTGAGCTTCAGGTATTACCAACGCGGAAAATATTGTTTTAAAGATATCTCGCGTCAATTCAAGTAACTTCTGCTCAAGATATTTCTTGTCTGGAATTGCAGAGATCAACAGTATAGAGAAATACTGTTTTAAAGGTATACCCTGCCAGATTAAGAACATGATTTTAGAAATTGTTTTAAAAGGAACATCTTGTTTGGAATTGCAGAGATCAATAGTATTGAACAATATTGTTTTCTGGTATCTCGTGCCAATTCAAGTACTGTAGATTACGCAGAAAAACGTTTTCGAGATGCATCTCAGTACTGGAGGCCATCTCTGTCAAGACCCAAAGGCCGTCGCCTTTTTTGGCGACGGATGATAGCATAATTCTCGTTGGTTGTGCGGGTTGTTTGATTTAGTATTGTATTTTGTGTTCTATTTTTTAACTTTGAGAACATGGAGTGCCAGCTATACACTTAAAGTGGCAGCACTAATCATTGCGAATTTTAATTTTGCGTCCCGAGGGTAAACGCAAAAAACGCATGAATTCAACTAACGCAATCTTTACAGTAACTTATGTTAAAGACATATCTTGTTTGGAATTGCAGAGATCAACAGTATTTAGAAATGCTGTTTTAAAGGTATCTCGTGTCAATTCAAGTAATTTACGTTACAGACACTTCGTGTTTGAAATTGCAGAGATCAACAGTATTGAGAAATATTGTTTTAACCCTTCCAATGCCGAGGACAAAACATAACGATTTTTGAAAACCAACTAAACCTGTCATGTGTGTATTCATTGGATAGCTCTTCCTGAGCATTTCCAGATGAGTACCCATATGTCAGGGTTTCAATCATCTTTTCAGGTGTTTGTATCATTTTGTATTGGCCAAATTAGCCACCAGCAGCATAAGGGTTAAATGTATCTCGTGTCAATTCAAGTTACTTATGTTAAAGATTTTTTGTTTGAAATTGCAGAGATCAACATTATTGAGAAATATTGTTTGAAAGGCATTTCGTGTCAAATCAAGTAACTTATGTTAACGATATTTTTTGATTGCAGAGATCAACAGTATGGAGAAATACTGTTTTAAGGGTATATCGTGCCAGCTGGACCACGCTGCGGATAATGGTACCATCTCTGAGCAGCAGTGCTGCGTGGACGGCGGCGGGGGGTCGTGGGGTACACCTATGAGCAATGACTGCAAGCGCTGCAGCGGTAAGTACAATCAGGGAAGAACATATCCTAAATTCCTAGGCTGTCATATGTATTTTTTCTGTTATCAAGCACCAAATACTGTATAACTCGTTAATTTGGCGTGGTTTTTAATTTGGCGTTTTTTGGCGAATGCCAATCAATGCCAAATTAAAGATCGCATAAAAATATGTCTACATAAAGATGGCGTTGTTCTGACTGCTCCAGACGCCAAAATAAATACAGGGAATTTTTTTTTTTGAAAATAACGCCAACTTAAGTACACGCCAAATTAACCAGTTATACAGTAGTCTAGGTGGCCACAGTGGTCAGTTCAGTTTAGTTTACATTTATCTCGCCAGGGGAATAGAGGATTCATTTTGAGTATGACACCTCTAGAGATAAGAGGACCATGTGGTGCCATCTGTCTACCATACCTGGTACTACACCACACTGCTTGGTCAACACAGAAGGGAGTGTCAATCTTTACGGACAAGGAACCTAGTCTAGGTAGAACATTACACTGGACGGTCAGACCACACTTTCTAAGGAGGTGTAACTAATAACACTACATTTTCGTTTAATTTTCTTTCTCATGATTTTATTCCTCTTCGATGCTAAACCACTAAAAGTATTGTATACTCTTTGTAACCTGTGTTACAGTCAATAAATATACATGCATACTACCACACCAATGAAGTATGATGCACATCACATAGGTATACCCAGCTTTGTTAGTTGCTCAAAGTGATGTTATCTAAGGGTATTGATAAAAAAGATCCGGCAAATGTTTCTATTAATTTTCAAAAGACTCTTATAAGCGGTTTAAATAAGCTTCGTGATCGCATAGTTTTGTATGTTTAATGACTGTACTGATAAGGTACAAAATCACATCAAATACAAAAACAAATATAGTATTACAAATAAAAAAAACACACAAGTAAATTAATGTTATTAATAATAAACGCAAACATGGTAATTTTTCGGTAATGAGAAACTAAAACAAAGGAAAACCCCTGCTATGGCAAAAATTTAAGATATACATATAAGTATTTAGACCTACAACAAGGAGTGGTCCAGATAAATAATAATTGATATTTAATATAGCGCCCTTTCCACCTATACTGTTCAAAAGCGCTTTAAAAAGCATTTTCATGTATAAAACCAAGTGATTCTTATGTGAAAAGTGTACGGTAAAGAGAAAAGTATTGCAACAAAGTCTCCTATAAATACACTGCCTTCTTTTTTTACAGAAAACAAGACTGCTGTCGTAATTGAGCAAAAGACACCTCTTAATTTCCGCACCTGTATGAGTTATGGAACCAACTTCTACAGAACTTTCGACGGGAGGGCTTACAGCTATCCTGGCAGATGCAGCTATATCCTAGTCAGCGACGACATCCTCACTGTAGAAGTCAAGCTCATCAACTGCAACAAGTTCTCTACATGTAAAAAGGTACGCTGCAGTCATACTTCCTCCGTAGGAAATACTGTTTGACTATATGTTCATATTTATATATATATATATATATATATATATATATATATATATATATATATATATATATATATATATATATATATATATATATATATATATATATATATATATATATATATATATATATATATATATATATATATATATATATATATATATATATATATATATATATATGTATGTATATATATATATATATATATATATATATATATATATATATATATATATATATATATATATATATATATATATATATATATATATATATATATATATATATATATATATATATATATATATATATACATAGATGAGTAATAGATGAGACCTACAGTACAGGCATTTAATTTCTACACCAGTGCCCGGTTGTACAAACATCCATAGATAGACTGTCACAAATATTAAGCCAAGCATAGTAATGCCCCACGAAGCTTTCGAATTAAAGCTACGTTCCGTTGCGAGGTCATCTATGCATCCATGCCCAGGAAACTGCATGGCAATCGCGTGTGCGGTTTAGTGCATTTAGTGCAGGAATTAAATGTCGGCACTGTAATAGCCTAACAGAAATCCAATGTTGCATAAGTTTATAGTATGTGACTCTTAATTGATATCTAATTAATATCTGCAGGAACTGAAGATGAGGTTTAACGCCAACGCCTTCTACGTGGCGAGCGGTAAGATGTTTAAAGTGAACGGCGAGTCTGACGTGAATCTCGCTGACGGCTACTCGGAGAACGGTGTCAATGTCCGAATCAACGGAGATTTCGTCTTCCTGGACTATACCGGGGGGATCAGCATCAAATGGGACGCCGACGACGCCTGGTTCATCACCATACACAATGACAGGTTCAGGAGCGACAAGCTTAAGGGTCTCTGCGGAAACAACAATGGGGATGCCATGGGTAAGAGCTCTGTTTTGTATACTCACTAGATACAGTAATGCAAATAACAGTCGATATACATACATACATACATACATTCATACATAATTAAAAGGTATGCATAGGTACAATGGAAAGCAACAAAAACTTCTTATCAAGTGATTCTCAAGTTATTGCCTCGTTAAGACCTTTACATACTTGAAACATGTTGTGATTCTCCGGTTGTCGATGGGTTAACTGATTTTCTAACTGGTGAAATTTTGAACTTCGTTTTTTGTCACATTTATGGCAATTGTGGCTAATTCGTGACCAGCCAGTTGTAAGTAGTGGAGAAACCCGGAGTACCCGGCGAAAACCACCGCCTAACCCCAAGTCACTGGCAACTTTCTCACAAGCTAACTGCTAGACATACAAGTAATTTAGGCATCTCTTATGTTTTGACAATTATGCTTTTCATTTTACAGATGATTTCATGACCCGTGAGGGCAAGTTGACCACTAGTCCCAGCCAGTTTGGCAACTCATGGGCCGTGGCCGGCAAGGAGGACTGCCCGGCCGTGGGCTCCATGGAAAACCAATGTACGGACCCGCAGATCGAGGGCGAGGCAAAGAAGAAGTGCGGCATCGTCAACTCCAGCATGTTCAAGGCCTGCTCGAAGAGGATCAACACGCTGACGTGGTACGAGCGCTGCGTGAATGACTACTGCGGGGCGGACCTGAAGGACAGGCACGCCCTCATGTGCACGACCCTCAAGGCCCTGGCTTCTGAGTGCGCGGAAAACAAGGTGGTCGTCTCATGGAGATCAGCATCACTGTGCCGTAAGTATACACATAATAATATAAGTAATTGATACTTTTATTGACCACACTAAGAATAATGTAAATTCGAGACATTTGGGTAGTTAGTTGGGTTCAATTTTAAAAAGTTACTGTTAATCACTTAAATATGATTATATAGATTATATAGTGCAGTTACGGTACTGCCATGGATAGCGTGATCTAAGTATAGCGGTGAACGGGAACCGCACAGCAGCAAGTTCAATTAAGAATAATAATAATAATGATAATAATGATGATAATGATAATGATAATAATGATAATAATAATAATAATAATAATAATAATGATAATAATAATAATAATAATAAGGATATTCACAATAATAATAATAATAATAATAGTAATAATAATAATAATGATAATAATAATAATAATAATAATAATAATAATAATAATAATAATAATAATAATAATGATAATAAAAATAATGATAATAATAATAATAATAATAATAATAATAATAATAATAATAATAATAATAATAATAATAATAAAAATAATAATAATAATAGTAATAATAATAGTAATAATTATAATGATAATAATAATAAAAAAAATAATAAAAATGATAATAATAATAATAATAATAATAATAATAATAATAATAATAATAATAATAATAACAATAATATAATAATAGTTATAATAATAGCAACAACAACTGCAATAATTCTTATTTCTTTTCACAGCCAAGCAGTGTTCGGGAAACTTCACAGAGTACACAGAATGTGGTCCTAAGTGCCCTCGCACCTGTACCAGTCTGAACACGGTGCTGCCGGATGAGTGCCTGAACCAGTGTGTGCCCGGCTGCCACTGCAAGCGAGGCTACTTCCTCCACAACGGACAATGCATCAAGGCAGATGACTGCCCATGCTTCTACGAGCGTAAAGAATACAAAACTGGCGAGACTAAGAAGATTAGATGTAACCAATGGTAAGGAATCTTCCCCTATATTTTGCAATGCTTTCTTCAAAAAGATCAAATGCAATCACTGGTTTGCAGAACCTTCCTTATAGATTGCAATATTTTCTCCGAATAATGTTTCAATTTAAAACATACAATGCAATAGAATACAATTTCTTTTACAAAATGTCTGTGGTAATATTGATATATGCGAAAATATTCCACCAAGTAAAATAACAACATCGTATTAAGCATTAGTAAGTGGATCCGAGACTTGACCGTTTCGTGACTTGTCCATTCCTTTGAGCATGATTATATGGAAAGAGCGCAAAATCAAATGGCAATATTATTATCATTATTAGCTAGTATTATTATTACTATTATTATTACTATTATTATTATTATTATTATTATTATTATTTTTATTATTATTATTATTATTATTTTTATTATTATTATTATTATTATTGTTATTATTATTATCATTATTATTACTATTATTATTATTATTATTATTATTATTATTATTATTATTAGTAGTAGTAGTAGTAGTAGTAGTAGTAGTAGTAGTAGTAGTAGTAGTAGTAGTATCATTATTGTCATCATCATTTTTTGTATTATCATTATTATTATTATCATTAATATCATTATTATTGTTACTATTGTTATTATTATTATTATTATTATTATCATTATCATCATCATCATTCTTATTATTGTTAGTATTATTATCATCATTGTTATCATTATTATCATCATTGTTATCATTATTATTATTCCAGTACCTGTAACAAGGGTCGTTGGGACTGCACTGCAGATGACTGCTCCTCCACGTGTAGCGTGATCGGCTTCAGCCATTTCACCACTTTCGACGGCAAAGAGTTCACTGTTCAGCCCGCGAGAACACCATGCAAATACTCCTTTGTTGAGGTAAGAGGAGATGAAAAAATATTCATGCTTTACAATTTGGATGTAATCCTGAAGGCAAAAGCATCGTTAGAAAAATATTTGATTGAGAAATGGTAATCAGAACATAACCTCCAACTGTCCTTCGAATGTTTTATAAAGTCATTTTCAATTCAAAAGCTATTGCTAAACGAATCTAAGATCCACACTTTTATTTCTAGTGGAACTCTTAAGTATTACTTGGTAAATCATAACATAACACCTTTATTGCTTTGCCACACTGTACCGACAGTGAATGATTTGTAAACCATAAACTATTTGGATATATTGTACTACTTTTAATCAGACAATTCTGCGTTCGTGCCACTGTAAAAACAACACACAACATACATGTATACCATGGTATAATGTACTATACCTTGAATATCGATGAGTTAATTAGCATATGATTGTATGGTGGATATAGATATACTTTTATAATATGAATTTCTATAATCTTGAATATCCAAAGTATATGTTTGAGATGTTGATATATCTCACTGTGATTTCAGGGATTGGGAATCCATATCATAGTTTTGATATTTTGAAGATTCTCGTATGCAATTTCAAAATTTTGACAATTCTTATCATGTACTAACATTTCTTTCACGCTTTCACTTTCAGCCGCTGCCAGCTTTCAGACAAGACGAGCGTGCCAATGTCAAGGTCGACGTCACCTTCCAAGAGTGCGCAAGTCAGAGGACCATCTCCTGTGTAAAAGACATCCACATCCAAGCATGGAGCCATGAGGTCACGGTGACACGGCGACAGTCAGGCACCAGTCCCATAGGGGTCAAGGTCAACGGAGAGGTCAAGGACATTCTGAAGAGTCCCTATAGCAGTGCTAGGGTTTACATCAAACAGGCCACATCGCAATTTGTGGTAGTCAAGGCTTTCGGATTCCGGATCTACTATGACGGAGAGAACAGACTCTATTTAGATTTCGATCCCTTCTTTGAGGGCAAGGTAAGACAACAATTGGGGATAAATGTATTGTATGTTTATTGACTGCAATATATTTGCAAAATCATACATGTTACAATATATGAAAACAAGAAATAAAAGTAGGAACAAAACATGAACATAGTAATGTCAAGCGGTGTTAAACTGGAACCGCATTAACAATTTAATGAAAAATGTAACAAAGAAATGCATGGGTCAAGGTATCCTTGGTCCTATCCACCAATACAGTTGTATATTAGTGGAGGTTCAGGGCAAGGGTTCGACAAAGCTCCCCTCACCCCCACACTTCGAAATGATGAATAATTCGCTTAGAATTGCCACTTTTCTGTTTTGCTCCACGCCGATTAAGGAGATTTACCTCTATGCTCATGCGAACACACTTCATACATCTTTCATGCAAATGCAGATGTATAAGGATTTCGGACCAAAGTTAAACGAAGCAATTCACAATATCTGATTAACCATACTACTTATAAGGATCTTAGAAAGCAAATTGTACTTAAGTTCACCAGTCTACGGCGACCAGTTTAGTGTGTCCCTTAAATGTTCGGATGAAATCTTAAGTTCACAAAACTAAAGTTATTTTTATCTATTCCTCTGTTCAAAGCGTAAAACTATTGTTATTCCATAATACCTCATATACTAAACTACGGCTGATAAAGTTCTCACCACATTTTTTGAATTTTAGATCCGGGGTGTTTGTGGTCTCTATGACAATGCCATGGAGAACGACCTGACGTCACCATTCAACGCAATCGAGGCTCCCGCCAATTTCCTTGACAGCTACAAAAAAGGCTGCAGTGCGCAGGCGCCCGTGGCAGACGAGAACCCATGCGGCCAGTATCTGGAGGTGCGAGACCAAAGCATTGCTGAAAATCTGAAGGCCAAACATAGAGTAATCAACCCGATTAGTTTCCAGTCTTTGAGACGCACTCTGCACTTCCACTGTAAAACTACATATAAGTGATTTCAAACCGTCCATATTTCCGATATTTCTACCCTTTTGACCGATTAAATATATGCAAAACAATAATAATGTTAACTCTGATTGGCTGAATTAGTAATGCTTTCATCTCCGGTAATCTATATAAAATTGAAATTGAAATTCTATAACGACTTCTTAATCTTTCTTTTTAACCAATCAAATCTCATGGCTCTGCCAGTGCGGACCTGCTCTTTACGAATATAAGCGTAATTAAGCCCTATTTTAAACTAGTGCACTATCTCACGCACAAAGACTGGAAGCTGCGGAAACTTTTAGGCCATTCAATTCCAATTATTTAGGCTTTTTTGTTTTGTATACTTAAAAGATCGCGTCTATATAACTGAATTATTGACTTATATAAGGACTAGGTCCAGAAGATTCCCGGATTTAAGTCTTCTGTGCAATTTTGGATGGGGTGATTTTGAATTTTGTTTACAATGAATTCATTGCAGTTACAACAAATTTCCATTCCAACCTTACCATTTTATAGTTTTCTAGTTGAAATAAGATTACAATTATAATGAAAATAACAAAAGCTTAATTTTGAACAAACCAAACGATATGCATGAAACAAGTCCAAGATTATTTTATAAATCTTTTTTCCAAATGTCAGCCAGATCACTTGTCACTGTTTAATTTGGTTGAATGAATTAAATATTATGAAAACCTAGGTAGTCATAAGCAAATTTTCATTGAAATATTTCCATTTAAGGCTTCACTCCTGGCCGACAAGACCTGCCCAGCAGCGATCAACAACCCTATCTTCAACGACTGTAAGGCAAAGATTGAGTTCAGCAAATTCATGACCATGTGCAAGAACGACATATGTAGCCGCAGTAACGACGCATATCCTATGTGCTCCATCGTGGCGGCCTTCGCCAGAGAATGCGCTAACAAGGGAGTCCCCGTCAACTGGAGGGAGGACCCCAACCTCAAACTCAAATGCAGTAAGTATCTTTCCTTATAACAATAAGTATACGCTATGAAAAACAGGGGTTCCGCTATATTGGCTCAGTGATAAAGAGATCACATACTTACCATGATATTTTGGTTTCGCGTTCAGATGGGTCCCCTGTGATTAGCGGGATGTCCAAATCACCACATAAGGGTGCTACTACTAAAACTAATAATAATAACAATTATACAAATAATGTCTTTACTGTGTGTATGTATGCATCTTTATTGACCATATCAAGATAATATGATAGGTACTTATATAAGGTTGAAACAAAAATAATACAACATCAATGGAGAAAAAATACAGAAAATGGAGAAAACGAACTGACCGTTGAATTAACAAAATTAACAAAAGCCAAGTCCGTAAATATAGTGTTTTACTCTAGCTGATATCCATGACTAGTATCTGACTGATTCCTCACGATCCGAATACCTCTTGTGTTGTAGAAAACTACGGTCCAACATGTACCGGTGGCGCCATCTACACCGAGTGTGGCTCCCTCTGTAATGGCTTATGTAGAGACCTGCAGCTGACCAGCAAGGCGTGCGAAGAGGACTGTGTGTCCGGTTGCCAGTGTCCAGAGGGCAAGCACATGAACGACATGGGGGTCTGTGTGGACAAGACAGAGTGTACCTGTTACGACTATTATCATGTCAGCGATAAAATCAAGAAACCAGGAGAGAAGGCTCTCATTGGATGCACCACATGGTAGGTTCTTATGTTATGTTGCACTTAAAAGTATGTATACTGAGTATCTCTCTCTCTCTCTCTCTCTCTCTATATATATATATATATATATATATATATATATATATATATATATTTACCCAAGGACAGACCAAAGTGCCCCGTCCAGGAATTGAACCAGCGACCTACTGGTTACTAGTCCGACACCTAACCAACTGAGCTACTCTTCCTTTTGCACTCATTATTCTACGCCAAGTTCGTGAATATAGGTAACGAGCATACCTATATATGTTTACAGTAAAATCCCCAGGATTAGGTCGTTCACAACTCATGATAATCTTCCTTTAGCATTTATTCTTATTCTACGCGAAGTTCGCGAACAGAGACAATGAGCATACATTTATGGGTTTACAGTAAAATCAACAGGATTAAGCCATTCACAACTCAATAATTAAATAATCTTCTCTTTCAGCGCTTGTACAAACGGAACTTTCGACTGCCCCAACAAGAACGACAAGTGTGACCGCCAGGTGATCTGTCCCAAGAACCAGGTATACCTGAAGGAGACCACGGCCTGTAAACCTACCTGCCTCAACTACGGCATGGAGGACAGCTGCCCTGCTGACAGCGCCAAGTTCGCCGGCTGTGGCTGCCCCGAAGGCCAGGTTCTTAACCACGAGGTAAAATTGACTTTTTATTGCACAATATCACAATGCTTGTACCCCTTGTGTCAATTACGGATGAGCTTGACAATAAAAATGATTTCAAACTTTAAAAAAAAATAAGATCTAAATTTAGAAAATTGAATCCCATGGAGAAAACTAACCTGAGACCTTAATTTTGTGAACAGGCATTTTTGTGAGTTGGAGGTGGAACAATAAACATCCTAACCTTACAATGCTGAGGATAATTTCGTCCAAAGCAAAAGAACGACAAAAAATTTGAAAACCATTTAAACCCTGTCATTTTGGATATCATCTGAGTACCGTCAGATGAGTACCCATGTGCCAGGGTTTCAGTCACCTTATACAAGCTTTTACATCATTTTTTTATTGGCCAAATTAGCCATCGGTAGCATACGGGTTAAAAGGTAACACAACCTATGCTATCTAACCAACCTAACCTATTTAAATTGCGAGATTTCATTCCCATGTCGGGACTGGTGTGGTCTTGATTCCTATATTCATTGGTGGCCACCACCGAAAACCTTCCTTTCGTCAGTCGCCATCATAAGAGTTGAAGCATAATTACCTTTATGCTATCTGTACCGTCTGGATATAAAAACCTCTCCTCCTTGTCTCAGTCGATTTTTTTAGAAAAAGTAGATGAAGTAGTAACTGTTTTTTTTATCATCAAATTATATTCCAGCAGTAAACTCCTCAAACACTTCACCTTAATTAAAGTTAATTATCCTGGCGAATACAAGATAATTTAAAATTGTTAATTGAAATTATGTTTGCCATTTTTTGTCTGTCATATTGAGCCCCTACTTAATTTCATTTTAATGAAATATTTATTCATAGGTTGTACTCTAACTTATTGGTATCATGATTTACATGGATTTATATGCGTTTTTCAGAGTGTTTGCGTTGATGCCGACGACTGCCCATGCATGTACAATAACGAATGGAAACCCAAAGGAACTGAAGTGGAAATGGGGTGCAAAACATAGTAAGTATAGAATCAACGTATTAATATTTTCAAAGTGTAAAACAGGATATTTACTATTCTAGTGTTCATATCATGAATTTGAAATGGCTAATGAATATGATACCGACATTCACACGTCACATGATTAAAATAGGTATAATGATAGATTATGTAATCCAGTAGAGATATCACCCAGCTCCTTTCAATCACTTTTCTCAACATTATTCTCAGGCAACATTTTACATGGATTTAATGAGTCGAAATCTCAATACTTATTGCCTCAATATTCATATTCTCACCTAACCCGTTACCTTTTCTAAAACTCAGAATGACTTAAAAGCACATAATGATTGAATCAGTACAAGAACGATTCGACCAAATATTTGAGTTGGTAAATTCCTACTTTTATCCCGTATTCTTTGCATTATCCATACCATCAGTGTGACTGACATGGTTTTGATTTTGTAAATCGATGCGGTCATGCATTTCATATATGATATTCCAAACTGATCGTTATCTGTAAAACCCTGGCTTGTGCATCTCTGGATTAAACTATCACCAACAACGTGTAATGGATTAGAATATTTGTTTTGCAGAAAAGGTACCAATGAATTAACCACACATTTGTAAAACTTTAAACTTGTTCAAGTTATAAACCCATGCTGGCGGAGGCTAGTTTAACCAATATAAAATGATGCAAAATTAAAACCTGAAAAACGACTGAAACCCTGGCATATCGGTGCTCATCTGAGAGTACCTAGTGAGAGCTATCCAGTGAATACTAAGATTACAGGGTTAAGATGCTTTTTTAAAACTTTGTGTCCTCAAGCTTTGGACGAAAGTAACTTTAGCATTGGAAGGGTTAGGGTCGCTTTTCCTATGATTGTATGTATATCTAATTCCAGTGCTTGCCGAAAGAGGGCGTGGGAGAAGATCCGCGAGAACGATTGCCCCGCCACCTGCTGGGCTTCTGGCGACCCACATTACTACACGTTTGATGGCAAACACTACGCCTTCCAGGGCCAGTGTTCTTACACCATGGCCAAGACACGCGACTTTACCATCACCTCAGAAAACGTACAGTGTGGCACGACGGGTGAGCTTTCTTTTTTAATTCTCTGAAAGGAAGATGTTTTTTTTTCATTGTTCAAGAGATTCATTCAATTCAAATATCCAGCCCTGATGGCCGTGTCGTCTTAGGCATTGCCACTGACTGCTAGCTGTCTCTCACCACTGTCTGGGTTTATATCCAACCCGGAGCATGTGAGAAAGTTGCCAGTGACTTGGTGTTAGGCGGTGGTTTTCGCCAGGTAATATGGTTTCCTCCACCAGCTATAAAATGTTATTTTCACAACTACGCTTTTGCTTGAAAGATTTCTTAAAAGTGTCAGTCTGGCTTAATCCGCTGTGAGCATTACCGGTAATGGGCTTACCCCCATTTTATGAGATTAGAATAAGTTGAGTGCGTTTGATATCAATCGACATTTTGGCTTTTATTATATCTTTTTTTGTCAAGTTACGACACTTTTGATACGTATTTCTTTTGTATGCAAATAGACATCTGTGCTTAATCATCTATTGTTCTTTTACAGGTGTGACCTGCACAAAGTCAGTAGAGGTTCACGTTGGCGGTAGAAGATTCCACTTTCTGAGAGGGTTGGACCTGGCTGTCGACAGCAAGAACATCACAGATTCCGAATACAATGCCAATGGCATCACAATCACCAATGTTGGTCTATTCCGCCATCTTGTTGCCAACAGTCTTGGCCTGAAGGTCATGTGGGATGGGGGTAAGTCATCATGGGAGGTTATTTGGGTGTATCTTTATTGGCTGCACAGATGCAAAAAAATATCCTACAAAACAAATAAAAATTACAAAGAAATTGAAATTGAACATTGCTCCAAACCCCCAAAACGTCTTTAGTGTTCAAGCTTTAAGCAAACGAGAAAACATTAATAGTTCAACTTTACCAAATAATTCAAAACCATTATTAGTTTTTTCAACTCACACCCAGGCTATATATTAAACGATACAAAGAGCAACTTAGCTCACAAAAATATGCCAACAGACTTTCGCCTGGTACAATTGCATGGCCTTTTGTAAATCAAATCGCTTTCTTTAAATACATACTCGCCTTGACCAGTTTTAAATCACAACTCGGTCATGTGACAAATATACTAGTGACTGGGGGTTAATGGGTGGTTTTCAACGGGACTCCAATTTCCTCTACATCTTACAACTAGATTGTCATGACTTATCCGCATAATACATGTGATAAAAAATGAAATTCATATTAAAATGTGTATCTCGTAATATTTACTCTGTGGGTAGTGGTGTATTAATTACACACTGTTTTACCCTTATCTGTTTTACCCTCTCAAAACTGTGAATGGCCATCTCATAATAGTTTTACTATTTATTCACTCGTTTGCTCACGCAGTGGTGTCTTTATGTTTCAGGTACGCGTGTCTACATCTCCCTGTCCTCCAAATGGAAGGGTAAGGTACAGGGTCTCTGCGGTAACTTTGACGGAAACTCGCTCAACGACTACTCCGATAAGGACGGTATGACCTACGACTCGCCTGCTCAGTTCGCCTCTACTTGGAAGACCGATTCCACGTGCCCGGATGCTAAACCGGAACAGGAAGAGGCGGAGCCATGCGAGAAGGTCCCCCAGAGGCGGACATGGGCCGTGGCAAGCTGCAAGATCATCAAAACCGGTGAAAAGTTCGCCGCCTGCAGAGCAAAGGTTGATCCCGAGCGCTATTACCAAGATTGTCTCTTCGACAGTTGCAAGTAAGCAGCTTACCTTTTGTTATATGTCCTTAAAATCATGAATCTATATGCATAATGACATAACTATGGAGAAATAAAAATCCCGTTGCGCATGTGTGCATTTGAAATTTTAAAAAGCAGCTGAAACCCATAGATGCTTAAGAATTCTTACAGAAATTGATTGTCGTCTGGTTCTTCCATACTTATGACAATTACTTAGAAAATGAAAACGATTTCACAAAATATTTGAAAGAGGGTGGTTGGTAATGTTGTGAATAACATTTCTTCTTCAAATAGTTTACCAATACCTGTAGGAATCTATCAAAACTGTCACGCTTTTTTGGCCGATTTGAGAATTAATGGATTAAAACTATAAAACCACCCTTTTTATTGTCGAATAGGTATCATTACAGTGGAATTTCCGCATTTTCTCAACTTTCATACCACCGTATAAAGCAATTACTATAATTTCTTTCGTATCCATCTTTATAGACATGGTCATTATCTAAAGCCCGTTTCCCTCTACATTATCCCGTGGTCTGAGAAACGTATGGACTTAAAACATACACCGCATTCAATTTGTTATTTACCCTTATGCTGCTGGTAGCTAATTTGGCCAATACAAATTGGTGCAAAAACTCTGCAAAATGGCTAGAAAGTCCTGGCACATGGGTACTCAAATGAGAGGACTTAGCAAGAGCTTTCCAATGAATACCAACATAATATGGTTAAGTTGATTTTCAAAAATCTTTGCGTCCTAGTACGAAAGTAGCCTCAGCATTGTAAAGGTTAAAGGCGTAACTCTGCATATGCATGTCTAACCACTCTCACCTTGTTGATATGTTTGACTGTCTCTCCTATGCGTGACGTTTTATTTGAGTGGTGTACTGTTGGAATAAACTTTGATGCCTTTTAACCATTGCAGATGTGACAAGGGAGGCGATTGTGAGTGTCTGTGTACAGCTATTGCCAACTATGCCGAGGAATGTAACAAAAATGGCGTCCCTGTCAAATGGAGAACACAAAGACTCTGCCGTAAGTTACATGACTTTTACCCATTAATGCTGAAGGGTTCCGCCAGAAATTGTTGTGTGGTTCGTTGATACTTATAACAATAACTATGAAAGTGAGCATTATTGTTGTCTGGATCGTACATACTTATAACAATAACTATTGAAAGTTATCATTATTTTACAAAATATTTGAAGGAGATATAAAGGAAACGATCTAGTATATATTGCTTCATCAAAAACTTTCCTAACTTTGCTTTATCATACCAGATTTTATCAAAATTGTAATGGCACTTCTATGAATTGTGGATCGGTAATGCATAAGCGATATCTTATGTCTTCAAAGCTATAGGTCCATGCATTTAATGAATCTATGCAACGTAGATCAACTTACATTATCATTTGATATAAGACATAACATTAGAGTACGTAATTGCGCTAGTGTCTCTAGATATAAAGTTTTGTTGTCACTTATTTCACAAGTATATTTAAGAGTTATATTTGGCGTATCAAAGGTCACCCTTTGATATTCATAAAAGCATACTACCTATCCCTTTTACACGTTTATGTGATTGTGTTGATGACTCTAGATATGTGAAAAAAAATGGATTTTTACTTGTTATTGCAGCTATGCAGTGCGAGTATGGATCTGAGTACAAGCCATGTGGACCCCCATGTCCACAGACCTGCAAAAACGCCGGCGACGAACCAGCGCCATATTGTAAAAGCACCCACTGTATCGAGGGATGCTTCTGTCCCAATGGAACCGTCATGGAGAGTGAGTCTAAAATCATAAGGCATCATAACCACTGAACCACAGTGGATCACATTAACCTTTATGCTGGTTGTGACTAATTTTGCCAACACAATATGATGCAAAAGACATGAAAAATTCCTGAAACCCTGACACATGGGTACTCATCTGAGAGTACTCAGCAAGAGCTTTCCGATGAATACCAACATGACAGGGTTTAGATGGTTTTTGAAAATCTTTGCATCCTTTTGCTTTGGACAAAATAGCCTCAGCATTGGAAGAGTTAATCGTGTTATGTTTTCTTTAACACTTCAAGTGTATCCTCACTAGAAGGGAGATTT
>OZ012696.1:24897715-25000041 GCA_963942565.1 Maea johnstoni
TGCGGTGACGGAAGTGACGAATACTGCACTACACCAGCGCCATCTACCACGCCAGCACCAACTACTGTGGGTGAGTAAAAATCACATCACGTGGTCATGTCTTTGAGTACCCCTACACCATAACCTTTTGATTGTTTCCACTTACTACCGTGACATTGATAAGAAAAATGTATATTTCTTGTATTTTTAATCGTACGCTTATATCTTTATTTCTATTTACAAACTGGTTAGGTTTTTGAGGATAGCACCATATAAAATTTAATTATTTATATTTTGAGGAGAATTTTATTACTTGTTCCTCCTACATATCGTGATGATTTGATAATTATACTAACTCTTATGTATCTCATTTACATAATAAATGGACTCATTTTTCTATCTTTCGCTTTCTTTCACAAGCACCCACCCCATGCGCCTACTCAATCATTGATAGCATCTCCAGCGGTCCCTATTCTATCAACGCCAGTTCCTCTAGCGGCGAGACCGCGAACCTTCTTCAGACCGTCGACTACTGGACGGCAGAGCCCTCTGATCTGAGGCCCACGGTCACCTTTAAGGTGGACGCACCAGGTGACGTCACCATTGTTGGCTTCATTGTTGATGTCAAACATGCCCTCAGGGTTGAGGTTTCGGTACTAGACGACGCTATGCAACCCCTTGCCGCTGCCAAGGTAACCAAAACATATTTAAACCAATCAAAATATCTTACACACACTGAAGGTATTGTGGCAACTACTAATTGATTTTTTATCACTCCCTAGTTGTAAATAAACGTGTAATCAAAGCCTTTTTGATAGCAATATCATATTTTCGTGTGATCATAAACTATTCTTGTCCCCTCCCATTCTAAAGGTTTACATAAAGATATATACCCTAAAACCATTTTGAAGACATGGACTTTCACAAGTTTACTCAGGCTATCATTGAATATTTTGTGGTATTAAGCACTATCTTTACTAATAAAAGTATTAAAAGAGTAATCTGATAGTACAACGTAGTGCTAACAATGCCATATAACTTAATTTTAACCAGAGCGTTTATATTACATACGATGGAAAGTACAAACGTCTGTCAATGTGTTCATCCATATTTTGCCACCTTTAGAGTTCGGTAAATATCTCCATGACATATCTGGACGTTTTGAATATACAAAAATATGTATTAAATTACTTCAGATTTTCTCTGTCGGTGGAACGAATGCTGACACGAAGATAATGGATTCCTTCGGTGTTGGACTGCCGGGCAAATATTTGAAGATGGTTTTTGACAGAACCAATGATAATCGCCTGCCCAAGGCACGTGGTCTTACAGTGAAGGCTTGTTTCGAGGCGACATCTACAATTACTCCTCCCACAACGGTGACAACCCCAGCTCGTAAGTATTTCTCAAATCGTCTCATCCATTTTTTCTTGTCCAACATGGCAATTCACAGCAATATTACTTATATTTTACGAAAGAGAAATATTCAAAAATAGGGAATCTACAGATAAACTAAGTGCAAAAGATATGATCACCTACACAAATAAACCGCCTTCCATATATATATATATATATATATATATATATATATATATATATATATATATATATATATATATATATATATATATATATATATATATATATATATATATATATATATATATATATATTTATATATATATATATATATATATATATATATATATATATATACATATATATATATATATATATATATATATATATATATATATATATACATATATATATATATATATATATATACATATATATATATATATATATATATATATATATATATATATATATATATATATATATATATATATATATATATATATATATATATATATATATGTATGAAGATTCCATTGTATGTAAGAAGGATACCAGTTTCATGTTAATGTCCTTTTGGTTACGCTCTAAATGACAATGACTCCAATTGTGAAATTTGAACTATTGACTAGTTTACCATCAATATATTTCATAACTTATTATTTTTACGGTGCTAATACTGTAGTTATAATGTTTAACCCTTCCGTTGCTGAGCCCTCTTTCGTCCATAGCACCAGGATGAAACGATTTTTGAAAACCGTCTAAACCCTTTCATGTTGGTATTCATTTGATAGCTCTCACTGAGTACTCTCAGATGAGTACCAATATGCCAAGGTTTCAGTCATTTTCAGTTTTTTTGCATAATTCTGCATTGTTCTAATTAGCTACCAGCAGCATAAGGGTTAAAGCAATGAAATGAAAACACCCCATGACAAAGTACCTTTTCTCCTCCTCACAGCTTGTGCTGCCACCATGATAAGCGGCAGTAACCCCCAGGATGTGAAGATCGCCACCAGTAGTATGCAGAAGAATGCCCTCAAGGCCCTGAAGGGTGTTTCTGGTGTATGGAGGGCTGAGGGCTCTGACAAGAACCCCTTCCTGATCCTGCAGATCCTCTCCGTGAACTCTAGCGTCACGATCAGGGGTGTCACCTTCCAGACCAACGCTGCTGTCCAGAACACACAGCTCTTCATTGACGAGAACGACCTCTTTGATAAATCAGCTGTGGCAGTGAGTACCTCTAGAAATTTTGATCTTTGTCACTTTTTCTGCCACTTTGCGCCTACGTCGTGACTTGCCATATATAAGTGATGTAGGATACCACCACCTAATCCACAAGTCACTAGCAGCTGAATGAAATACCGAAGCCGAATAACATGTCAACTGATATATGCTGTTTGGCATGCTCTATTCATCTAAGTTACCATATACATACATATAGTTTGATGAGTCATTCACATGTATTCACCTTTCGAAACGTCACACCTGCAGTTATAAGTACTATTACACCAAACCAAACACGTTAAAAGTAGATAATTAAGTAGATAATTGGGAGGAAAAATTCCAAATAAACTAAGACTCTTGAATTATCTTTGCTATTCATATAATGGACAACAAGATGCATATCAGTTCATTGTGGTAAACACGTTTTCCCTGTTTTTTCAGATATATATTCCTAATCTCAGGTATCATCATATTGTTTATATTGAATGAATAGAATGTCAGAGATTGACTTTTTCCAAAAATTTCAGACGGAGAAACCAGACCAACAAACCAAATCAACACATTTTAACCTTGGCTTTGGTTTCCCTGGCACGTACATCAAGATCAAACTGAACAAGATCCCAGGCGACCGAAGAGCACCTGTCGTGAAGAAACTAACCATTGATGCCTGTTATGAGCCAATACCAAGTGAGTAATTAGTGGACTCAATTAATGCATATATTTGTGTGAATCGCTTTTTTGTATATATCCACATTTATTGGGTTTTTATGTGGTTATGGTTATCCACTTTTACCGGTGTGCCATTCCGTACGAGCATTTAGCAACTACGTTCATCCTATCCAAAGGTAACATATTCGACACACATGAAACTTTAGGGAAAAAAACTTTTCAATCTGGATACAGATTTTACAGAGACAGCATATTTAAACTAATGCTTCTCAGCCAGTGTGATTAAATATTGACGTGGATAGTTTAATTGTTATTATTATTATTACTGTAGTAGTAGTAGTAGTAGTAGTAGTAGTAGTAGTAGTAGTAGTAGTAGTAGTAGTAGTAGTAGTAGTAGTAGTAGTGGTAGTAGTAGTAGTAGTCGAAGTAGAAGTAGTAGTAATAGCAGTAGTTGTATCATTAGTATTATTATCATTATTACTATTATCATTATTATCATTATTATTATTATTGTTATTATTATTATTATTATTATTATTATTATTATTATTATTATTATTATTATCATATCCGTGACAATGTGTGTTATCTTGTTTCAGCTACAATGGCACCAAACACAACAATTGCTACCACCCCAGCGCCTGTCTGTGACGAAAAGCTTCTTAACAGCAATAACAGTGCCCTGGTTGTCATGGCAACCAGTGATAAAGATGGTCGAGGACCCCAGGCTATTCTTCAAGGAAGTGACCTTGTCTGGACTGCAAGCCGTGGTGATGATAAGAAACAGGTAAAGGGCAACCTATGTCACATTTACATTAACCCTTATGATGCTACTTTGGCCAATACAAAATGATGTAAAAAAACTGATAAATGATTGAAACCCTGGCATATGGGTACTCATCTGAGAGTACTCAGCGAGGGCTATCCATTGAATACCAATATGACAGGGTTTAGATGGTTTTCAGAACACTTTGTGTCCTTTTGCTTTGGACGAAAGTAGCCTCAGCATTTGAAGGGTTAAGTTATATTCAGAGAACATTTAAGTGATCCTGCCTCTACTTTATTTTATTTTCAATCCTTTTGATGTCATATTTTCATTTGCATTTGTTTGTACACATATCGTGCAGTTAATAATGCTGCACTATTTACTTTATATCATGCAAAAGGTATCAACAATTGCAATATATAGACATTTGAAAGGATAAATGAACATTGAGGTGAATCTAAGAAAAGCAATTGTGTCTGGAGCGTCATTTGATTCATTTCTTGACATCGTGTTCAGGATTTAGTTCTTGACTTTAGTTAAAATACACATATCAAATTCACACAGGATAAAGAGATATAGTCTTCACCTATAATCATAATCAACAATACTGATGCCCTGAAAAATCATCATTTCAATGAATATCCATGTATGCAATATATAACACTTTCATGTAAGGTGATTTATTCAAAGTCAATAACGGTCCTAGGGAAGTGTTAAGGGTTAATCGTATATTTGTTTCCTTATCTTTGAGATAAGACCCATGCTTTTTATAATTCATTCTTACTAAAATTATATATTCATGTGCGACAATAATATATGCAAAATGTTTCAGGTTACCCTACAAGTTCTTGCTGAGGGAAATGTCAACATCACTGAGGCAAAGTTGGTGGCCTTTGGAGTCAAGAGTATCGAGATTTTCATCTCTAATGATGGGGTCACCTATGCACCTTATGAGGTATTAACACTTTTATTATGTGACCACATCTTTCAACTGAATTTTCATTAATCATGTGTTTTGATTTGTACATTCCTATCTCCCTGAATTACTGATGTTATACTGCAGTAATACATAATACATAAGTGTTTTTAGTAGTGGAAGTACTATATGTCGAATACTCCGTTAATACAGTAGTAGTAGTAGTAGTAGTAGTAGTAGTAGTAGTAGTAGTAGTAGTTGTAGTAGTAGTAGTAGCAGTAGTAGTAGTAGTAGTAGTAGTGGTAGTAGTAGTAGTAATAGTAGTAGTAGTAGTAGTAGTAGTAGTAGTAGTAGTAGTAGTAGTAGTAGTCGTAGTAGCAGTAGTAGTAGTAGTAGTAGTAGTTGTAGTAGTAGTAGTAGTAATAGTAGTAGTAGTAATAGTAGTAGTAGTAGTTGTAGTAAGTATTGGTATGCGTTGCTGAAACAGGAACTGTTATCTATTAATGGATACATCATAATTTTGCCTTTCAATGTTGTTGATTTCTTAAAATGAATTATTAATCTGATAATATTATTCTTTTCTCTTCAAGACAATCAATGCTGAATTTCCTAAACAGGAGAGGACGATGGATGTGAATACAAGGCTCCAGGGAGGGATCTCTGCTGCATTTATTCGCTTTATGTTCATTAAATCTCCTCGGGCATCTGAAGTCTCAGTCGAAAACCTTGTTCTCAAGGCCTGTTATGTACCCATGAAAAGTGAGTATCAAATAGGTGATATTTTAACCCAATAGTTCTAGAAACCTCTTTTATTTTTTTATGACATTACTTAATCAAGGAATTGGAGCCATGGCAACCATTTTTGTCAAATCCGTGTTGCCATGGCAACCGTCTCCGGAGATTTGACTTTTTTGCGATATAAAAATATTAAATTTCAATACTATCATTTACTATCCTTAAAGTTTCAGAAACATTGGGAAAAGTTTTATTTTATTTTTACAACACTATTTGATTAAAGCGTGCATATGTATTGTATTCTGATTTTACACTTCCTCTAGTATATCATGACTGTTTCAAAAACTTTAAATCAAATCAATACACTATGTAATCCTCATAAATGTGACAAACGCCGTGTTAATATTCATAGGTTCGGAAAAAGTTGGCTCTCAGTGACTAGGGGTAAATTAATGTTTTTCCAAGTTATTTAGGTAATCTCTATTATTAATAATTGTCATTACACATGATGGTTTCGATTTAGCAGAAAAGATGCATTTGATGAAATGTCAATTTCCAACTTCCTTTGAAAAATATTTTAGATCATATTCAGTGATGACATTTAATTCCTACACAAAATGCGTGTGCAGCCCGTGCATGATACAGACCCCATTGCCACCCAGTTTTCTGGGCATAGGTGCATGGATGACCTTACGTCTGAAAGTAGTTTTGATTCACAATGCTACGTGGGTCATAAATGTGCTGGGCTTACTTATTTGGCTAGTTACCCATGGCTGTTTGTTCAACCGGGCACTGGCAGACGTCAGGTCGACTGGTGCAGGAATTAAATGTCTGTACCTTAAGTTCAAAGCATTCTGAACCCTACTATTGGCTGAAAATAATGCTCATCCTTATTATACTTCTTTTTTTCTATAGCTACAGTGCCAAGTACCACCACCTACGCACCATCAACGACTGGTAAGATTTGTGTTTATTGTAAAAAAACATTAGTATTTAGCTTTTAATTTATGAAAAAATCATAATTTCGTACACTTCAAATGAATTCTAATTCTTCCACTATTTATACTTACACCTTTTAACTCACAAGTACTGATAGTGTTGATATAACATATAAATTCAAAAGGTGTACTTATTCAACATAAACCACATATGTTACAGTTACAACTTGTTTCAATTGTTTTGATTTAACTAATATGCTTCATATATGCACACTAGTTATATTATTGGTAGAACTTTTTACTTATGATATACTTTGTCTTTCAGTTTTCACAACTTTGACTACACAACGTGAGTACAGTGTGGCTGCATATTAGATATATTGGTGCTCTTTCATAATACCTCTTACCAATTGGAGCATTTGTTAAAACGCAATTCGAATACTGTAAATCACTTGAGTATAGCGGGAACAATGATATAGCGATAATAGCCCTCCGCCCATAATCGTTATTTTAAAATCCTGTCTTTATAAAGAGATACTTCATACTTTTCTGTTAAGTGCAAACAAATGCTCTTCTTTTCCTCGATCATCACTCCATTTCTCTTCAAAGCCAAGAACAAACTTGTCCTAAATCTGAAAATCTCTGTTCTTGTGCAACTACATATGGTATTTATGAACGGATATAATAGAGCTGCATTTGTTATTGGTTTTATTTACTTTTAATACTCTGTTTATGTGATCAAAATAGGTCCTTAGATACGTTAATTCTAAAATCAGTTCCTGGTATTAAGTAACTTGATGTACATTGACTTAATAGTTGTTTATTAGATACTTTTTCCAGAATCGGTTTCTGGTATTTAGTAACTCGATATACATTGACTTTAACCGTTGTGTATTTGCAGCTTTCAGATCAGTTTGTCAGGAGATCGATGGCATGACTGATCCTATCCTTATCCCCGAGAGCGCCATCGTAGCTTCCTCCTCAGCTCTTGGTATTATGCCAGATAATGCCAGGCCCAACACTGCTGCCACCTGGCGGTCATCCCCTCAGGATCAAAGCCCCTCTGTTACCATCACTGTCAACCAGTTTAAAGACATTGATCTTGGAAGTGTGCGTTTACCTGAATCCGATAACGTCAAAGCCTTCACAATCGCCATTCAGAGTGCGGATGATAACCAACCCAAACCCTTCAATGCTGAAGACATGGCATCCCTCGTGTCAACGGTAAGACATGATCACATTGTAACCGAAACCGTATGAGTTTCAAGATTTTAACTAACAATAAACAAGCTCTTGAAACTCACAAGTAGATATGTTAGAAACCAACAAAAATTGTAATGTAGCTTAACATATTGTATATGTCTTAGTTTTAAGTTTTTTATGTATGAGATTATAAGATTGATAAATACAATGTCCATAACTGTGCAGTTTCCATATTGAGGTGTACTAATGCACTGTAATTGGGTACTCACTGTGTTTCGACACTGCACAAAGCAACGATTCTAGTCTCGAATACAAAGTTAACAATAACATTTAACTTGTTTGAGTACTCGCTAGAAACAAGTGTTCTCTACTACTAGCTAGTTCTATAACTACTACCTAGTAAAGCCTTCGATGGTAGATGAAATATACCATTTTCACTTTCATCAACACATACTTCACTTATTCATTATCATTTTTCAGAGCTACGAACCAGGTGTAACTGTCTTCTTCCCCAATGGCACAGAGGGTCAGAAGATCATCATCAACATTGTGAAATTAGATCCCGCAGTGCCGGTCAAGGCTAAGTTCGAGGTCAAGGCTTGCTATGTCCGACCAACAACTACCGCTGCACCAACTACCACCACTTCAAGACCCACAACAATCACAACAACCCTACCACGTACGTGACCAAGAGTGAATCACATTGTTACAATAATGATAATGATGGTGATAACGATAAGAAGAAGAAGAAGAAGAAAAGAAAGAAAAAGAAAAAGAATACTGATAGCAATATCAGCCAAAATAATATTTACAACAATTACGATAATAATGAAAATTAACTACCACTACTACTACTTCTACTACTACGACTACGACTACGACGACAACAACGACGACGACTACTACTACTACTGCTTCTACTACTACTACTACTTATGATGATTAAATCATAATTAGTTGAAATGATAGAGGTAATGCAAAACATAAAATTTCATCTCAACAATTTGAGAAATCTATTAGACTGACCTCTAGAAAGTAATACCAATATCATTTATTTATGATCAATTTCAGCAACAACACTGCCTCCTTGTGACAAGACTGAAGGTATGAAGGACCCTTACATTATCCCCAGCTCGGCCATCACTACGTCCAGCATGGGTCAAGGTACTGGACCAGAGAGTGTCCGCCCAGGAGATGATACCCCATGGTTCTCCACTTCCAATGACACCACTCCATCAATAACAGTTGCTCTTAACCAGAGTGGTAGGTTTTATTAATTTCTTTAAGAACTGTATTTAATCCATTGTTGATTTATTCTCATTTCAAATATAAATGTAAAACATTGAAACATGTAAAACAATACAGTTACAATACCCATGTAGGGTTTATTCTAGTTATGTATACAGTTGGTTATCAAAATTTTCACAGATATATGCCTCCTATCAAATTCACTAATATAGGACAAATTTATTTTTTCTTGTTGGGATAGCAATAGTCAAGGTTATATTAACCATTAGGCCACCAAAAAATTGTATGAACATAGTTTTTACAAGGGTACTACTATATTCACCATTTTATATGTAAGAATCCCCCTAAAAGGTGATGGTTTATTAAATAATACTTTTGATGAAAAATTGAAATTATAGAATTGGTTTACAACATATAATGAATCAGAGTTGTTAGTAATGGTCTGTTTAACATTCTCCTTCAAATTTTGTCTAAGTATGCGTGCAACAGTCAGATTTAAATGGAACTGAAAGACTGTTTTTGGCCATTGCCAGCATAAATGGTTTAAACGATAGATCATATGAGAGTATGTGATGCGACACAACAGACTGCTTCTTTAAGTTATATCGAAAATTATTTTAAAAGTCAGTTTTGTTGTATTTGATATTACGCTGAATGTCGTTGTCAATGAATCAAATATATTGTTGGGTTACTTTCATGATATACTTTCAATTTCTTTCCATGATGCTATGCAGGAGTTGAGCTTGGTCTGTTGAAGTTCCCATCTGCTACCAATGTTGCCAAAGTCAAGGTTTATATCCAGGGAGAAGATGAGGATAAACCCATGGCCTATAACCCAGGAAACCCTAATTCAGACAACGCAGCGGTATGTTCCTTAAAGATAGTTAATAAATATTTGACAACTTTTTTGTGAATGTATTTTAGAGTACTGTGGAACACACATATGACGCGTGTCCCAAATATAGCGAACTGGGGAGTTTTTGCATCATAGCGTATCTTTATGTTAGCGATGGTAGCCATCGCAGCGACAGCGCCAGTACAGTAAGAAAAAAGTACAGCGTTTTTATATATAGCAAAGCGGAACCACACGCTATGTACGCTTTATATAAACATACGCGTACATTGTGTGTTCTACAGTGAATGGATATCGCCTTAGTACGTCTTTGTGCATGTGCAGTAGAATCACCAGTTATTCCCTTCCCTTTCAGTTGTCTTTGGGTTCATTTCTATGCGCCAGCATAATATCATCTTTTTTAAAACTAGAGATTACTAAATATATCTAACTATGTACTAAGATTATACATTACAGCTTCTTTTTGTTTAGAAAGGATGAAATTATCTTAGCATAAGAAACAGTTTTCACGCAAATGTATGCTACTTTTGTTAAAGAAGTCATGTTAATTCAAGGCCAACCAAACCTTTTACATAAGCATGAATTTGATGTTTTGCTACATATCCCAGCTTGATATAACCTGGAATACATATTTCTATCTGTTTTGATTTCTCAGCTTTTCGATGTGGATAAGGCTGTAGAATTCCCTCGAGGTCTCAAGGTCGTTAAGGTCGTTGTGGAGTTTGTTAAGACCATTGCTGGCTCCCCAGTCTCCAGTGATTTGGAGATCCATGCCTGTTTTGCCCCGTACACTACAACAGCAGCAGGAACAACCATTACCCCAGAGATGACCACACTTCCCACAAGTAAGACTTAACACCAGGGCTTTAACTCTGTTGCTATACACAATGGATACTACCTTACTCAACAGTAAAGACATTTAATACCTATACTAAATGAATGAGCATATTGGGCATCTTACACAACTGCATACCCTATTGCTAATGTTATGCCTGGGCATAGATGTCACAAGTCCCCAATGAACATAACGATATGGCCTTACAACATTGCAGCAGCCTTGCGTGTGATGGCTTTGTCAGTAAATATCAATGTACAGGAGCTCGTATAAAACAATGTGAATTGGTCGTTATTGCTTCAGGTTGTGTATTCATCTAACAGACAGTATTTTATTTAGGTTTCTGGAACATAACTTACATATTATCCGCAGTTTTCACCCTAATCTATAATGCAATGCAATCAATATATCAGCAGTAATAAGGTTTGTTTCTGTAGTTAGAAACCATCTAAAACAGTTGTAATAAAACAAACCTTAGACAGAGTATCGCGTCCATTAAATACCGTATTACCCCACATACAACACGCACCCCATAGATAATACGCACCCCCTCCCCAAGTCCCTTTCCCATATGTAAAATACAATGCCCTGTTTATAACACGCAGGCGGAGTTGTGGAGTGGGGAATGTCGGGTTAAGTACTTGACCCTAGTATCGTATCCCGCGTTGACTCTTATTTAGAGATTTAGAGGCTTAAATTTTATAGTGCTCAGAGTCTCTGTGCAAGTGATACCAATTAACAGTACGGGAAAAGTTTATTTTTAAACATGAGCTGGTACATCCAGGGTGTCAGAATGGCAATCATCATAACGTCGTCATGGTGACAGGCCAATAGACAATAGGAACCCACCAAAGTATTTCTGATCATGCCTCACGAGTCCATAGCATCGATGTAAAAAGTTCTGGTTCATGTACCCGTTGATAACACGCACCCCTTCCTTGACGTAGGTGCTGCAGTGTATAAAAGTGCGTGTTGTATGCGGGGTAATACGGTAATAGAAAAAGTGGGTGTTTTCCTCTAATTGTGCAAATGCAAGTGATCTTATATGACATTTCTCTAACATTCCAATTGTTAATGTCTAAATTGTTCTTTGTTTAGCAACTCTAAGTCCTTGTCGTCTCGAGGATATTATGGATGGCTACAGCAAAGTTCCAAACAGTTACATCAAAGTCACTTCCGGTAATGCAAAGGATGTTCGCCCTAAGGATGACAGCCCTTGGAGTTCCTCTTTAGATGATGTCACTCCGAAGATATACATCACACTGTCAAAGAACGGCACTGCTGAAATAGGAGACATCAGTTTGCCAGATTCAACAAGGGACAACATTGAAAGCTTCGGTGTCCTGTTCACACCACCTGGTGGTGATTCCCCTAAACCTTACAATCCTACAAACCCTAGTGGTACCAATCCAGAGGTGAGATTGATTTATTCATAAATAGATGTAATCTCAGTAATTAAAGCTCTGTACTGTAGACAGTGCCTGACAAAATACCTATGCCTGTTTACTTGTACCCACAATAGCAATATTTAATTCCTGCATTAAATGTGTGGGCAGCCCGGGCAAAATACACTACCGCTCACCCAGTTCCATGGGTGTGGATGCGTAGGTGACCTCACAACTGAACATAGCTTTGATTTGCAAACTACGCTGGTTAATAATGTGCTTAGCTTTTTTCTTTGACATGATATTTGTACAACCAGGCACTGGTGGACGTCCGGTCAACTGCTACCAGTATTAAATGCATGTACTGTACAACATACATTATGTTGTCCTATTTTCATTGTAAAAAAGGTCATTGGGGGAATGGTACTACTATGCTAATGCAACCTACACTTTTTAGATTTTTGTATGTCCTGATTTCTTTTAATCCACAGAGATTCCCACCAAAACAAGTGCTTGTCTTTCCAACCGGCACCATGGCAACCAAGGTTGTTGTGGTCTTCTTCCGCCACAACCAGAGCCAGCCTGTGACTGCTGATGTACTGATTCATGCTTGTCTGAAACCTGTTCATACCACAGTAATGACTTCCCCTGTGACGACAACTTTCCCCATGCCAACAAGTAAGACTTGCATGGTTAAACATGCATGCATTTTCTAGACTGCACATGATTTTCAATATGCGAGGAATACAAAATAAAACGTGTAGAGAGACATTCATGACTCTTGTGTTGAGAGTAAAATTTTAATAAGAAAATCATCATGAGTTTAAAATGTTCCTCATTATATACTCGTAATATTGTTAAATATGTGCACTTATTATTACTAACTTATTATCATCCAATATGTATGCTTTCATCTATTACCAAAGATTACATACGTTTATATATTCCCTCTGGCGTTTCATCTAAACTGTGATCAGATTTCCTGAGTAGTTTAATCTGTTTATTATTGCATTAATGCAAATACAGAAGACTTGGATTTGATTTGGAGAAGATCTAAAACTAACAGTAGATAATGCAATTTTTCATTGCTCAAATATTCCATATTATTAAAAATTAATATTGAAATATTCCGTTATACATATTTTAAGCTTAAAAATATCTTAATCGCAATTGCATTTCCATGGATGTTTAAAGATCTCGTATTTTCCTTTTAGCAACTGAAGCAGTCTGTCGGAAGACTGATGGCATGAAGGACCCACAGCTGATCCCAGACAGTCAGATTTCCACCTCAACTGGAAAGGCCAGTGATATCCGACCTGATGATGACACACCCTGGACTTCTAGCGCTGCCGATGCCAACCCCTCAGTTGTCATTGTCCCACAAGCAGATGGTGCTGTTGTTGAGCTAGGAGACATTACCATTCCCACGTCAACAAGTGAAAATATAGAGGCCGTGAGAATCCTCATTCAAGGGGATGATGACGATAAGCCACAACCCTTCAACCCAGAAAACCCAACCTCAGATCAGCCTAAGGTTGGTGGTTTAGTGTTATTTCTATCAAATGTGTAGCATGATCCCTATATATCACTATTCATTCCATCTTTTTTCAGATACTACTTACCTATTTTGCAGTGTATTACTTAATATCTTATTTAAAAAAAAACAATCAATCCAAACTTGAAGTATGTTGTATAAAAATCCAATACATTGCCTTTCATGTCAACACATGTCTAAGGAGTCAAATCATTATACCATGCTACTTAAATCTACCTTAATCAATGAGGCAGACAGGTGTAAATACTATAATCAAATGGCCATTCTATATTTGAATCATGTCTAGAAATTTGTTCAAACTAGTACTAGAAGCTAGCCCAGACAGCATTTTCAAAACACCCATACACAGTAACACACACCCATAAACCTGTTCCTTTTAGTCAGTGTAACTCATATTTTTCAATAAGTAATACATCCCCATTTCTATTTTCAGTCTTTCAACCCAGATCAACCTATTGTCTTCCCTAATGGCACATTTGCCAAGAAGGTGGTGATTCTGTTTAACAGGAGAGATGTGTCCAGGCCAGTGCAGGCTGACGTAGAGTTACATGCATGTATCAAACCAGTCAACTTTACTACTACTGCACCTCTACCTACCACCACTGCAGTCACAGCCCCACCAACAAGTAAGTCGATAATATAACCTAAACAACTCATATATGTCTTATTATGAAATGCTCCATTTCTTGAAAGCAAATTATATGCGTATGAGTTGACTGGAACATCAGGTCTTGCCAAGGTAGTACATAAAAATCAATCTTGCTGAACCAGGATCAACAGGCTCAGAATGGCATTATCTAAATGTTAATGAAGAGTCTAATATTCGTGTTTGATAACGGAGAAATTGGTAAAAATATATATTTCCATGGAGATTTTGAGAAAGGATAAGAGCATTGATCTGATTCACTGTCAGCCAAACAATTGTTCCTTAACTATTTTAACAATTTCTTAAAGCTGTTTGTTTGGGATTATACTAATATTAGACAGTCTTGCACAAGATTGGTTTGATATGGTTTGTTTTGGTTTGGTTTGTTTAATAGTAGCTCTTCCATATAAGATGATTTATGCATTAACAAGAGAAATAAATGAACTGGAAGGCAGCGGTGTATCTGATGGAGCAAAAGCTTAACTCAACAGGGCTCTATCTTTAACCTGCATTTAGATATTGATGCGTAAGGATCCTTGCTTTTTATCACCTGCATAATCTACTTTTAATATCTTTCAGCACCTCCTCAGAATTGTCGTGAAACACCGGGCATGGTCAACGAAAACTTCATCTCTACTGATAACATTGAGGTTTCTTCTGGCAATGCTGAAGATCTTCGTCCTGGTGGTTCTCTATGGACTTCCGAGGAAGATGATGAAGATCTCACAGCCACAATTACCATTGTCAAAGATGGAGAAATGCCTATTGACGTAGGAGATTTCATGGTTAAGAATCCATCAACCAGCAACATTAAACGATTCTATCTATACATCCAAGGTCCAGATGATGATGAGCCTATTCCATACAACCCAAGTAATCCAACGGCAGATGCCCCAGAGGTACTGTTCAAGAACTTGCCATTTCTAATGTTTCTTCAATGTTTCTTCAATGTTTCTTAATGGAGTGGAATAGAATACAAACTGACTCTAATTCACAGTTGAATCTTTCAAAAGTTGAATTCAATCCCTAGATCTTGTATATTGTTGAGATATCAAAAATAACAACAGATATTAACATAGATGTTACATAAATATTACTGTCCTTATTTCCTAGTCATACATGGCAGATGATACTGCTGTGTTCCTTTCTGGAAACAGTCCTCATGGAGAACGACGCTAAACCATGCCATTTTAACAAGTGTCAATGAAGATGTTGCATATATGTTATTGTCCTTTTTTATTTCCTAGTCGTACATGGCAGATAATACTGTTGTGTTCCCACCTGGAACAAAGGCAACAGTCCTCATGGTGAGGTTCATCAAGGATGAAGACAACAAACCAGTGTCTACTGAGGTGGAGATCCATGCCTGTTTCTACCCCAGAACAACAACACCAGCCCCACCTACAACTTCTGCCCCAACAACCCCCACAACCCCATACGTCCCCACCACACCTCAACCTACAACCTCAAGTAAGTACTCATTTTGCGAAATTTTGCAATGGTTGAACAAGCTTTACATTCTAATTGATATCTAATCACCTCGTGTTACAAGCTGATGGAGTCTAATTCAGCCTTACTTGTTTTATGTGGAATGATAACGATAGTTCAAGCTTAGATAGGTTAACTACACTTGTGATGAAATATCAACAGAGATGCAAAATCTAGGCGCAAATTACCATGGGAATAATGTTCAACTGCATGTTGATGTACAATTACCCATTTCATTCAGAAATCTATGGACATTGTTGTAATGTTCATCTAGTCAATAGATATACTGTCTTACAGTATATATTTGATGTCAAAGAATACTATTTGATTCAAAATCTTTTTTTCAATTTACAGCAAAACTATTTTCCTTGTAACTACGATATGCTGATGTGCAGAAGATTCACACTTGATGAATAATGCTAAAGTAATAGACTATTACTTGTAAGGTTGGACTTACACTAAATGATTACCTAATGATATGCATATCTGGAACTATATCATAATTCCCTATGGCTTATTTCAGCTACTCGCTCAGTATGTCGTAATACCGAGGGAATGGAGGATCCTCTGTTAGTTCCAACCAGTCAGATCAGTACCTCCGATGGTGGAAATCCAGAGGACCTTCGACCAGGCGATGACACACCATGGCAGTCTAACCCATCCGATCCTCTCAATCCCCGTGTAACTATTCAGCTATCACAGGATGGAGCCCCAATACAAATTGGTGACGTTGCAATTCCAAAGGAAACTGGCGATAACATCAAAACAATTGAGATCTTCATACAAGGTCCTAATGATGATAATCCTCAGGCCTACAATCCAGAAAACCCTACCTCCAACAACCCCAAGGTAATAATACTATGATTGACTAGAAAAATGTGAAGGAGCTCACTTTTATTTTTTTTATTTCTATATTTCATTTATTCTTATAATCTAAGTATTCCACTTCATTTGAATGTAAGTTGTACCTTTCGGGCTAATGCAACTCCTCATAATATGTGATGCTCCTTTGTTGCTGTATGTAATACACTTCTAATCCTAAGTAATGTTGAAATGTGAAACTTTTTAACTATCACAGCCTAGCTTGCATGTCATCATGCCACTTCGAAAGTGTTCTGCATATTAACCCTATCTTATTTTTCTTCCAAGAAATTTGACCCGAACGATGGTCCAGTTGTGTTCCCATCAGGAACGAATGGAACAAAGATTACCATAGTCTTCATAGCAGAAAATTCAACTAACCCAGTTGTTGCTGATGTCAAGGTCCATGCTTGTTTCAGACCTGTGACTACCACTGTTCCACCTAGTAAGTTGAGTCATTATCTCTTTGTATACAACGATATGTACATACATATGATATGATTCATATTTCAACTGAGGCACTGAATATGTCAACGGTTATCATGATACTTTTTCTTATATCATCTTATATAATGACAGAGTAGAAAATAATAACTTGTGCATGCATGAAAAACTGAATTCTTGACAAATGTATTGTCTTTTTGCAATTCCACCGATTGCGTGTCGTTAAAAAACTTCTGGCAAGGAAGAAGTAGCCCAGTTGTATAAGTAATACTATCTCTATTAGTGTCAAATCGAAATGGAACGATGGACATCCTCAGATAGTTCATGAGTGTGGTTGATGTCAATAAATTCGTTTTGCATTTATTTTTAACAGCAACATCAACAACCTTCATCACCCCATACGTTCCAATAGTAGCAGCAGGTAATGTATAAATATGTATTTGTTTTTAAAACTTTCCTTGGTGTTAGGGATGAAAATCACCTTTAAAATCTTCTCATTAAATGTGAATTTTATGCAGTCTCAACAATTACAAGTATTGAATCTAGCTATATTAGACGTTTACAAAACTATAGTAAGTATTGCAAAATTTACACATGTTCAACCAAAACATGCATGTCATCAGTTTACCTGGTGTCAGCTTCTCTGTACAATCTCCTTTTATACAAACCAATTGTATTATGCATACATCTGCTTAATTCTTCAAATTAGAAAAAAATAACAGCTTTTGAATGAAACATGAGATGTGATTGTGCTCTATATAGTTCATATAGACATCTGAACTAATGTTACACTTTCTTCTTTTCATATTTCCAGGAACATCAAGTAAGTTATTATGATTTATTTGTAATAGTAAAGTACACTATTAATTCATTTTAATACATTAGGTTTGTTTTCTCACATTGGTATATATATGTTCAAATATATTTTAAGGTATTACATCTTCTTTAAACATATATTTCTAGATCATTTTATGGCTGTGAAGTTACAATGGCCAAATGCGTTTTCTTCACAATGCAAGCAAATTATTTTTGATCTAATGTGTTTTCACATACATTACGTCAATTGTGTAACCATTGAGTTCATTTTGTCTGTTTTTCTTTTCTAGTTGGAGGATGCAGAGATACAGATGGAATGGATGATGCTTCTTTCATTCCTGCGAGTAACATCAGAACAAATGACAAAACATCCCCATCAGATAACCTGAGACTATCTAGTTTAGGAAAATGGTCTTCTAATGAAAAACAACCTGAGATCACAGTCCAACTATCACCTGACGGCACTGCAATTCCACTAGGAGAGGTTCAGTTACCATCAAGCGAAAATGTCCTGCAGTATGTGATAACCATCACAAATGAAAATGATACACAGGATACATTTTTGGTAAATATGAGTGATCCACCTTTACTGGTTTCTAAATGCATCGGAATTTCATTTGATGCCATTCATCAACAGTACTAGTGTGAAAACTATGTATTAAAAAATCAACTGTTCAATTGTAGTCATGACTATCTGAAATGTTATGTATATGTTTAGGTATATCCTCACTACAGCTTGTGTCAGAATATACACATACCCTATCAATACCATTTCTTTAAATACATTTTTTCTAAAATTAAATTTACTTTTTAATTTGTACGTCTCCGTTTTATTTGCAGGTGAAGTTTCCAGATGATCCATTCGTCTTCCCAACTGGCACATCTGCCTCCAAGATCACCATTGGAATCACCCCAATTAGTTCCAGTTTTGGTGTTACGGCCAAGCTTTTAATTAAAGGTTGTTTTCACGCAATCACAACAACTAGGCCACAAACGTCTGAAGCTACCACAAGTAAGCTACATTATTCATCAATGTGAATCTGAAAGGAGACTTCCATACCTGTAATTGCTTTGTTTGTGTTTGTTAGGTTTTACCTTGCTTTCAATATGTTGGGGGATGTCACAGAATGACAGAATCCTGATAGCAGGAAGAAATTCCTGTATCTTCTTAAAAGGTGACTGTATGTCTTGTACTTACTTGTACTTGCTGCAAATCGCAATGTCACTTATTTTTAGCACAAAGGAAAAACATGGTTACGATGGCCGTCCAAGGGTACTCAAGCATCAGTCAGATATTAATATGCTTGGCGTCCTAAACTACATACCATAATTGAGCCTCTATAATATTTATAATCTCAGGGTAGGCAGATATGCACTTAATATATGGCAATGTATCATTTCATGAGAACCATATGAGCCATAGACAATTGATTTAATCTAAAAGTAACAAACAAAGATACCTTTGACATAATTTATGAATTAATAATCCTTGACCACTGTATGAAGATTTAGAAATATGTGTGTTCTGTAATTAATGACAAACTCCCATTTAATTTAAATGTTCATGCTATTTTAGTATATTTAACAAAAAAACCTTCTATTAGGCATAGTATCTTATGACAATGGTGATTACTATTGATCATTTCCAAACAAATATATTTTCCTTTTTACTTGATTCAATGTAGGGATGCAATAGTTCTTGATCAAGGAAGCAATTGTAATCAATTATAAGGGTTTACGGAAAATATTTCTTATTGGTATAACATTAAGAAAGTTCAATACATGACTGTCATCTAACTTTGAATTAAATGGTGTGGGGTATCATTTTGGGATTTGAATAATAGCATCAGAAAGTAGTCAAACCTATTTATGACATTGATACAGAAAGATGAATATAGATTGATAGCTGGAAAGAAAGATATTGGTATTATCTACAAAAGTATCGGCTTTAATTTCATTTCATAACCTTCTATGACTGTTTCAACCACTAATTATTTGGAATCTATATATAATGGTGCACAGAATGCAGCTTTTAAATGACACTGAGTTGAAATAAACAAAGCTCATTTCCTGATATAACAAATTTAATTTTACTTTTCTAATATCATGAGAACTGGTTTTGACAAATGTCAGTCATTTACTCTAGATCACTCTTATTTGTGAACAAAAACAAAATTTATGTCAAATGATAAATGTGCTGAACACTTCCTGTTAAATCCTATAAGCGAATTGCTATTCTGTTGTCATTCATTTTGTCAAAAGAATTATCAACATTTTGGCATAATTTATTTCAATGAGAATCACATTCATTTTTTTGTTCAATTGTTTTAAATGCATATATCCTTTTATAATTGCTGCATCAAATAATACCATTTTATATGCTGTACCTTATTAACCACAAACTATCAATGTTCCTTCACCAATAGGTACACCAAATGTAACAACTGTGATGCCACCCTCAACAACTGCTCCTCCAAGCACCTCTACCATACCACCAACAACTACTAGTAAGTTCTAAGTCTTGAATATAAATAGATGTACTTAGATGATAATACACACCGCCCTATGATAATCATGTATATCAGATATTGCTTTCCAAGCTATAGCTGAGTGCAGTTGTTTTAGTTTTGTGACTTTTAAACAAAAGTTTTTTTTGGTTGAAGGAAATGCAGTTAGACTTTTATTACAAAACATAAAGTTCTGTACATAACATGTGATGTTTCTTTCCAAGTTATGGCATTGTGCACTTGCTTCGGTTTGTGACTTCTAAATTAGGTTGCTTAGTAGAATAGAATTCTAGAAGGTTCTCAATACAAAGCAGACAGGGTACTGTCCAGAAAATATGAGTGACATTCCTTGTCAATGTTTTATTACAGTGGGACCATGTAGGGAAACTGAAGGAATGGATGATCCTACCCAGATCCCTGAGGAGAGCATCCAGACAAACGATAATGATAGTCCATCCGACAACCTGAGGCCCTCTTCTCCAAATAAATGGACCTCTACTGAAGATGAACCAACTATCAACGTACAGCTATCACCAGACAATGTCCCAGTTCAACTTGGAGAAATTGATCTGCCAGAAAATGAGAACGTTAGGCAATACACAGTGACAATTACTGGCAAAAATGGAACCAAAGAGACATTCACGGTATGCTATACTTGTAATAAGGTCTAACATAATTGCTCTCAAATAGAATTATTGTAGATGATGCATATCTTGACATGACTTAAGTTTCCGTCCCAATTCATTATCATAGAATAGATATTATTTGTGCTTATTATTTACACCAATTCTTGGCCTTCCATTTACAGGTGACAGACCCAACAAAGCCATTTGTTTTCCCAGAGGGAACATATGCCTCAAAGGTTGAAATCAGGATAACACCAGATAATACCGATGGCACAAAACCAGTGAAAACCAAGCTGCAAATCAAGGCCTGTTTCCATCCCGTTACAACTACTCCAGCTCCACCAACCACCATGCAACCTTCAACTACAGCACCTCCAACAACTCCAACAGTGCCACCAACAACTCCAACAATGGCACCAACAACTACCAGTTAGTATTTTAGATGAGATATTTCCCATGATGTATTTAAACCATTTTCTTATATGGCAAAGAACCACTGGTTGTCTTTTAACAGTAAGGAATGACAGTCCATTTTGACAACCATCAGACATAAAGTTTGTATTGTTGTTGCGCCTGAACAATTCCAGAAAAGATTGTGTCAAATGCAACATCTTCCAAAAGCTATACATTAATACCACTTCATTTTATGCCATTGAACGACCGGTAATCTTTGAAAAGTTTTAATAGCAATTGGATGTAAATATGGATTGATTGGTGTCCTTGAAAAACATTAGTAAGATATTAGTAAAATGTTTTTTCCAATCTTATGGGTTAGCTTTTAATAACAAAGTTTATAATATTGAGTAAGACTGTTCAACAGAATACAAGACCTTTGATGAAAATGTTATAAATCATATTGTACATGTGTTTATGTTTTCAACAAATTAATCTTATCACATATTTAAACATTCTTTTAAACATTGATATTACTTTTGATGGTGGCCACATCAATTACTACCATTTTACAAACTTCCATTCCAGTGTCACCAACTACTCCTCCTGCTCCTACATCTACTGGTGCTCCAAATGCAACAACAGCAATGCCACCCTCAACAACTGCTCCTCCAAGCACCTCTACAGTTCCACCAACAACAACTGGTAAGTTCTTAGTCTTGAATATAAACATATTGCTATCTAAAAGTGTTCTTATCAAGTGCATACATATCACTTAAGACTTTGCAGATGTTAATTGGATCATTGGACATTTGGTTTCACCAAGTGAACATAATCATGTATATCTGATGTTTCTTTCCAAGTTATGGCATTGTGCACTTGCTTCGGTTTGTGACTTCTAAATTAGGTTGCTTAGTAGAATAGAATTCTAGAAGGTTCTCAATACAAAGCAGAAAGGGTACTGTTCATAAAATTTGAGTGACATTCCTTGTCAATGTTTTATTACAGTTGGACCATGTAGGGAAACTGAAGGAATGGATGATCCTACCCAGATCCCTGAGGAGAGCATCCAGACTAACGATAATGATAGTCCATCTGACAACCTGAGGCCCTCTTCTCCGGATAAATGGACCTCTACTGAAGATGAACCAACTATCAACGTACAGCTATCACCAGACAATGTCCCAGTTCAACTTGGAGAAATTGATCTGCCAGAAAATGAGAACGTCAGGCAATACACAGTGACAATTACTGGCAAAAATGGAACCAAAGAGACATTCACGGTATGCTATACTTGTAATAAGGTCTAACATAATTGCTCTCAAATAGAATTATTGTAGATGATGCATATCTTGACATGACTTAAGTTTCCGTCCCAATTCATTATCATAGAATAGATATTATTTGTGCTTATTATTTACACCAATTCTTGGCCTTCCATTTACAGGTGACAGACCCAACAAAGCCATTTGTTTTCCCAGAGGGAACATATGCCTCAAAGGTTGAAATCAGGATAACACCAGATAATACCGATGGCACAAAACCAGTGAAAACCAAGTTGCAAATCAAGGCCTGTTTCCATCCCGTTACAACTACTCCAGCTCCACCAACCACCATGCAACCTTCAACTACAGCACCTCCAACAACTCCAACAGTGCCACCAACAACTCCAACAATGGCACCAACAACTACCAGTTAGTATTTTAGATGAGATATTTCCCATGATGTATTTAAACAATTTTCTTATATGGCAAAGAACAACTGGTTGTCTTTTAACAGTAAGGAATGACAGTCCATTTTGACAACCATCAGACATAAAGTTTTTATTGTTGTTGCGCCTGAACAATTCCAGAAAAGATTGTGTCAAATGCAACATCTTCCAAAAGCTATACATTAATACCACTTCATTTTATGCCATTGAACGACCGGTAATCTTTGAAAAGTTTTAATAGCAATTGGATGTAAATATGGATTGATTGGTGTCCTTGAAAAACATTAGTAAGATATTAGTAAAATGTTTTTTCCAATCTTATGGGTTAGCTTTTAATAACAAAGTTTATAATATTGAGTAAGACTGTTCAACAGAATACAAGACCTTTGATGAAAATGTTATAAATCATATTGTACATGTGTTTATGTTTTCAACAAATTAATCTTATCACATATTTAAACATTCTTTTAAACATTGATATTACTTTTGATGGTGGCCACATCAATTACTACCATTTTACAAACTTCCATTCCAGTGTCACCAACTACTCCTCCAGCTCCTACATCTACTGGTGCTCCAAATGCAACAACAGCAATGCCACCCTCAACAACTGCTCCTCCAAGCACCTCTACAGTTCCACCAACAACAACTGGTAAGTTCTTAGTCTTGAATATAAACATATTGCTATCTAAAAGTGTTCTTATCAAGTGCATACATATCACTTAAGACTTTGCAGATGTTAATTGGATCATTGGACATTTGCTTTCACCAAGTGAACATAATCATGTATATCTGATGTTTCTTTCCAAGTTATGGCATTGTGCACTTGCTTCGGTTTGTGACTTCTAAATTAGGTTGCTTAGTAGAATAGAATTCTAGAAGGGTCTCAATACAAAGCAGAAAGGGTACTGTTCATAAAATTTGAGTGACATTCCTTGTCAATGTTTTATTACAGTTGGACCATGTAGGGAAACTGAAGGAATGGATGATCCTACCCAGATCCCTGAGGAGAGCATCCAGACTAACGATAATGATAGTCCATCTGACAACCTGAGGCCCTCTTCTCCGGATAAATGGACCTCTACTGAAGATGAACCAACTATCAACGTACAGCTATCACCAGACAATGTCCCAGTTCAACTTGGAGAAATTGATCTGCCAGAAAATGAGAACGTCAGGCAATACACAGTGACAATTACTGGCAAAAATGGAACCAAAGAGACATTCACGGTATGCTATACTTGTAATAAGGTCTAACATAATTGCTCTCAAATAGAATTATTGTAGATGATGCATATCTTGACATGACTTAAGTTTCCGTCCCAATTCATTATCATAGAATAGATATTATTTGTGCTTATTATTTACACCAATTCTTGGCCTTCCATTTACAGGTGACAGACCCAACAAAGCCATTTGTTTTCCCAGAGGGAACATATGCCTCAAAGGTTGAAATCAGGATAACACCAGATAATACCGATGGCACAAAACCAGTGAAAACCAAGTTGCAAATCAAGGCCTGTTTCCATCCCGTTACAACTACTCCAGCTCCACCAACCACCATGCAACCTTCAACTACAGCACCTCCAACAACTCCAACAGTGCCACCAACAACTCCAACAATGGCACCAACAACTACCAGTTAGTATTTTAGATGAGATATTTCCCATGATGTATTTAAACCATTTTCTTATATGGCAAAGAACCACTGGTTGTCTTTTAACAGTAAGGAATGACAGTCCATTTTGACAACCATCAGACATAAAGTTTGTATTGTTGTTGCGCCTGAACAATTCCAGAAAAGATTGTGTCAAATGCAACATCTTCCAAAAGCTATACATTAATACCACTTCATTTTATGCCATTGAACGGCCGGTAATCTTTGAAAAGTTTTAATAGCAATTGGATGTAAATATGGATTGATTGGTGTCCTTGAAAAACATTAGTAAGATATTAGTAAAATGTTTTTTCCAATCTTATGGGTTAGCTTTTAATAACAAAGTTTATAATATTGAGTAAGACTGTTCAACAGAATACAAGACCTTTGATGAAAATGTTATAAATCATATTGTACATGTGTTTATGTTTTCAACAAATTAATCTTATCACATATTTAAACATTCTTTTAAACATTGATATTACTTTTGATGGTGGCCACATCAATTACTGCCATTTTACAAACTTCCATTCCAGTGTCACCAACTACTCCTCCTGCTCCTACATCTACTGGTGCTCCAAATGCAACAACAGCAATGCCACCCTCAACAACTGCTCCTCCAAGCACCTCTACAGTTCCACCAACAACAACTGGTAAGTTCTTAGTCTTGAATATAAACATATTGCTATCTAAAAGTGTTCTTATCAAGTGCATACATATCACTTAAGACTTTGCAGATGTTAATTGGATCATTGGACATTTGGTTTCACCAAGTGAACATAATCATGTATATCTGATGTTTCTTTCCAAGTTATGGCATTGTGCACTTGCTTCGGTTTGTGACTTCTAAATTAGGTTGCTTAGTAGAATAGAATTCTAGAAGGTTCTCAATACAAAGCAGAAAGGGTACTGTTCATAAAATTTGAGTGACATTCCTTGTCAATGTTTTATTACAGTTGGACCATGTAGGGAAACTGAAGGAATGGATGATCCTACCCAGATCCCTGAGGAGAGCATCCAGACTAACGATAATGATAGTCCATCTGACAACCTGAGGCCCTCTTCTCCGGATAAATGGACCTCTACTGAAGATGAACCAACTATCAACGTACAGCTATCACCAGACAATGTCCCAGTTCAACTTGGAGAAATTGATCTGCCAGAAAATGAGAACGTCAGGCAATACACAGTGACAATTACTGGCAAAAATGGAACCAAAGAGACATTCACGGTATGCTATACTTGTAATAAGGTCTAACATAATTGCTCTCAAATAGAATTATTGTAGATGATGCATATCTTGACATGACTTAAGTTTCCGTCCCAATTCATTATCATAGAATAGATATTATTTGTGCTTATTATTTACACCAATTCTTGGCCTTCCATTTACAGGTGACAGACCCAACAAAGCCATTTGTTTTCCCAGAGGGAACATATGCCTCAAAGGTTGAAATCAGGATAACACCAGATAATACCGATGGCACAAAACCAGTGAAAACCAAGTTGCAAATCAAGGCCTGTTTCCATCCCGTTACAACTACTCCAGCTCCACCAACCACCATGCAACCTTCAACTACAGCACCTCCAACAACTCCAACAGTGCCACCAACAACTCCAACAATGGCACCAACAACTACCAGTTAGTATTTTAGATGAGATATTTCCCATGATGTATTTAAACCATATTCTTATATGGCAAAGAACAACTGGTTGTCTTTTAACAGTAAGGAATGACAGTCCATTTTGACAACCATCAGACATAAAGTTTGTATTGTTGTTGCGCCTGAACAATTCCAGAAAAGATTGTGTCAAATGCAACATCTTCCAAAAGCTATACATTAATACCACTTCATTTTATGCCATTGAACGACCGGTAATCTTTGAAAAGTTTTAATAGCAATTGGGTGTAAATATGGATTGATTGGTGTCCTTGAAAAACATTAGTAAGATATTAGTAAAATGTTTTTTCCAATCTTATAGGTTAGCTTTTAATAACAAAGTTTATAATATTGAGTAAGACTGTTCAACAGAATACAAGACCTTTGATGAAAATGTTATAAATCATATTGTACATGTGTTTATGTTTTCAACAAATTAATCTTATCACATATTTAAACATTCTTTTAAACATTGATATTACTTTTGATGGTGGCCACATCAATTACTACCATTTTACAAACTTCCATTCCAGTGTCACCAACTACTCCTCCTGCTCCTACATCTACTGGTGCTCCAAATGCAACAACAGCAATGCCACCCTCAACAACTGCTCCTCCAAGCACCTCTACAGTTCCACCAACAACAACTGGTAAGTTCTTAGTCTTGAATATAAACATATTGCTATCTAAAAGTGTTCTTATCAAGTGCATACATATCACTTAAGACTTTGCAGATGTTAATTGGATCATTGGACATTTGGTTTCACCAAGTGAACATAATCATGTATATCTGATGTTTCTTTCCAAGTTATGGCATTGTGCACTTGCTTCGGTTTGTGACTTCTAAATTAGGTTGCTTAGTAGAATAGAATTCTAGAAGGTTCTCAATACAAAGCAGAAAGGGTACTGTTCATAAAATTTGAGTGACATTCCTTGTCAATGTTTTATTACAGTTGGACCATGTAGGGAAACTGAAGGAATGGATGATCCTACCCAGATCCCTGAGGAGAGCATCCAGACTAACGATAATGATAGTCCATCTGACAACCTGAGGCCCTCTTCTCCGGATAAATGGACCTCTACTGAAGATGAACCAACTATCAACGTACAGCTATCACCAGACAATGTCCCAGTTCAACTTGGAGAAATTGATCTGCCAGAAAATGAGAACGTCAGGCAATACACAGTGACAATTACTGGCAAAAATGGAACCAAAGAGACATTCACGGTATGCTATACTTGTAATAAGGTCTAACATAATTGCTCTCAAATAGAATTATTGTAGATGATGCATATCTTGACATGACTTAAGTTTCCGTCCCAATTCATTATCATAGAATAGATATTATTTGTGCTTATTATTTACACCAATTCTTGGCCTTCCATTTACAGGTGACAGACCCAACAAAGCCATTTGTTTTCCCAGAGGGAACATATGCCTCAAAGGTTGAAATCAGGATAACACCAGATAATACCGATGGCACAAAACCAGTGAAAACCAAGTTGCAAATCAAGGCCTGTTTCCATCCCGTTACAACTACTCCAGCTCCACCAACCACCATGCAACCTTCAACTACAGCACCTCCAACAACTCCAACAGTGCCACCAACAACTCCAACAATGGCACCAACAACTACCAGTTAGTATTTTAGATGAGATATTTCCCATGATGTATTTAAACCATTTTCTTATATGGCAAAGAACCACTGGTTGTCTTTTAACAGTAAGGAATGACAGTCCATTTTGACAACCATCAGACATAAAGTTTGTATTGTTGTTGCGCCTGAACAATTCCAGAAAAGATTGTGTCAAATGCAACATCTTCCAAAAGCTATACATTAATACCACTTCATTTTATGCCATTGAACGACCGGTAATCTTTGAAAAGTTTTAATAGCAATTGGGTGTAAATATGGATTGATTGGTGTCCTTGAAAAACATTAGTAAGATATTAGTAAAATGTTTTTTCCAATCTTATAGGTTAGCTTTTAATAACAAAGTTTATAATATTGAGGAAGACTGTTCAACAGAATACAAGACCTTTGATGAAAATGTTATAAATCATATTGTACATGTGTTTATGTTTTCAACAAATTAATCTTATCACATATTTAAACATTCTTTTAAACATTGATATTACTTTTGATGGTGGCCACATCAATTACTACCATTTTACAAACTTCCATTCCAGTGTCACCAACTACTCCTCCTGCTCCTACATCTACTGGTGCTCCAAATGCAACAACAGCAATGCCACCCTCAACAACTGCTCCTCCAAGCACCTCTACAGTTCCACCAACAACAACTGGTAAGTTCTTAGTCTTGAATATAAACATATTGCTATCTAAAAGTGTTCTTATCAAGTGCATACATATCACTTAAGACTTTGCAGATGTTAATTGGATCATTGGACATTTGGTTTCACCAAGTGAACATAATCATGTATATCTGATGTTTCTTTCCAAGTTATGGCATTGTGCACTTGCTTCGGTTTGTGACTTCTAAATTAGGTTGCTTAGTAGAATAGAATTCTAGAAGGTTCTCAATACAAAGCAGAAAGGGTACTGTTCATAAAATTTGAGTGACATTCCTTGTCAATGTTTTATTACAGTTGGACCATGTAGGGAAACTGAAGGAATGGATGATCCTACCCAGATCCCTGAGGAGAGCATCCAGACTAACGATAATGATAGTCCATCTGACAACCTGAGGCCCTCTTCTCCGGATAAATGGACCTCTACTGAAGATGAACCAACTATCAACGTACAGCTATCACCAGACAATGTCCCAGTTCAACTTGGAGAAATTGATCTGCCAGAAAATGAGAACGTCAGGCAATACACAGTGACAATTACTGGCAAAAATGGAACCAAAGAGACATTCACGGTATGCTATACTTGTAATAAGGTCTAACATAATTGCTCTCAAATAGAATTATTGTAGATGATGCATATCTTGACATGACTTAAGTTTCCGTCCCAATTCATTATCATAGAATAGATATTATTTGTGCTTATTATTTACACCAATTCTTGGCCTTCCATTTACAGGTGACAGACCCAACAAAGCCATTTGTTTTCCCAGAGGGAACATATGCCTCAAAGGTTGAAATCAGGATAACACCAGATAATACCGATGGCACAAAACCAGTGAAAACCAAGTTGCAAATCAAGGCCTGTTTCCATCCCGTTACAACTACTCCAGCTCCACCAACCACCATGCAACCTTCAACTACAGCACCTCCAACAACTCCAACAGTGCCACCAACAACTCCAGCAATGGCACCAACAACTACCAGTTAGTATTTTAGATGAGATATTTCCCATGATGTATTTAAACCATTTTCTTATATGGCAAAGAACAACTGGTTGTCTTTTAACAGTAAGGAATGACAGTCCATTTTGACAACCATCAGACATAAAGTTTTTATTGTTGTTGCGCCTGAACAATTCCAGAAAAGATTGTGTCAAATGCAACATCTTCCAAAAGCTATACATTAATACCACTTCATTTTATGCCATTGAACGACCGGTAATCTTTGAAAAGTTTTAATAGCAATTGGGTGTAAATATGGATTGATTGGTGTCCTTGAAAAACATTAGTAAGATATTAGTAAAATGTTTTTTCCAATCTTATGGGTTAGCTTTTAATAACAAAGTTTATAATATTGAGTAAGACTGGTCAACAGAATACAAGACCTTTGATGAAAATGTTATAAATCATATTGTACATGTGTTTATGTTTTCAACAAATTAATCTTATCACATATTTAAACATTCTTTTAAACATTGATATTACTTTTGATGGTGGCCACATCAATTACTACCATTTTACAAACTTCCATTCCAGTGTCACCAACTACTCCTCCTGCTCCTACATCTACTGGTGCTCCAAATGCAACAACAGCAATGCCACCCTCAACAACTGCTCCTCCAAGCACCTCTACGGTTCCACCAACAACAACTGGTAAGTTCTTCGTCTTGAATATAAACATATTGCTATCTAAAAGTGTTCTTATCAAGTGCATACATATCACTTAAGACTTTGCAGATGTTAATTGGATCATTGGACATTTGGTTTCACCAAGTGAACATAATCATGTATATCTGATGTTTCTTTCCAAGTTATGGCATTGTGCACTTGCTTCGGTTTGTGACTTCTAAATTAGGTTGCTTAGTAGAATAGAATTCTAGAAGGTTCTCAATACAAAGCAGAAAGGGTACTGTTCATAAAATTTGAGTGACATTCCTTGTCAATGTTTTATTACAGTTGGACCATGTAGGGAAACTGAAGGAATGGATGATCCTACCCAGATCCCTGAGGAGAGCATCCAGACTAACGATAATGATAGTCCATCTGACAACCTGAGGCCCTCTTCTCCGGATAAATGGACCTCTACTGAAGATGAACCAACTATCAACGTACAGCTATCTCCAGACAATGTCCCAGTTCAACTTGGAGAAATTGATCTGCCAGAAAATGAGAACGTCAGGCAATACACAGTGACAATTACTGGCAAAAATGGAACCAAAGAGACATTCACGGTATGCTATACTTGTAATAAGGTCTAACATAATTGCTCTCAAATAGAATTATTGTAGATGATGCATATCTTGACATGACTTAAGTTTCCGTCCCAATTCATTATCATAGAATAGATATTATTTGTGCTTATTATTTACACCAATTCTTGGCCTTCCATTTACAGGTGACAGACCCAACAAAGCCATTTGTTTTCCCAGAGGGAACATATGCCTCAAAGGTTGAAATCAGGATAACACCAGATAATACCGATGGCACAAAACCAGTGAAAACCAAGTTGCAAATCAAGGCCTGTTTCCATCCCGTTACAACTACTCCAGCTCCACCAACCACCCTGCAACCTTCAACTACAGCACCTCCAACAACTCCAACAGTGCCACCAACAACTCCAACAATGGCACCAACAACTACCAGTTAGTATTTTAGATGAGATATTTCCCATGATGTATTTAAACCATTTTCTTATATGGCAAAGAACCACTGGTTGTCTTTTAACAGTAAGGAATGACAGTCCATTTTGACAACCATCAGACATAAAGTTTGTATTGTTGTTGCGCCTGAACAATTCCAGAAAAGATTGTGTCAAATGCAACATCTTCCAAAAGCTATACATTAATACCACTTCATTTTATGCCATTGAACGACCGGTAATCTTTGAAAAGTTTTAATAGCAATTGGATGTAAATATGGATTGATTGGTGTCCTTGAAAAACATTAGTAAGATATTAGTAAAATGTTTTTTTCCAATCTTATGGGTTAGCTTTTAAGAACAAAGTTTATAATACTGAGTAAGACTGTTCAACAGAATGCAAGACCTTTGATGAAAATGTTATAAATCATATTGTACATGTGTTTATGTTTTCAACAAATTAATCTTATCACATATTTAAACATTCTTTTAAACATTGATATTACTTTTGATGGTGGCCACATCAATTACTACCATTTTACAAACTTCCATTCCAGTGTCACCAACTACTCCTCCTGCTCCTACATCTACTGGTGCTCCAAATGCAACAACAGCAATGCCACCCTCAACAACTGCTCCTCCAAGCACCTCTACAGTTCCACCAACAACAACTGGTAAGTTCTTAGTCTTGAATATATACATATTGCTATCTAAAAGTGTTCTTATCAAGTGCATACATATCACTTATGACTTTGCAGATGTTAATTGGATCATTGGACATTTGGTTTCACCAAGTGAACATAATCATGTATATCTGATGTTTCTTTCCAAGTTATGGCATTGTGCACTTGCTTCGGTTTGTGACTTCTAAATTAGGTTGCTTAGTAGAATAGAATTCTAGAAGGTTCTCAATACAAAGCAGAAAGGGTACTGTTCATAAAATTTGAGTGACATTCCTTGTCAATGTTTTATTACAGTTGGACCATGTAGGGAAACTGAAGGAATGGATGATCCTACCCAGATCCCTGAGGAGAGCATCCAGACTAACGATAATGATAGTCCATCTGACAACCTGAGGCCCTCTTCTCCGGATAAATGGACCTCTACTGAAGATGAACCAACTATCAACGTACAGCTATCACCAGACAATGTCCCAGTTCAACTTGGAGAAATTGATCTGCCAGAAAATGAGAACGTCAGGCAATACACAGTGACAATTACTGGCAAAAATGGAACCAAAGAGACATTCACGGTATGCTATACTTGTAATAAGGTCTAACATAATTGCTCTCAAATAGAATTATTGTAGATGATGCATATCTTGACATGACTTAAGTTTCCGTCCCAATTCATTATCATAGAATAGATATTATTTGTGCTTATTATTTACACCAATTCTTGGCCTTCCATTTACAGGTGACAGACCCAACAAAGCCATTTGTTTTCCCAGAGGGAACATATGCCTCAAAGGTTGAAATCAGGATAACACCAGATAATACCAATGGCACAAAACAAGTGAAAACCAAGTTGCAAATCAAGGCCTGTTTCCATCCCGTTACAACTACTCCAGCTCCACCAACCACCCTGCAACCTTCAACTACAGCACCTCCAACAACTCCAACAGTGCCACCAACAACTCCAACAATGGCACCAACAACTACCAGTTAGTATTTTAGATGAGATATTTCCCATGATGTATTTAAACCATTTTCTTATATGGCAAAGAACCACTGGTTGTCTTTTAACAGTAAGGAATGACAGTCCATTTTGACAACCATCAGACATAAAGTTTGTATTGTTGTTGCGCCTGAACAATTCCAGAAAAGATTGTGTCAAATGCAACATCTTCCAAAAGCTATACATTAATACCACTTCATTTTATGCCATTGAACGACCGGTAATCTTTGAAAAGTTTTAATAGCAATTGGATGTAAATAAGGATTGATTGGTGTCCTTGAAAAACATTAGTAAGATCTTTGTTAAATGTTTTTTTCCAATCTTATGGGTTAGCTTTTAATAACAAAGGTATAATATTGAGTAGGACTGTTCAACAAATTGCAAGACCTTTGATGAAAATGTTATAAATCATATTGTACATGTGTTTATGTTTTCAACAAATTAATCTTATCACATATTTAAACATTCTTTTAAACATTAATATTACTTTTGATGGTGGCCACATCAATTACTACCATTTTACAAACTTCCATTCCAGTGTCACCAACTACTCCTGCAACTACATCTACTGGTGCTCCAAATGCAACAACAGCAATGCCACCCTCAACAACTGCTCCTCCAAGCACCTCTACGGTTCCACCAACAACAACTGGTAAGTTCTTAGTCTTGAATATAAACATATTGCTATCTAAAAGTGTTCTTATCAAGTGCATACATATCACTTAAGACTTTGTAGATGTTAATTGGATCATTGGACATTTGGTTTCACCAAGTGAACATAATCATGTATATCTGATGTTTCTTTCCAAGTTATGGCATTGTGCACTTGCTTCGGTTTGTGACTTCTAAATTAGGTTGCTTAGTAGAATAGAATTCTAGAAGGTTCTCAATACAAAGCAGAAAGGGTACTGTTCATAAAATTTGAGTGACATTCCTTGTCAATGTTTTATTACAGTTGGACCATGTAGGGAAACTGAAGGAATGGATGATCCTACCCAGATCCCTGAGGAGAGCATCCAGACTAACGATAATGATAGTCCATCTGACAACCTGAGGCCCTCTTCTCCAAATAAATGGACCTCTACTGAAGATGAACCAACTATCAACGTACAGCTATCACCAGACAATGTCCCAGTTCAACTTGGAGAAATTGATCTGCCAGAAAATGAGAACGTCAGGCAATACACAGTGACAATTACTGGCAAAAATGGAACCAAAGAGACATTCACGGTATGCTATACTTGTAATAAGGTCTAACATAATTGCTCTCAAATAGAATTATTGTAGATGATGCATATCTTGACATGACTTAAGTTTCCGTCCCAATTCATTATCATAGAATAGATATTATTTGTGCTTATTATTTACACCAATTCTTGGCCTTCCATTTACAGGTGACAGACCCAACAAAGCCATTTGTTTTCCCAGAGGGAACATATGCCTCAAAGGTTGAAATCAGGATAACACCAGATAATACCGATGGCACAAAACCAGTGAAAACCAAGTTGCAAATCAAGGCCTGTTTCCATCCCGTTACAACTACTCCAGCTCCACCAACCACCATGCAACCTTCAACTACAGCACCTCCAACAACTCCAACAGTGCCACCAACAACTCCAACAATGGCACCAACAACTACCAGTTAGTATTTTAGATGAGATATTTCCCATGATGTATTTAAACCATTTTCTTATATGGCAAAGAACCACTGGTTGTCTTTTAACAGTAAGGAATGACAGTCCATTTTGACAACCATCAGACATAAAGTTTGTATTGTTGTTGCGCCTGAACAATTCCAGAAAAGATTGTGTCAAATGCAACATCTTCCAAAAGCTATACATTAATACCACTTCATTTTATGCCATTGAACGACCGGTAATCTTTGAAAAGTTTTAATAGCAATTGGATGTAAATATGGATTGATTGGTGTCCTTGAAAAACATTAGTAAGATATTAGTAAAATGTTTTTTTCCAATCTTATGGGTTAGCTTTTAAGAACAAAGTTTATAATACTGAGTAAGACTGTTCAACAGAATGCAAGACCTTTGATGAAAATGTTATAAATCATATTGTACATGTGTTTATGTTTTCAACAAATTAATCTTATCACATATTTAAACATTCTTTTAAACATTGATATTACTTTTGATGGTGGCCACATCAATTACTACCATTTTACAAACTTCCATTCCAGTGTCACCAACTACTCCTCCTGCTCCTACATCTACTGGTGCTCCAAATGCAACAACAGCAATGCCACCCTCAACAACTGCTCCTCCAAGCACCTCTACAGTTCCACCAACAACAACTGGTAAGTTCTTAGTCTTGAATATATACATATTGCTATCTAAAAGTGTTCTTATCAAGTGCATACATATCACTTATGACTTTGCAGATGTTAATTGGATCATTGGACATTTGGTTTCACCAAGTGAACATAATCATGTATATCTGATGTTTCTTTCCAAGTTATGACATTGTGCACTTGCTTCGGTTTGTGACTTCTAAATTAGGTTGCTTAGTAGAATAGAATTCTAGAAGGTTCTCAATACAAAGCAGAAAGGGTACTGTTCATAAAATTTGAGTGACATTCCTTGTCAATGTTTTATTACAGTTGGACCATGTAGGGAAACTGAAGGAATGGATGATCCTACCCAGATCCCTGAGGAGAGCATCCAGACTAACGATAATGATAGTCCATCTGACAACCTGAGGCCCTCTTCTCCGGATAAATGGACCTCTACTGAAGATGAACCAACTATCAACGTACAGCTATCACCAGACAATGTCCCAGTTCAACTTGGAGAAATTGATCTGCCAGAAAATGAGAACGTCAGGCAATACACAGTGACAATTACTGGCAAAAATGGAACCAAAGAGACATTCACGGTATGCTATACTTGTAATAAGGTCTAACATAATTGCTCTCAAATAGAATTATTGTAGATGATGCATATCTTGACATGACTTAAGTTTCCGTCCCAATTCATTATCATAGAATAGATATTATTTGTGCTTATTATTTACACCAATTCTTGGCCTTCCATTTACAGGTGACAGACCCAACAAAGCCATTTGTTTTCCCAGAGGGAACATATGCCTCAAAGGTTGAAATCAGGATAACACCAGATAATACCAATGGCACAAAACAAGTGAAAACCAAGTTGCAAATCAAGGCCTGTTTCCATCCCGTTACAACTACTCCAGCTCCACCAACCACCCTGCAACCTTCAACTACAGCACCTCCAACAACTCCAACAGTGCCACCAACAACTCCAACAATGGCACCAACAACTACCAGTTAGTATTTTAGATGAGATATTTCCCATGATGTATTTAAACCATTTTCTTATATGGCAAAGAACCACTGGTTGTCTTTTAACAGTAAGGAATGACAGTCCATTTTGACAACCATCAGACATAAAGTTTGTATTGTTGTTGCGCCTGAACAATTCCAGAAAAGATTGTGTCAAATGCAACATCTTCCAAAAGCTATACATTAATACCACTTCATTTTATTCCATTGAACGACCGGTAATCTTTGAAAAGTTTTAATAGCAATTGGATGTAAATATGGATTGATTGGTGTCCTTGAAAAACATTAGTAAGATCTTTGTTAAATGTTTTTTTCCAATCTTATGGGTTAGCTTTTAATAACAAAGGTATAATATTGAGTAGGACTGTTCAACAAATTGCAAGACCTTTGATGAAAATGTTATAAATCATATTGTACATGTGTTTATGTTTTCAACAAATTAATCTTATCACATATTTAAACATTCTTTTAAACATTAATATTACTTTTGATGGTGGCCACATCAATTACTACCATTTTACAAACTTCCATTCCAGTGTCACCAACTACTCCTGCAACTACATCTACTGGTGCTCCAAATGCAACAACAGCAATGCCACCCTCAACAACTGCTCCTCCAAGCACCTCTACGGTTCCACCAACAACAACTGGTAAGTTCTTAGTCTTGAATATAAACATATTGCTATCTAAAAGTGTTCTTATCAAGTGCATACATATCACTTAAGACTTTGCAGATGTTAATTGGATCATTGGACATTTGGTTTCACCAAGTGAACATAATCATGTATATCTGATGTTTCTTTCCAAGTTATGGCATTGTGCACTTGCTTCGGTTTGTGACTTCTAAATTAGGTTGCTTAGTAGAATAGAATTCTAGAAGGTTCTCAATACAAAGCAGAAAGGGTACTGTTCATAAAATTTGAGTGACATTCCTTGTCAATGTTTTATTACAGTTGGACCATGTAGGGAAACTGAAGGAATGGATGATCCTACCCAGATCCCTGAGGAGAGCATCCAGACTAACGATAATGATAGTCCATCTGACAACCTGAGGCCCTCTTCTCCAAATAAATGGACCTCTACTGAAGATGAACCAACTATCAACGTACAGCTATCACCAGACAATGTCCCAGTTCAACTTGGAGAAATTGATCTGCCAGAAAATGAGAACGTCAGGCAATACACAGTGACAATTACTGGCAAAAATGGAACCAAAGAGACATTCACGGTATGCTATACTTGTAATAAGGTCTAACATAATTGCTCTCAAATAGAATTATTGTAGATGATGCATATCTTGACATGACTTAAGTTTCCGTCCCAATTCATTATCATAGAATAGATATTATTTGTGCTTATTATTTACACCAATTCTTGGCCTTCCATTTACAGGTGACAGACCCAACAAAGCCATTTGTTTTCCCAGAGGGAACATATGCCTCAAAGGTTGAAATCAGGATAACACCAGATAATACCGATGGCACAAAACCAGTGAAAACCAAGTTGCAAATCAAGGCCTGTTTCCATCCCGTTACAACTACTCCAGCTCCACCAACCACCATGCAACCTTCAACTACAGCACCTCCAACAACTCCAACAGTGCCACCAACAACTCCAACAATGGCACCAACAACTACCAGTTAGTATTTTAGATGAGATATTTCCCATGATGTATTTAAACCATTTTCTTATATGGCAAAGAACCACTGGTTGTCTTTTAACAGTAAGGAATGACAGTCCATTTTGACAACCATCAGACATAAAGTTTGTATTGTTGTTGCGCCTGAGCAATTCCAGAAAAGATTGTGTCAAATGCAACATCTTCCAAAAGCTATACATTAATACCACTTCATTTTATGCCATTGAACGACCGGTAATCTTTGAAAAGTTTTAATAGCAATTGGATGTAAATATGGATTGATTGGTGTCCTTGAAAAACATTAGTAAGATCTTTGTTAAATGTTTTTTTCCAATCTTATGGGTTAGCTTTTAATAACAAAGGTATAATATTGAGTAGGACTGTTCAACAAATTGCAAGACCTTTGATGAAAATGTTATAAATCATATTGTACATGTGTTTATGTTTTCAACAAATTAATCTTATCACATATTTAAACATTCTTTTAAACATTGATATTACTTTTGATGGTGGCCACATCAATTACTACCATTTTACAAACTTCCATTCCAGTGTCACCAACTACTCCTGCAACTACATCTACTGGTGCTCCAAATGCAACAACAGCAATGCCACCCTCAACAACTGCTCCTCCAAGCACTTCTACGGTTCCATCAACAACAACTGGTAAGTTCTTAGTCTTGAATATAAACATATTGCTATCTAAAAGTGTTCTTATCAAGTGCATACATATCACTCAAGACTTTGCAGATGTTTATTGGATCATTGGACATTTGGTTTCACCAAGTGAACATAATCATGTATATCTGATGTTTCTTTCCAAGTTATGGCATTGTGCACTTGCTTCGGTTAGTGACTTCTAAATTAAGTTGCTTAGTAGAATAGAATTCTAGAAGGTTCTCAATACAAAGCAGAAAGGGTACTGTTCATAAAATTTGAGTGACATTCCTTGTCAATGTTTTATTACAGTTGGACCATGTAGGGAAACTGAAGGAATGGATGATCCTACCCAGATCCCTGAGGAGAGCATCCAGACTAACGATAATGATAGTCCATCTGACAACCTGAGGCCCTCTTCTCCAAATAAATGGACCTCTACTGAAGATGAACCAACTATCAACGTACAGCTATCACCAGACAATGTCCCAGTTCAACTTGGAGAAATTGATCTGCCAGAAAATGAGAACGTCAGGCAATACACAGTGACAATTACTGGCAAAAATGGAACCAAAGAGACATTCACGGTATGCTATACTTGTAATAAGGTCTAACATAATTGCTCTCAAATAGAATTATTGTAGATGATGCATATCTTGACATGACTTAAGTTTCCGTCCCAATTCATTATCATAGAATAGATATTATTTGTGCTTATTATTTACACCAATTCTTGGCCTTCCATTTACAGGTGACAGACCCAACAAAGCCATTTGTTTTCCCAGAGGGAACATATGCCTCAAAGGTTGAAATCAGGATAACACCAGATAATACCGATGGCACAAAACCAGTGAAAACCAAGTTGCAAATCAAGGCCTGTTTCCATCCCGTTACAACTACTCCAGCTCCACCAACCACCCTGCAACCTTCAACTACAGCACCTCCAACAACTCCAACAGTGCCACCAACAACTCCAACAATGGCACCAACAACTACCAGTTAGTATTTTAGATGAGATATTTCCCATGATGTATTTAAACCATTTTCTTATATGGCAAAGAACCACTGGTTGTCTTTTAACAGTAAGGAATGACAGTCCATTTTGACAACCATCAGACATAAAGTTTGTACTGTGTTGCGCCTGAACAATTCCAGAAAAGATTGTGTCAAATGCAACATCTTCCAAAAGCTATACATTAATACCACTTCATTTTATGCCATTGAACGACCGGTAAACTTTGAAAAGTTTTAATAGCAATTGGATGTAAATATGGATTGATTTGTGTCCTTGAAAAACATTAGTAAGATCTTTGTTAAATGTTTTTTTCCAATCTTATGGGTTAGCTTTTAATAACAAAGGTATAATATCGAGTAGGACTGTTCAACAAATTGCAAGACCTTTGATGAAAATGTTATAAATCATATTGTACATGTGTTTATGTTTTCAACAAATTAATCTTATCACATATTTAAACATTCTTTTAAACATTGATATTACTTTTGATGGTGGCCACATCAATTACTACCATTTTACAAACTTCCATTCCAGTGTCACCAACTACTCCTGCTCCTACATCTACTGGTGCTCCAAATGCAACAACAGCAATGCCACCCTCAACAACTGCTCCTCCAAGCACCTCTACGGTTCCACCAACAACAACTGGTAAGTTCTTAGTCTTGAATATAAACATATTGCTATCTAAAAGTGTTCTTATCAAGTGCATACATATCACTTAAGACTTTGCAGATGTTAATTGGATCATTGTACATTTGGTTTCACCAAGTGAACATAATCATGTATATTTGATGTTTCTTTCCAAGTTATGGCATTGTGCACTTGCTTCGGTTTGTGACTTCTAAATTAGGTTGCTTAGTAGAATAGAATTCTAGAAGGTTCTCAATACAAAGCAGAAAGGGTACTGTTCATAAAATTTGAGTGACATTCCTTGTCAATGTTTTATTACAGTTGGACCATGTAGGGAAACTGAAGGAATGGATGATCCTACCCAGATCCCTGAGGAGAGCATCCAGACTAACGATAAAGATAGTCCATCTGACAACCTGAGGCCCTCTTCTCCAAATAAATGGACCTCTACTGAAGATGAACCAACTATCAACGTACAGCTATCACCAGACAATGTCCCAGTTCAACTTGGAGAAATTGATCTGCCAGAAAATGAGAACGTCAGGCAATACACAGTGACAATTACTGGCAAAAATGGAACCAAAGAGACATTCACGGTATGCTATACTTGTAATAAGGTCTAACATAATTGCTCTCAAATAGAATTATTGTAGATGATGCATATCTTGACATGACTTAAGTTTCCGTCCCAATTCATTATCATAGAATAGATATTATTTGTGCTTATTATTTACACCAATTCTTGGCCTTCCATTTACAGGTGACAGACCCAACAAAGCCATTTGTTTTCCCAGAGGGAACATATGCCTCAAAGGTTGAAATCAGGATAACACCAGATAATACCGATGGCACAAAACCAGTGAAAACCAAGTTGCAAATCAAGGCCTGTTTCCATCCCGTTACAACTACTCCAGCTCCACCAACCACCCTGCAACCTTCAACTACAGCACCTCCAACAACTCCAACAGTGCCACCAACAACTCCAACAATGGCACCAACAAATACCAGTTAGTATTTTAGATGAGATATTTCCCATGATGTATTTAAACCATTTTCTTATATGGCAAAGAACCACTGGTTGTCTTTTAACAGTAAGGAATGACAGTCCATTTTGACAACCATTAGACATAAAGTTTGTATTGTTGTTGCGCCTGAACAATTCCAGAAAAGATTGTGTCAAATGCAACATCTTCCAAAAGCTATACATTAATACCACTTCATTTTATGCCATTGAACGACCGGTAATCTTTGAAAAGTTTTAATAGCAATTGGATGTAAATATGGATTGATTGGTGTCCTTGGAAGGTTACTGTTCATAAAATTTGAGTGACATTCCTTGTCAATGTTTTATTACAGTTGGACCATGTAGGGAAACTGAAGGAATGGATGATCCTACCCAGATCCCTGAGGAGAGCATCCAGACTAACGATAATGATAGTCCATCTGACAACCTGAGGCCCTCTTCTCCGGATAAATGGACCTCTACTGAAGATGAACCAACTATCAACGTACAGCTATCACCAGACAATGTCCCAGTTCAACTTGGAGAAATTGATCTGCCAGAAAATGAGAACGTCAGGCAATACACAGTGACAATTACTGGCAAAAATGGAACCAAAGAGACATTCACGGTATGCTATACTTGTAATAAGGTCTAACATAATTGCTCTCAAATAGAATTATTGTAGATGATGCATATCTTGACATGACTTAAGTTTCCGTCCCAATTCATTATCATAGAATAGATATTATTTGTGCTTATTATTTACACCAATTCTTGGCCTTCCATTTACAGGTGACAGACCCAACAAAGCCATTTGTTTTCCCAGAGGGAACATATGCCTCAAAGGTTGAAATCAGGATAACACCAGATAATACCAATGGCACAAAACCAGTGAAAACCAAGTTGCAAATCAAGGCCTGTTTCCATCCCGTTACAACTACTCCAGCTCCACCAACCACCATGCAACCTTCAACTACAGCACCTCCAACAACTCCAACAGTGCCACCAACAACTCCAACAATGGCACCAACAACTACCAGTTAGTATTTTAGATCAGATATTTCCCATGATGTACTTAAACCATTTTCTTATATGGCAAAGATCCACTGGTTGTCTTTTAACAGTAAGGAATGACAGTCCATTTTGACAACCATCAGACATAAAGTTTGTATTGTTGTTGCGCCTGAACAATTCCAGAAAAGATTGTGTCAAATACAACATCTTCCAAAAGCTATACATTAATACCACTTCATTTTATGCCATTGAACGACCGGTAATCTTTGAAAAGTTTTAATAGCAATTGGATGTAAATATGGATTGATTGGTGTCTTTGAAAAACATTAGTAGGATCTTTGTTAAATGTTTTTTTCCAATCTTATGGGTTAGCTTTTATTAACAAAGGTATAATATTGAGTAAGACTGTTCAACAGAATGCAAGACCTTTGATGAAAATGTTATAAATCATATTGTACATGTGTTTATGTTTTCAACAAATTAATCTTATCACATATTTAAACATTCTTTTAAACATTGATATTACTTTTGATGGTGGCCACATCAATTACTACCATTTTACAAACTTCCATTCCAGTGTCACCAACTACTCCTCCTGCTCCTACATCTACTGGTGCTCCAAATGCAACAACAGCAATGCCACCCTCAACAACTGCTCCTCCAAGCACCTCTACAGTTCCACCAACAACAACTGGTAAGTTCTTAGTCTTGAATATAAACATATTGCTATCTAAAAGTGTTCTTATCAAGTGCATACATATCACTTAAGACTGTGCAGATGTTAATTGGATATTGGACATTTGGTTTCACCAAGTGAACATAATCATGTATATCTGATGTTTCTTTCCAAGTTATGGCATTGTGCACTTGCTTCGGTTTGTGACTTCTAAATTATGTTGCTTAGTAGAATAGAATTCTAGAAGGTTCTCAATACAAGGCAGAAAGGGTACTGTTCATACAATTTGAGTGACATTCCTTGTCAATGTTTTATTACAGTTGGACCATGTAGGGAAACTGAAGGAATGGATGATCCTACCCAGATCCCTGAGGAGAGCATCCAGACTAACGATAATGATAGTCCATCTGACAACCTGAGGCCCTCTTCTCCGGATAAATGGACCTCTACTGAAGATGAACCAACTATCAACGTACAGCTATCACCAGACAATGTCCCAGTTCAACTTGGAGAAATTGATCTGCCAGAAAATGAGAACGTCAGGCAATACACAGTGACAATTACTGGCAAAAATGGAACCAAAGAGACATTCACAGTATGCTATACTTGTAATAAGGTCTAACATAATTGCTCTCAAATAGAATTATTGTAGATGATGCATATCTTGACATGACTTAAGTTTCCGTCCCAATTCATTATCATAGAATAGTTATTATTTGTGCTTATTCTTTACACCAATTCTTGGCCTTCCATTTACAGGTGACAGACCCAACAAAGCCATTTGTTTTCCCAGAGGGAACATATGCCTCAAAGGTTGAAATCAGTATAACACCAGATAATACCAATGGCACAAACCCAGTGAAAACCAAGTTGCAAATCAAGGCCTGTTTCCATCCCGTTACAACTACTCCAGCTCCACCAACCACCATGCAACCTTCAACTACAGCACCTCCAACAACTCCAACAATGGCACCAACAACTACCAGTTAGTATTTTAGATAAGATATTTCCCATGATGTATTTAAACCATTTTCTTATATGGCAAAGAACCACTGGTTGTCTTTTAACAATTAGGAATGACAGTCCATTTTGACAACCATCAGACATAAAGTTTGTATTGTTGCGCCTGAACAATTCCAGAAAAGATTGTGTCAAATGCAACATCTTCCAAAAGCTATACATTAATACCACTTCATTTTATGCCATTGAACGACCGGTAATCTTTGAAAAGTTTTAATAGCCATTGGATGTAAATATGAATTGATTGGTGTCCTTGAAAAACATCAGTAAGATATTTGTTAAATGATCTGTTTGTCCAATCTGATGGGTTAGCTTTTAGAAACAAAGGTATAATATTGAGTAAGACTGTTCGACAAAATGCAAGACCATTGATGAAAATGTTATAAATCATGCTTAGTAGAATAGAATTCCAGAAGGTTCTCATTACAAAGCAGAGAGGGTACTGTTCATAAAATTTGAGTGACATTCCTTGTCAATGTTTTATTATAGTGGGACCATGTAGGGAAACTGAAGGAATGGATGATCCTACCCAGATCCCTGAGGAGAGCATCCAGACAAACGATAATGATAGTCCATCTGACAACCTGAGGCCCTCTTCTCCAAATAAATGGACCTCTACTGAAGATGAACCAACTATCAACGTACAGCTATCACCAGACAATGTCCCGGTTCAACTTGGAGAAATTGATCTGCCAGAAAATGAGAACGTTAGGCAATACACAGTGACAATAACTGGCAAAGATGGAACCAAAGAGACCTTTACGGTATGATATACTTGTCTAACATGACTGCTTTTGAATAGAATTATTGTAGATGATGCATATCTTGACATGAACTCAGTCCAATTTATTGTCATAGTATAATAATCTTTTGTGCTCATGACACCAATTTCAACTCTTTAACACCACTTCCGGGACTTCCATTTACAGGTGACGGATCCAACAAAACCATTTGTTTTCCCAGAGGAAACTTATGCCTCAAAGGTTGAGATTAGGATTGTACCTAAAAACACCAATGGCACAAAACCAGTGAGAACCAAGTTGCAAATCAAGGCCTGTTTCCATCCCGTTACAACTACTCCAGCTCCACCAACCACCATGCAACCTTCAACTACCGCAGCTCCAACAACTCCAACAATGGAACCAACAACTCCAACAATGGCACCAACAACTACTAGTGAGTATCTAAGATGTGATATTTCCAACAGATTCAACCCATCTTGTTTGTTAAAGAACCAATGGTTGTATTTTAACCATTTTGAAATACTATCCATTTTGGGAATTGTTGGACATAAAGTTTTGATTATTGAATAATTCCAAGAAAATCTGTACCAAAAGACCAATTTGCCAAAATCTAGATAATATTTACTGACAAAGGCATGATTATGAGTAAAACTGTTTAATCCATGTTAGTCTATTGCTGCAAATATATAATTATTTATTTTGTATTTGCAGTTCCAATAAATCATTCCAAATAACATCTCTTTAATCATTATTTCATTACCTTTCATTGTGGCCACATGAACTACTGCTATTTCACAACTACTGGTTAGTGTTTGAGCAGCAAAGTAATTGATCCTGATTAAATACTTTTTTTTCAATTTTTTTTATATTTAGGCATTGGAAAATATAAATCCGTTTACTGTTTTTGCATTAGATAAATCAATGAATATATTTTTGAAATAAAGCACTATGTCTTTTTGATGACTAAAAATCTCATAACATCTTTTTACAATCCCATTTTCTACAACAGGGATACCTTCTACAACTACACTAGGAGGTGAGGAAATTTGTTGTATTACTTTATTATGATAAGTATTAGTATTATTGTTGTTGTTATCATTATTTTCGTTATTATCCTCATAGTTATGCTTAGCAATATTGTTATCATTTGGAAGTTAAACTATGTATATGTTCTTAGAAATTATACTGACATGTATAAATATATTTGCTATGATACAGTAACACACATTCATGTATGAATGAGCTAGGCATTAATATATATAATTATTTAAACACAATATCTGATTTATGTTTCATCATTACAGGTTGTCAGGTGTCTATCATCAATGCAAAAACTTCATCCATTGTGGTATCTGCTTCATCTGAGAAAGCAAATAGACCTGCGCCAAATGCTCTTCTTGGTTCCAACAACTTTTATAAACCTGATGCTAGTGACATTTCTCCAACACTCACCTTCAAGATTAATGCTGAAGGTGAGGTGACTGTTCGAAAAGTCACTTTACAAGTCAGAAGGGGCTCCTCTGTAATCCTGAAACTTCAAGATGGCAACGATACAATAAATACTATAGAAGTAAGTATAAATAATGTGATGCAAATTAAAGAAAACACAGGATATTCATGCATACTGACAATTTGTGTAAAATTTACACCTGTAAATACACAAACCTGAAAGATGTTTCAAGTAATGCCCTGGGACAATAGCATGTGTATGAAAATAAAGTTCCATGTTAGATACTTTTTAATAACCATATGATTGCATTATTGATGAAAATAATTGGGCTCAAATCAATTTATATTGTCAATGGTTATAGAAAGAAATTAAATCTAGATTATTTTGTATTAGACAAAATATAGTTTTGGGAATGTTATTTATATATTCTTTTGAACTTTGCAGGAAAAGCAGATCCCAGCAAGTGCAAGTATTGCCTTCACTTCTGTGAACTTTGATCTAGGACTAGGACAAGATGGAAAAGTCATCATCTTGTCCTTGACTAACAGTGAACCAGATAATCCAGCAGCTGTAATGAATGTCCAAATCCATGCTTGTTATGTACCAGGTAAAGTAGTGTTTGAGATTTTGAAGATGTTAGATTTTCCTTGGAATTATTGATGAGCCTTATTCAATTAGACTTAATGCAATTACAGTAATATCCATCCCTTCTTATGCAGTTGTATAAGGTATTTCTGTTATAGCGTATCTAACCATGAAATGATGTTATGAGGCTTTAAGTCACCAAAAAAGATACATTGCTCTATTCTGCAACATTAGTCATTGATTTACCTACTGTAAAAAGGTTTATCATATTTTCCATTACTTAAATGTGAAAATAATCACTTTGAACAACCACTTTACGGCTCAAACTAGTGTTTGTGAAATGGCATTAGTTCATGTGGCCACTTCTGTTATGTACTAGATAAAGTAGTGTTTGTGATTATTGATGAGCTTTATGCATTTGAGTCAAAATTGAATGTATCTAAGACAATAACTGTATGCGTCTCTAGTAAAATCACACCATTTTACTTTTGAAGTTTTACAAAATATGACTAATTGTGTTCTCTATATAATTTTGTAGTAGAAATCACCACCACTCCAGGTATGTGTTATTTTTATTGACTATCATTTAATTTCTATCTAATATCATAGAAAACCAAACACATTTGACAGTTTACAAACAGGTGACATTTATTCCTAAAGTTCTTTTAAAGATCTTTCTTTGGATCAAACACTGTTTGACAGGTTAAAAGTCTTATTTATCAAATGTTTATGCTAAACTAAGCTGATTATTGTTTATTTATTGAAAGTGAAATGCATCAGATAATTCTAATATCTGCATTTCACCATATAACCCATCTGTCGTGATTCCTTTTAGATAGAAAATCCTCACGGTGGATACCACAACTGCCTCAACTAACCACTTTTTCATCAATTATATTATTAACCTTTTAAGATAAAGAGCTTTTTGTGTATACCATGATTGCCTCAATGTTAGTTATTATATTGATTTGATAATTAAAATTCTTTTGAAATAACTCTTTTGGTGTGTATTGTAGTTTTATCAATGAACAATTTTTAAATTTTGCTAGGTCCAAGTGGCTGGACACCATGGGAATCATGGGGTGGTTGTAATTGTACAACACCCTCCCGTAGTAGGCAAAGACAGTGTCTGTCGCCTACACCAGCACCAGGTGCAATTGGGTGCACTGGTGAGAGCCAAGAGGATGAAGCTTGTGATCCCTGCACAAGTGAGTGGTCAGAGTGGTCCGAATGTAGCAAGACGTGTGGATTTGGAAGCAAGAAACGTACAAGAACTTGCCAAAATGGAGTGTGCAAAAACATGACGCTGGAAGAAACTGAAGATTGCAAGAAATTTGCTTGTCCAGGTAGGAGGAACTATAACGTAAAAAAGGCATTGACAGTTACACCTCCATTTAAAAAAATTGTAGTCTAGATCTGTAATACATTTGAAACTTTGATAAATATATAAAAAATGTTTGGAAATTATCTGATATGGAAGTGTAGATTGAATTGTAGTCTGCATTGCTCCTTCAAATATTTTCTTAAAGATGCTGTTGTCAGAAAGATATCACCAAAAGGAGGCATTATGGCCTACTATAAGCAACAAGGGGTTAACACCAAGTTGAACTTTGCAATATTTCTAAACTGTCATATTGTGATCATTAACCAAATCCTCTAGAAAACCTAAATTGCAGTGCATTAGAAAAGGCATATACATGAACATATATAATTCCTCTCTTTCAGTCAACTGTCAATGGTCTCCATGGCAGGAATGGAGCAACTGTTCTCTCCCCTGTGGAAACGAATTCCGGTCAAGGTCCAGAAATATTTCTATCCCTGCTTCTAATAATGGAGATGAATGTACTGGTCCAAAATCTGAAGAAATGTCATGTGACCTGCCACCATGCAAAGAAGGTAACTAAATGAAACAACAGGCAAAATGCATTATATATGCAAACATTTGTAAAACTGCATCAAATTATTTCATACTTTGTAATATATGATTTCCTTGTATCCTTGGATCTCGTAGTAATTTATCTCAAATTGATATATTGGAAGATAATCTCCTTATAGTGATTTTCCATTTAGGACCATTCAGAATTATACTCCTTTTCTCATCACTGATTAAAGCAAAACTGATTCTATGCTTTTCCATACATTTCAGAATGTACAGACATCCAGGAGTTCAGCAATTGTTCAAATGCATGCCCATACACATGTGAACACCTGAATACAACCCAATGTGTGAATAGTACATGTGTGCCAGGATGCAAATGTCCTGGGGAGATGGTTCTTCAAGATGGCATTTGTGTAAACAAGACAGAATGCAAGTGTCCATTTGATATGAGCTTATTCACCACGACACCCTCAAGTCTAAGTACCATTACAACTCTGCCACCTTCCTTGTCCAGCACCCTATCTATCACAGTTTTGCCAAGTGTACCAAGCTCACCAGGAGTACCAAGCTCTCCAGGTGTTCCAAGCTCCCCAAGTGTCCCAAGCTCTCCAGGTGCTCCAAGCTCACCAGGAGTCCCGAGCTCTCCAGGAGTTCCTAGTTCTCCAGGTGTACCAAGTTCTCCAGGAGTTCCTATTTCTCCAGGTGTACCAAGCTCATCAGGAGTCCCAAGCTCTCCAGGAGTCCCAAGCTCTCCAGGTGCTCCAAGCTCACCAGGAGTCCCAAGCTCTCCAGGAGTTCCTAGTTCTCCAGGTGTACCAAGTTCTCCAGGTGCTCCAAGCTCCCCAGGTGTACCAAGTTCTCCAGGTGCTCCAAGCTCCCCAGGAGTACCAAGCTCTCCGGGTGTCCCAAGCTCACCAGGTGTCCCAAGCTCTCCAGGTGTCCCTACCTCCCCAGGTGTACCAAGCTCACCTGGTGTCCAAAGCTCACCAGGTGTACCAAGCTCTCCAGGTGTCCCAAGCTCACCAGGCGTCCCTAGCTCTCCAGGTGTCCCAAGCTCTCCAGGTGTACCAGGCTCACCAGGTGTCCCAAGCTCTCCTGGAGTTTCAAGCTCACCAGGTGTTCCAAGCTCACCAGGTGTCCCTACCTCCCCAGGTGTACCAAGCTCCCCAGGTGTTCCAAGCTCACCAGGTGTACCAAGCTCACCAGGTGTCCCAAGCTCACCAGGCGTCCCTAGCTCTCCAGGTGTCCCAAGTTCTCCAGGTGTACCAGGCTCCCCAGGTGTACCAAGCTCACCAGGTGTCCCAAGCTCTCCTGGAGTTTCAAGCTCACCAGGTGTTCCAAGCTCTCCAGGTGTCCCAAGCTCTCCTGGTGTCCCAAGCTCACCAGGTGTACCAAGCTCACCTGGTGTACCAAGCTCACCAGGTGTACCAAGCTCACCAGGAGTACCAAGCTCACCAGGTGCCCCAAGCTCTCCAGGAGTCCCAAGCTCTCCAGGAGTACCAAGCTCACCAGGTGCCCCAAGCTCTCCAGGAGTACCAAGCTCACCAGGCGTATCTAGCTCACCAGGTGTCCCAAGCTCTCCGGGAGTACCAAGCTCTCCAGGTCTACCAAGCTCTCCAGTTGTCCCAAGTTCTCCTGGTCTATCAAGTTCACCAGGCATCCCAAGCTCACCAGGAGTGCCAAGCTCACCAGGCGTTCCAAGCTCACCAGGTGCCCCAAGCTCTCCAGGAGTACCAAGCTCACCAGGTGTATCTAGCTCACCAGGAGTCCCTAGCTCACCAGGAGTGCCAAGCTCGCCAGGCGTTCCAAGCTCTCCAGGTGCCCCAAGCTCTCCTGGTGTCCCAAGCTCCCCAGGAGTACCAAGCTCACCCGGAGTGCCAAGCTCACCAGGTGTCCCAAGCACTCCAGGAGTCCAAAGCTCTCCAGGTGCCCCAAGCTCTCCAGGAGTACCAAGCTCACCAGGTGTATCAAGCTCACCAGGAGTGCCAAGCTCACCAGGCGTCCCAAGCTCTCCAGGCGTTCCAAGCTCTCCAGGTGTGCCAAGCTCTCCTGGTGTACCAAGCTCACCAGGCGTCCCAAGCTCTCCAGGTGTCCCAAGCTCTCCAGGTGTCCCAAGCTCTCCTGGTGTACCAAGCTCACCAGGCTTCACAAGCTCTCCAGGAGTCCCAAGCTCACCAGGTGTATCTAGCTCACCAGGAGTCCCAAGTTCACCAGGTGTATCTAGCTCTCCAGGAGTCCCAAGCTCACCAGGAGTACCAAGCTCACCAGGCGTCCCAACCTCTCCAGGAGTACCAAGCTCACCCGGAGTGCCAAGCTCACCAGGCGTCCCAAGCTCTCCAGGTGCCCCAAGCTCACCAGGAGTCCCAAGCTCACCAGGTGTATCTAGCTCACCAGGAGTCCCAGGCTCTCCAGGTGTCCCAAGCTCTCCAGGTGTCCCAAGCTCACCAGGTGTATCTAGCTCTCCAGGAGTACCAAGCTCTCCAGGAGTACCAAGCTCACCAGGCGTCCCAAGCTCTCCAGGTGCCCCAAGCTCTCCAGGAGTCCCAAGCTCAGCAGGTGTATCTAGCTCACCAGTAGTCCCAAGCTCGCCAGGTGTGCCTAGCTCCCCAGGCGTCCCAAGCTCACCAGGCGTCCCAAGCTCACCAGGCATCCCAAGCTCTCCAGGAGTACCAAGCTCACCCGGAGTGCCAAGCTCACCAGGTGTCCCAAGCTCACCAGGCGTCCTAAGCTCTCCAGGTGCCCCAAGCTCACCAGGAGTCCCAAGCTCACCAGGTGTATCTAGCTCACCAGGAGTACCAAGCTCTCCAGGAGTACCAAGCTCACCAGGCGTCCCAAGCTCTCCAGGAGTACCAAGCTCTCCAGGAGTACCAAGCTCACCAGGTGTCCCAAGCTCACCAGGTGTATCTAGCTCACCAGGAGTACCAAGCTCTCCAGGAGTTCCAAGCTCACCAGGTGTATCTAGCTCACCAGGAGTCCCAAGCTCACCAGGTGTCCCAGGCTCTCCAGGAGTACCAAGCTCTCCAGGAGTACCAAGCTCTCCAGGAGTACCAAGCTCACCAGGCGTCCCAAGCTCTCCAGGAGTACCAAGCTCTCCAGGAGTACCAAGCTCACCAGGTGTCCCAAGCTCTCCAGGTACCCCAAGCTCTCCAGGAGTCCCAAGCTCACCAGGTGTATCTAGCTCACCAGGAGTCCCAAGTTCACCAGGTGTATCTAGCTCCCCAGGAGTTCCAAGCTCACCAGGTGTGCTTAGCTCACCAGGCGTCCCGAGCTCTCCAGGAGTCCAAAGCTCACCAGGAGTTCCAAGTTCACCAGGCGTCCCAAGCTCACCAGGTGCCCCAAGCTCACCAGGATTCCCAAGCTCACCAGGAGTTCCAAGCTCTCCAGGCGTTACTAGCTCCCCAGGAGTTCCAAGCTCTCCAGGAGTACCAAGCTCACCAGGCGTCCCAAGCTCACCAGGAGTCCCAAGCTCACCAGGCGTATCTAGCTCACCAGGAGTTCCAAGCTCTCCAGGTGTACCAAGCTCCCCAGGTGTATCTAGCTCCCCAGGTGTGCCAAGCTCACCAGGAGTCCCAAGCTCACCAGGCGTATCTAGCTCACCAGGAGTTCCAAGCTCTCCAGGTGTACCAAGCTCCCCAGGTGTATCTAGCTCCCCAGGTGTGCCAAGCTCACCAGGAGTCCCAAGTTCACCAGGAGTTCCAAGCTCTCCAGGAGTCCCAAGCTCACCAGGAGTTCCAAGCTCTCCAGGTGTACCAAGCTCCCCAGGTGTATCTAGCTCCCCAGGTGTGCCAAGCTCACCAGGAGTCCCAAGCTCACCAGGCGTATCTAGCTCACCAGGAGTCCCAAGCTCACCAGGCGTATCTAGCTCACCAGGAGTTCCAAGCTCTCCAGGTGTATCTAGCTCCCCAGGTGTCCCAAGCTCACCAGGAGTATCTAGCTCACCAAGTGTCCCAAGCTCTCCTGGAGTACCAAGCTCTCCAGGCGTTCCAAGCTCTCCTGGAGTCCCAAGTTCTCCAGGAGTCCCAAGCTCTCCAGGAGTACCAAGCTCACCAGGTGCCCCAAGCTCTCCAGGAGTACCAAGCTCACCAGGAGTACCAAGCTCTCCAGGAGCACCAAGCTCTCCAGGAGTACCAAGCTCACCAGGAGTCCCAAGCTCTCCAGGAGCACCAAGCTCTCCAGGTGTACCAAGCTCACCAGGCGTTCCAAGCTCACCAGGTGTACCAAGCTCACCAGGAGTCCCAAGCTCTCCAGGAGCACCAAGCTCACCAGGCGTTCCAAGCTCACCAGGTGTACCAAGCTCACCAGGTGTACCAAGCTCTCCTCTTGCTGTGACCACTCCAGAATCTATATTTACCACTACACCATATGTACCTGTTACCACAAAGATGAACCCAGGGGAATGGATCATTTACAACTGCAATAACTGGTAAGAATATCAAGGCTATTCAATTCATGTTTGGTGTCTGATCTGTAGTTTTCAAACCAAATATCTAGATAAATCTTAATTGGATAGGTATGAATTGAAATAACTAGGGATTAATGAATGAATTCAGAAACTAGGTTTTTGAAGTTGCTATACTAATGAAAATCAATCAGCATGTTGAATTTTGATCGACTTAAATTTACTTTCGGTATTCTACTTAAGTGTTGCCATTTTATCAGAATGCACTAATCTTTTAAAAAAATGTGTCAAAATGAGTATGTTCTTGAGGATTTTATATAAGTGTAACTTGGGGTAACATAAGTACTGACTATTCACCCTATACTATATACCTGGCAAACCTGGGGCTTGGTACTATAAGGATTCTTTCTGATAAGCATGATTTGTATGTACATACAAATGATCAATATCCGAATAAAGTATCCGAGATATGCAGTTTAACAAGGTGTTTTTCAGAGCAGTTAGGAGCCATATATTTTAATTCAGTACTTCCCCCACTACTTACATATGGCTAGTCAGGAATCATCCATATATGGCATAAATGAGACGCAAAAACTAAATTCCAATTCCAATTCCAATTCCAGTACTTGCCAAGCTGGTTACACACACTGCAAACCATTGAACTGTTCAGAACCAGGTAACTGGAGCGAGTGGACCCCATGGGGTAACTGCAGCGCTGACTGTGGAGAAGGAACACGCAAGAGATTTAGGTAAGTGTTATCAGTTCCCAGTGATGACCAGGTAAAATTCTGCGTAAATAGAATTTTGATACAGGCCACTTTGTTTGTCTCGGAAAAATAGGGACCATCCAAAAGTGTTCAAGGTAACAGAAATCCGCATTACGTTATTAGCATTTAAGTAGATCGGAATAATTTGGGAAGAGTGCTTAAGTCCTGGATACATATAATATGACATAGGCGGATCTTTAGTAAGCATGGGTAACGATAGTTCAAAAAATATTTCAAGATCAAGAAAGGAAGAAAAAGGGTGTTACGTCGCTCTCAACAGCTAATTTCGAGATCAAAAAAATTTTTGCATGATAAAACTGAACTTTACCAAATTATAAATATGGCCCTATAAACATTATTTCCCCATTTAGGTGTGGAACAATGTATTTTCAAAGTCACTCAGTGAGAAATGCATTACTCTGATGAAAGTTTCTTGCAATTTAATTACTATTCAGAATGACTAAATCATGCTTTCCCTAAATAATGCCCCTAATGTATAAGGGTCTGGTTAGTGAACAAGCATTTGGTACTATGATGCACAATCTTTCCATTACTAATTTTCTTAGGTTCTAAGTCATCCCAAATATATATATATATATATATATATATATATATATATATATATATATATATATATATATATATATATATATATATACATATATATATATATATATATATATATATATATATATATATATATATATATATATATATATATATATATATATATATTTATATATATATAAAGTTGCATACAATGGTAATGGCAATTTAAAAATGATAGTTGCAAAGGAGACCACATTGGATTTCTTGGTAGATAATTGATGTGCTCTGATGTCATCCTCTCTGCCCTAAACATTATAGGTCTTGCACAAACCCACCTCCTAAGTTTGGTGGGGAGGAGTGTGAAGGAGACAGCACAGAAGAAGAGAAGTGTGACGAGAGTGCCTGCCCATGTATTTTCAACATGAAACAGTTCCGCAAAAACTTTGGCGATGACTCGTCTCCTTCGGATAAAGAACCAGTAGCCTGGATAGAGAAGGATGGTCAGGAAGGACCAACTATACCTGAGGAATATGTCACAATCAATGATAAGATTGAAGATGGCGTTGTCATCCATGTTAAGTGCAACAATTGGTAAGTGTATTTTGAAATTAGATAAATAGTTATTTTTTCTGCCATACTGCAGATAACTTGTGACTAGTTAGTTGCTAGTCTGGATCGAACTCAATTATTTGATAGAAGACACCACATAACCCTCAGTCTCAAAGTATCCCACGACTAACTTTCTAGTGAAATTCAATCATAACGATATCAAACCCATTAATGCTTAGAGTTACACTTGAAATTGTCAGCTGAATTTGTGATACGTTGGCACTAACTTCGGAAATAAGCATTTTTTTTTACAAAATAGGTTGGATGTAGTATTCAGATGAACAATTCTTCTTCAAATATATTTCCTAAAGATTCTTTTGCATTATAGAGTTCACAAAAATCATTAGGCTCTTTTTGTCACCTGTGAGCATTAATTGGTTAAACATTGAAAAGAAAATATAAGGAATCACTTGAGAGGTAAATGCCTTGCAAACTTTGAAATGCCTCATATGATTAATGCTTTTATACGAGCAGAGGTGCCCCTAATATGGTATACTAGTCTTGACAGTGATCATGTATATCGATGAAGCAGCTAATGCGTTTACATCTATATATCAGTGATTTTACATAAATGTTTATCTAATAGTTTACTTTCACTGTCTATTTCAGTACTTGTAATGATGGAGAAATAATGTGCACAAAAGAATCCTGTAAAGGTAAATATTTGTATACATTCTTGCACACATGTAGGTTTTATCCATACACTACACTAATATATATATTATGCAATCACCGAGTGATCATTGGATTAAATAATTGACATTAAATGTACATTTATAAGGCGATTCAGCTAACGGTTCTCTAATAATGCCCACTACTTAAGTTCTATTCCACAACAAAGTAATACAGTTTATAATTTGAGGGGTGCGGTGGAGCAAGTCCAATAAGATTGGTGTTGACATTGTGTTTGGACTTGTTAAAAAGTTAGTTGATACATTCGATTGAACATCTATACCAAAGTAGTATGTACTAAGGTCTTCACTTGTTTTGGCCTATCAGAATAACCTTGTAAAAACCTGAGAAGAAAATAGTCAGGGGTTTCAATAAAGTTTCAAATTGACCATTCTATCGTGTGTAATCATCAAAGATATTTTTTATAATTTGTTTGTGTTCATGACTTAACCCTTATGCTGCTGGTGCCTAACCTGACCAGTACAACATAATGCAAAAGTGCTGATAAATGACTGAAACCCTGGTAAATGGGTATTCATCTGAGAGTACTCAGCAAGAGCTCTCAGATGAATACCAACATGACAGGGTTGAGCCTCAGAATTGGAAGGATTAAAGAAACACGTTATGTTGTTATTACAGTTCCCTGTAGCTGGACACCATGGAGTGCGTGGGGCGCATGCTCCAAGACCTGTGGTGGCGGGCAGCAGGCCAGGAACCGTACCCTTCAGGGCGATGACTGCGAACCAAACCCGCAGAACGAGACCAAATCCTGTAATACAGATAAATGTCCAAGTAAGTAGTTTTTCAACTTATGGTTTATGTTTGCTTTCCCTCTTTTTGTCTTAAATATCTATTATGCTATTTTATTGAATCCATTCTTGAGTGTAGTTGCTTTCTTCAATTAATTATTATTACCTGCTACGGTAGCTGAGCTTTAAAAAAAGAAACATGCTTCATGCTTCTGTGCTTTATAAAGTGAATTGGTATTTGCATCATGGTAATCTATAATCAGCCACTAGCAAGAAATAAAGATTGTTTTCCAAAGGTGAAATAAAAAGCCCTTATCCTTAAATAGCCATCCTAAATACTATACAAAATGTTAACCCAGTATGGAACGTTAAAGTTGAGGATTATATATATATATATATATATATATATATATATATATATATATATATATATATATATATATATATATATATACAAACATACATACATACATACATACATACATACATATATATATATATATATATATATATATATATATATATATATATATATATATATATATATATATATATATATGTATATATATATATATATATATATATATATGTATATATATATATATATATATACAAAGAGTTTAAGCAGCAGTCATCATGTGTGTTGTTGTATGCTTACAGCCAATGGTAACTGGAGTCCGTGGGGTGAATGGGCGCCATGCTCCACGACTTGTGGAGGTGGCGTGACTAGAAGGTACAGGAACTGCACAGATCCTGCCCCGGCTAACGGTGGAGCAGAGTGCGAAGGAGATGGAAAGGAACTCACAGTATGCAATCCCGAAAAATGCAACGGTAAGTCAAGCTACAAGTAAATGTAATCAAAGATGTTTCGATCATAATCGATGCCAAACTTTGGGATTGATTAATCGCAATCGAGACCCTTTCGATCCAATGTCTAGTAAGGAACACGTTTTAATCTAAGGGAATATGCAACGTTAAGTCAAGTTAAACAGTGATCAAGAAAACTTCTAACCACTTGGCTTTCACTATGACTAGTTTATTTCCTCATAACGTTGTCAGAATTGTTTGAAAGTTATATATTTCAATCTTTCTTATGGGAAACTTGTCTTGTCTTGTTCCACCCCATCACAACTTTTATCCATTTCAACACATCCTTTCTTAAAATTGCCTTAAGATCATGGGTGACATGTTCAAACAAAACTTCTATGTAATTCTACATTACGTGATATAAACTTGCCCTGCCATTAGTTTACAGGTGACATCTGAAATGAAAGGAAGAAGGAATTAGTTTTAGCTCACTTTCAACAGCTTCGGTCATATCGCAACGAGATAGAAACCCAGAAGTGGGAAGAAAATCCCTACTCTTATGAATAGTTTAAGGGGTCTTTTAGTTGCAGAAGCACAATAGGCCTTTTCCAACAAAACGTATCTATTTCAATATTTCATTCAAAATCTACCCGGTTCCAACAAAATGTATCTGTTTTAATATTTCACTTAAAATCTACCCTGTTCCAACAAAACGTATCTGTTTTAATATTCCACATGAAAAATCTACCCTGTTCCAAAACAACGTATTTGTTCTAATATTTCACTTAAAATCTACCCTGTTCCAACAAAACGTATTTGTTCTTATATTTCACTTAAAATCTACCCTGTTCCAACAAGACGTATTTGTTCTTATATTTCACTTAGAATCTACCCTGTTCCAACAAAACATATTTGTTCTTATATTTTCCGGGTTTCCATCTCGTCGCGATATGCGAAAGCGACGTAAAACCCAATTCCTTCCTTCCTTCCTTCACTTAGAATCTACCATGTCCAAACAAAACTTTTATCTCTTACAAAATTTCCTTTCAGAAACCTGCCCTGACATGAAGGTTTGGGTGAACTGTTCCAACAAGTGCCCTGTAACGTGTGAGGACCATAGATCGGGAGTTGCGTGTGTGGAGGATGACGCATGCATACCCGGCTGCAAGTGTCCCGCAGGCTACGTAGACAACAATGGAACGTGTATTAAGACCAACCAGTGCCCCTGCGTTGACGACAAGGGTGCAGAGGTTCCCCCAGGAACTGTTGACATATCTGACCCATGCAAGAAATGGTAAGTGCTTATTGTATAACCAATTTACGATATGAATTCCCATTATGATAGAAATCAGTCAATGAATTTTTATATATATACATATATGTATATATATATATATATATATATATATATATATATATATATATATATATATATATATATATATATATATATATATATGTATATATTTATATATATATATATATATATATGTATACATATATATATATATATATATATATATATATATATATGTAACTATGTACGCTGAAGAGATGTTACTTGATCATATAGAATACATGGTGTTATCTCCTTTTACAGTGAATGCAAGGATGGACGCTTGAACTGTACTGACGTCATGTGTGATAGTAAGTACTGATCTTTATTATTATAAATATTATTAATATTATTATTATTATTTTTTTTTTTTTTTTTTTTAAATTGATAGTTATAGTTATACTTCTTTTTTCTTCTTCACCTGCTGCTAATACTACTACTAGTTATACTTTATATCTTCCTTCTTCCCCTACTACTACCTTTACTACTACCTTTACTACTACTACTACTACTACTACTACTACTACTACTACTACTACTACTACTGGATCTTTTTAAATAATAGAAAAATAGAGGGCATATCTTTTACATATTTTCAAAACAATAGAGCCACATCTCGGTGACCTCGTAACATATACTAACTCTAACCGTTTCTTTCCCATGAACAGAGGACTGTGAAGTAAGCGAATGGCAAACATGGGGCAACTGCTCAAGGAAGTGTGACAATGGTACCAAATCTAGGTTCCGTACCATTCTGCAGCAGCCTGAAGGCAGTGGCAAACAGTGCCCACCCCTCAACGAGACTATTCCATGCAACCTGGGTAAATGCCCATGTATCATCGATGGCAAGGAAGTGGTAAGTCAAGTTCACAACTTTAAATAGTATACTGTGCATTTCGTATAATTTTGGAGGAGTTTTAAATTTGGTCGTAGGAGTAATGGATTGAAATATTATAGACAGCAAAATGGACCACCAAATTTTAATTCTGTGCTTATATTTACAAGGGTAAGTAAATCTGACACTCTGAAACTGAAATTACCCCTTTGCCAATTTTAACAAAAAAAATTATCTTATCTGATATATGGCATTATTATATAATCAAGCACTACTCTTTTAAGCTTTAGCATGCCTCGTCATTGATAGGTTGTTTATGTATTGATGGAATAGTGTTTTTTCTACAGCAAGAGAGATAACCAGATTTCTATATACAGGTGGAGATGTACCCTCGAAATATACGCATCATAAATAGGGTGCATCTTCGATTATTTAAGTAGAAATACTTCTCTGAGCATGGCTGTGAATGAATACTGTAGAACACATATATGACACATGACCCAAATATAGCGAATTGGGGAGTTTTCGCATCATAGCGTATATTTATGTTAGCGACGGTAGCCATCGCTGACAGAAAAAAAAGTACAGCGTTTTTATATATAGCGAAGCGGAACCACACGCTATGTACGATATATATAAACAGACGTGTAAATTGTGTGTCCTACAGTATCCATGAGTCGACTATAACCTGGCATCCACCAACCTGGGTGTTTATCTCTGGACGGTTTCCTGATTCTATTGGCACCTTATGTCCATATTGCTCACTTTCTACATTTCTTTATGTCTATTTCTCCCCCTTAGGCTGATAACAGCACATGGAGGGACAAGGATGATACCTGCAAGATATGTACCTGTCACGATGGCCTGCCAACTTGTGAGAGGAAAGAAGTCTGCGAGTGTGCTGAGGTAAGTAGGTCATACGGTCATGTGACAGTCATGTGACCGCAGTGTACAGTTTAGAGAAATTGTTACTTTGTTAATGAAAAAGGGCAATTTTGGCATATAAGATTATATCTGTTTAAGAGATATGATCAATATATCTGAAAGCATTTATTAAAGATAAAGTATGCATTAAAGTTTGAGGCTAGTTGTCAAATCGGACCAGTTGAATACATCACTTAGAATTCACACACATCCGAGTGAGAGGACAATGCCTCAAGAGTTAAGTACGCTGACCAGGTTTTTGGAAATACTTCCAGAGAAAAAGCTCAAAGATATTGAACATAGCATATTTTAGATAAATTTAGGGCAATGTGTCACATTGATATATGTAATGAAGTAAATGTATATCACGAACTTGCTGTTTAGATGAGCATTATGTATATATAATTTTCTTGTTTTTTAGGGCTACACTCGTATCTATCCAAACAATGGATCATGCTGTGTCTGTGAGAGGACTCAGAGTAAGTTTGGTCTATGATAAATTACATTCAATTAATAGATAACCATTTCATAAGTGTTGCCTTATCAAATATTTCTTCTCATTAGTAAATTCAGTTTTAATGTTGTTAATTCAGTGAGAGTTTCAGATTTTTCGATTGTTTTGTTATGATATTTCTTATATTTTGTGGAAGTGATTCACAGTTTAAAATAATCTGGGTTGTTCTAGTTTTTATCCTATTCATAAAATGTGCCTATAAAATAAATACACTTCATGATATAACATCATGATCATTAAATAGAACAATATGTTGTAAATCGTACTTATATTCATTGAAGAACAAGATGTGCTGATCTAAAATGGTTTTTAGTTAGTTGACTTATATGACATACTAAATGAACGTTTTTCAGAACCTCAAGTACAGTGTCAACTGAAGAATGAGACCAAGAAGCTGGAATTCACAAACTCCACAATTTCATGCAAGTCCGATGACCCAATCAAGCTTCATTTCTGTGAAGGTAACTTACTGTTTTCTCTCTATCGGGACAGTTCATAATTGATAAAGTTATTTGTTGTATTTGTGTAAAGCGGACAAGAACAGTTCGTGTATATATGTGTTGTGGGTAACTAATTGTTTTCTCTCTATCGGGACAGTTCATAATTGATAAAGTTATTTGCTGTATTTGTGTAAAGCGGACAAGAACAGTTCATGTATATATGTGTTGTGGGTAACTAATTGTTTTCTCTCTATCGGGACAGTTCGTAATTGATAAAGTTCTTTGCTGTATTTGTGTAAAGCGGACAAGAACAGTTCATGTATATATGTGTTGTGGGTAACTAATTGTTTTCTCTCTATCGGGACAGTTTATCATAATTGATAAAGTTATTTGCTGTATTTGTATAAAGCGGACTAGAACAGTTCATGTATATATGTGTTGTATTTGTATTATCGGCCAAGAATAGTTCATGTATATATGTGTTGTATTTGTATTATCTGAAATGTAAATTTCCTGTGTGAGAATGTAAATATAACTTAATGAGTGACCAATTTGATAGGTTCTACATACACAGTTACCCAGCATATGTACAAATTTAATGTTTACTATGTTTTGTAGTGTATCATATGTATGTCTTCACACTCTACGCAGTATCGCAAGTTAATTTTTGCAGCCGTCTTAAATTGTTATCTACTATTAAGTTTCTTGCGAGATAGGGAGGGAGTTAATTGATTCTACGTATCTTTCAACAACTTGGGTAATATTGCGATAAGATAGGAAATAGGAAGGAATCTCTACCCTTTTTGAATAGTTCGACGGGGCCTTTCAGTTGCAGAGGCACCATCGACAGTCCCCCAGAACACTGCACATTTATACAACGACCACATCAAACTGCTTATGGTGACCTAGCGGCGACTCGAACCACGTGATCTCATGTTTGGAAGCCAAGCATTGTAACAACTAGGCCATGGCGAATCTCCTAGTTTCATGGGAGGTGTGCATGCTGAATTTCACTGACATTGTAATCTCTTATTTTTCTAGGTAACTGTGATAGCAGTATTGACCGCGGTGTGCTCAGTATGACTCTAGATGGACAGATGAGCGTGAGCAACTGTAAGTGTTGCTCCGGTAGAGGCCGTATTGAGACAGTTCCGGTCACGTGTGACGACGGACAGACCTTTGACGCAAAGATCAAACAGATGGAGAGCTGCGCTTGTCAGACTTGTGGCCAAACAACTGGTAGGTATTAATAGTTAACTATATAAAAAGTATGTAGCATTTATTTAAATCTTTTTATGTGGGGATTACAATAAGGATTTCGACAACAATACCATTATAGACAAATAGACCCCTGGTAGGTGTTGGTAGTGAACTATATAAAAATAGTATTTAGCATTTAATAAAAACTTTTTGTATGGGGATTATATTGGGGATTTCGACAACAATACCATTTTAGGCAATTAGACCACTGGGAGGTGTTGATAGTTATCTATATAAAAACAATTAAGTATGTAGCAGTTGATTAAACCCTTTTAAATGGGGGATTTTGACACCAATATTATAGGATAATAGGCCATGCATAAAAAGTTCCAGATTGCTGATCAATGTATATGTGATACATTCAATATCATTTACAAAATGTAACTTAAGTGTTTGCTATGACCTACCCAGCTATTGTAGTTTGTATAAATACAATGAATCATTGATCAAAATGTTTTTCTTAAATAACTCAAATTTGGAAAATCAAGAATACGTCAAAAAGTATTGATACAATAAAAGTCATGGTCATGGTTGATTAACTTGTGTATATAACACAATCACATATTCAAGCAGACATACACACATAAACACACATATAGAGCATACAACATAATGGATGTACACTTTACCTATTTCTCCGTTCTGTTTTAGGTGAAAGTCCAAGTGCCCCACTGCCTACCAGCGGCCAGGCCCCAGACATCTAAGGAAGATGAAGAGGCCTAAAACTGGATCTGACAGTATGCAATTTAGTACTGTCACCAAATATAATCATTCTATATAAATGTATTGTGTATATCCAACGCATCATTACTGTATGACTTGTAAATTGGTTGAGATTATTATATGATGAATTCTACACATTTACTGTAATCACTCGTTCACTTTTGCAATAAACACGCACAAAATCACAAATAAATGTTGTCTTCTGTTATCTCAGTACTATGTCAAATTTTTTTTATGGTATACTTATTGATTGCTAGTCCACAATTATAAGAATTCCCAGTGCAGTTTGGAATCATAAGCCAGTATCATGACAACTATCATACGCGTTCTTAGATTAGATAAAGAGAAATATATAACAGGGAAACACCTAGTCCATTCAGACTTTGCAATGCATGAAGTATAGTATCTGATCGTGCAGTCTGAATAAGAGTTGGTAATGGTGCCGCTAAGTATATCACACAGATTACTTCTAAAAGTCTTGCATCCACCGAAATGATCACACGACATTCCTTCCCTAGAGTCTTAACCCATTACCACTCAGTGCAGCAAAACCAGGCCTGACGATTTTGGAAATATCTCACTTACAAAAGCATTTTTTGGAAAAGATTTGAAGAAGAAATGTTTATCAGAAGCCACATAACAACTCTCATTCAAATATTTTGCAAACATTCCCTTACTTCTCAAGTTATTTTCAAAAGTATAAAAGTAGCAGACGTTACTCACTACAGAAACTCTGAGTGTGAATAGGTTAACTATGAGTGCATTAGAAAGTAATTGATGGTGTAGGAGAATAGACCACCTAGAAAAATAGCGTATAACTCCAAGCCACTGGCAGTGATAAATGACTGCCAGCGGTCAATGGCTGGGTCTAAGACCACTCATCAGTCAGGTCCAGGTCCTTTGTACACATGGCATGAGAAGACCAGATGTTAATGTGAGCAAGTTTACCTTGACAGTTGTAAATGGTAGAGTAACGGAGTACTTGGCATAAACTCTGCCTAACACCAAGTCAATGGCATTTTTCTCACATGGCCAGGGCAGGATTTCAGTGGCAAAATCCTAGACCACTCGGCCTAATGCTTTATTCCCACTGTCAAGAACCAAGACAAGAACTTAAGAAGAATTTAGAAGTTTAATTTTTGAGAGCAAAATTCTTGTTAGTTCTTGTCAAAAAATAGGATTTGGTGCATGCAGAACGAGCTAGGACTAAACTATGCCTGTTCTAGGAAGGTGATAGGACTGTTTGAAGAAAGTATTAAAACTGTCCAATAATATGATAAGAAAGTGTTAAGATTATTTCTAGAACTGTAAAAAATGTATTAGGAATAAATAAGAACAAGGCAGGACTACAAAGAATGTACTAAGACCATAAAAATACTGTATTAAGAACATACTACGACTGTTGTAAGACTATATTAGGAATGAAAAATAACATACAAGAATCAATGAACTTCAATTGTTTTATTATGTCAATTTGGGGTCAAGTCACACGATACACTGACCTACTTCACACTTCCGCCATTTATGAAAAATCTCATTCTCCCTGTACCATTCTCCCAGGTCCTTCTCGGTTTCAACATCAAATGAATTTGGGTTGGATTCATCAGGTTGGGTCTTTTTCTTAGTTAGTCCTTTGGCTGAAGACTTGGCCCCCTTCTTAACTGTTTGGGGATTTCTTTGGGCGGTTGGGTACTATTGGAGGGTTTTTTCTGTGAATAAGTTGCCATTGCACGTCTCAGGGGTCTTGCTTGGGCCGACATGTTTACTTGTGGTGACCTACTTACAGTGCAGGCACATGATATCCAGCGATATGTTAATGAGTTCTTATAGACTGGGTAGTACATTCTTCTTCATTCCTAGTACATTCTCAGGAATGTACCACACCTTTAGCAAGAATTATGCGCCCAAGAACTTGGAAGAACCAACAAGAATGAACAAAAATCAAGAGGAATCAACAAAAATGCAACAATAACGTGCTAAAAAGGTGTTACAACTGTACTAGGAAGTCAAATCATTGAAGCCTGCTACAAGAACTGCCAAGAAAGTTTTGAACAGTTCAAAACTTTCTTGGGGGTACCAGAACATAACAAGACCATCCAAGAACATACAACAACATATGACAAACAAATAAAGAGCATATAAAAATCAACAAGAAACATGTAGAATTTTTCCAAGAACTGGAAACTTTCCAAATTCTTGGTCTGTCTTGCTATGGTCTTCCGGACGTTCTTGATCGACAGTGGGAAGGGGGCTTCACCAGCAAGCCCCACTGGTAAGAGACAGCAAAAAGTGAATAATAACGACTTAAAGCACTAGACCTTCAAGGCAGAGCCGGCATATAATACAAAGCAGAATATACAATGTAGAGTCTAGCGAAATTGATCTGGATGTACGCATGGCCTCGATGCTGAGTGTGGAACACTGGTCGGCTACCAGTCCACTCAATCGGAAGTTTGAATTTAGAATTGTGTTAATTGCCACACTTTCTGGAATATTCAGGCTAGATTATGACTAGTGAATCGACCATATGCATTTTCTGTACTATCCTGGCTAGTTTGTGAGTGGTTAGTTGTCTATGGCGGAGGAGTTCTCAGGAAAACCCATTGACTTACCCCAGTCGCTGCCAACTTTCCCGCATTCACTGTTCTGTCATATGACTGATCGTCACTAAATGGCTAGGTATAACTGGGGCAAACCAAAATATGTGATACAAAATATTTTACCAATAAAAGGATTTTTAGATATTTGCAGATAGTAGGTAATCTAATTCGCCGTGAGGGATGTGTAGGGCAATATCTAGAAATAGGCAAAACTTTCGGTGTAGCTTGATATATTATAAGGTACAATACAGACATTCAATTCCTGCACCAGTCGAACCGGATGTCTGTCAGTGCCTCATTGTACAAACACCCATGGATAACATGTCAAAAAATAAGTCAACACATCAATGGCCCATTTAGTCGCTTGCAAACCATAGTTAAGTTCGGTTGTGAGCTCATCCACGCATCAATTCCCAGAAAAATAGATGGCAATCGGGCGTACGGTCGTGTATTATGCCCGGACTGCCCACATATTTAGTGCAGGAATTAAATGTTAGCACTGTAGGCTCTAAGAAGTTATGGTGTATGTGATGCGCCTGATGTGTTACAAGGCGAAGCCGAGTTACTGCGAGGGATGTTACACCACACCACAGCAACCGAGGCGCCCAATGTACAGTACAGACATTAAATTCATGCAACAGTCGACCGGGCGTCTGCCAGTGCCTGGTTGTACAAACACCAATGGGTAACATGTCAGAAAATGATCCAAACACATCAATGACCTACGTAGCTTGCAACTCAAAGGTACGTTTCGTTGTGAAGTCATCCATGCCTGGAAACTGGGTGGCAATCGGGGTGTGCGGTAGTGTATTATGCCCGGGCTGCCCACACATTAAGTGCAAGCAATTAAATGTCGGCACTGTAGCTGTTGACCGCCTTCAGCCAATCACAAACCAGGAAAAAGCTTGGCTTAGATCTCTCGCTCAGCACTTGGGCAACACCTCTGTTGCCATTTAAGCAGCCTAAAGAACAAAGGTTCATAAAGTGTGGGGCATGTCATATGCCCAATTATGTTTGGTAGGCAGAAGGCAGCCAATTGTGGTACAAGGTGCTTTTATGATGAATACAACTATACTGTATGCCTTAAAGATACAGGCAAACCTGAGGTAATTCTTTTGTTATAACATTCTGACGGTGGAATTACTTGATGTACCATATCTGTTTTGGTGACAAAAGGCCAATGTAATCTTATTTTGCCATGAGCTTGTGTTTAACTCATTCACATCTATAACGGACATATGGTCTGACTCATATAGAAATAGTTCAACAACTGAACAATATCTAGTGAAATATTTGACCTAAATGTATTTTACTTATGGTCAAACATTCCCTCCTTAATATTTTTCTTTAAATAATACTCTATTTGGTTATGTATTCTTGGAAATAATTAATCTATGAGAGTACTTCAGAAGCAAATTAATCAATCAATCATCTGAAAGAAGTGAATGTATGTCCAAATAACAATTCACAAACACAGATTGATGGTTGTGAAACCCGGGTTGTTCATTTAGACATATATAAAATATATATATATATATATATATATATATATATATATATATATCTATATATATATATATATATTATATATATATATATATATATATATATATATATATATATATATATATATATATATATATATATATAAATAAATATATATATATATATATATATATATATATATATATATATATATATATATATATATATATATATATATATATATATATATATATATATACAGTGGAACCTGCCAAATTGAACACCTGTGTACATTGAACACCTGCGTACATTGAACACTTTTTCATGTCCCGGCAGACTCCCATTGAAAATCAATGGGAGGCTACCTGGATACATTGAACACCTGTCTATCTTGAACATTGAACACCAAATTTGTTCCCGTAGGCCATATTTAACCTGTCTACTTTGAACATTATGCGCTGATTTGAAACTTTTCACCGAAAATGAGGACAAATGAGATACATAGATTAACTGTTTTATTAAGTGATATTTTTCAAATGCTGAACATGTGAAGTTTTTAACTATATGATGAAAGTTAAGTAAAGACATAGTAGATTTTGCAATGAAATGATCAAGTTTCTCTAATTACCCCTGATTTTGTTTCTATTTCACCCGACCTCCAATTACTCAGAACCTGGATACATTGAACACCTGCGTACATTGAACACTTTTTCATTTCCCGTGAGTGTTCAATGTAGACAGGTTCCACTGTATATATATATATATATATATATATATATATATATATATATATATATATATATATATATATATATATATATATATATATATATATATATATATATATATATATATATATATATATATTATATATATACACGATTTCTTTAGCCAATGTAACCTCACTTTGATAAAAATATACTATAACATTGAAGTAAAATCAAGACAAGTGTAGTTATAACGGGTTGTAATAGTAGTTTGGCAATGACAGAATAAGAGACCGACACAGTACTCAAATCAAAATATTAACCCCTTTCAACATTTTGTCGTAAATTTTGCCTATTTTAAAAAATCGTCACGCTGAATTGTTTCTTTAGCAAAATGGAATGAACCTGTGAGCGTTTACGCTGGCAATGTTAATGATTGTTGTATAAAGTTTGTCCCCTGTATGTCAGTACAACCAGGTCTGTTATAATGCCGTGCGCTATGCCAGTCTTGATTCTATTTCTAGCAGAATCGCCAAAATGACCGTCTAGACACGATGTCCAAGTGAGTAATGACCTTTTGACAGATGGTGTATTTGCCACATGCCTAACCACTATACGTGTCTGCACCTCATTTGCTAGCCACGGTAGTATTATCTAAGAGTAAGAGGGGGGGGGGGGGGGGGGGGGGGGGCAGGCGTGGGCCCAGGTCTGATAGGGTCTGCACGGCGGACGTTGCACTTGTATTGCTATCATTTCAGTGGAGATGCCGAGATGGCTGCTCTCGTCTTAACGAGATCTCGATTCTTCGCTACTCTGCTGACTTCTCATTAGTGGGTTGTCTTGGTCGCAAAATGAACGTGCCATAATGTGAACCGTGTTGTTGGTGCCTTTAGTGAATGCAACGACCTTGGGAACATTCATTAAGAAATCTCAGTATTCCCTCTCATTCCTTGCTTCCAACTCATGCAATATGTCCTAGGTCGTTGGATTTGGAATTTTATTTATCGTCGCTTTTCTGCCATGTTTACATTGATTCAGGACTAGCCGGGTGATAGTGTTGGTGTTAATGGGGTGCACACAGTAAACTAAAGTGGAACCTCTCGAGGGACTGCCCCGCTAAGTTGACCATCCCTCTCAAAAGTAACCACTCTTGCAAGCCCAAAACAAAAAAATCCTATTATCTTCATAGTGAAGGGAACCTTTAAGCCCCGGTCACATTCCATAAGCCCCGGTCACATTCCATACAAAACCTCTTGACGACCTGAAAAAGACCAAAAATCGGTGTCAATCGCGAGACCGATGTGCGAGCGTCGCGAGTTGGTTTTCCAGGTTTTTGAGGTTTTATAGAGGTTGTGCAACCAAAAATTATACGCCGTGGGTCGTGGAGAGATTTGCGATTGACTAGTTGTCGCCGGTCCTACAAATAGTCCCACAGAGATTTTCCACTATAGTGTCAAACTCAAGGCCACTGGCAACTGACAAATGCCAACCCCGGGCTTTCAGCACTGGTAAACAAAGTAAGCAGTCCGTGGCAATGCCCTGAACTACTAGGCTGATGGGGTGGCTCACTTTTTGAAAGACTAACGACCTGATCTCTAGCTATATCAAGTACGCCTCAATCATCGTCATTCGTATTGGACTGAGTTCTAAACATCAACAACGCGGTAGTGAAGCCATTGTTGACATTCGTTTCTAGAGAATGTATGTATGTATGTATGTAGGTATAGGTGTCTTTCTATGTATGTATGTATGTATGTATGTGTGTATACATGTATGTATGCATGTATGTATGCATATCTGTATGTATCTATGCATGCATGCATGAATGTATGTATGTATGTATGTATGAATGTACATGTATATATGTATGTATGCTTGTATAAATGAATACATATATGTAAGTATGTATGTATGTAGATATGTAGGAGGGTGTCCTTGTATGTATGCATGTATATATGTATGTGTGTATGTATCTGTATTGATCCAACTTTGTTACACTATGAAAGGTACGATATACAAATGGATAAAACAAAAGAACAGTCACAGAAATCAAATTTTACATCTATTCATTGTTTATCTACAGGAAGCGCCCCCTGCTGTATCTTTACAGCCCAGCCCGACTCATTCGGCTGTACTATTTCACCACACTATCAATCGACATGTCACTATAACGGCTGTTATTGTGGGAAGACAGAGTGATCATGGGAGACGTAGCCATGCTCTTTGCGTCATGATAATTCTCTCTGAATGAAGGGATACATTCATCTTTTCCTAATAAAACTGCCCAGAAAGAGTATCATATATCTCGACGACAATAAGAACCTGGGACCTTTGGCAGCTGTGAGCGACTGCACAGGGCTGTGAACTCTCAGACATCGGGGCAATATCCTTGTGTGAAAAGCCACTATGCTATTGAGTCATAATGAAACCTATAGTTCACACACACACACACATAGATAGATAGATAGATAGATAATAACAATAATAATTGATTTTTGATATAGCGCCCTTTCCACCTATAATGTTCAAAAGCGCTTTAAAGAAAGTCAGTGGACAGTTGTCATGGTTCATATAGTCAAATGAACTCCTTTCGAAATAGCAATGTTTTCAGCTGTTTCTTGAAGTTTTGCACACTATCAAGCAGCCTTGGTGTTGTCAGGGAGCTCATTCCGAAGGCATGGTGAATAGGCACGGAATGCTCTGTCACCAAACCTTCTCAGATTAGTGTGTGGTATCTGTAATACGTTCTTAGTGTTTGGTCTTAGAGTCCTTGTATTGGTTTGTTTGACTAACAGTTCCCTCAAGTATAGAGGGACACATCCTTGCATGCATTTGAAAGTCAAAAGCAGATTCTTGAAATCAATCCTTTTCCTGATGGGCAGTCAGTGAAGATCTTTTAGAACCGGTGTAATGTGATCATACTTTTTGGAGCCACTAACCACTCAAGCAGCATTGTTTTGGACTTTCTAGAGCCTGCATAGCAGCTAGATACATACATACATACATACATGTATACATACATTCATGCATTCATACATACACACATGTCCCCCGGATCCTCATCAGCGGGTTGCCTGGTCACTATACACACTGAGGGTGTTGTAAATGACTGTATGATTGTACCTTTGGAATCGATAGAACCATAGCGACAACGGGTAAAGAGAATGGAATTTCATTTTGCTTCTGAGTTTGAATCTAGTGCCATATGAGTAAAACTGTTGGAGGAAAACTAGTCTCACCAACAAAAAAAGTATAATAATAAGTACATTATATGTTCTTATTATAATCCTACATAGTACGAACAATACTGGCTAGTGATAAGAGGAAAAAAATGCGAATAACATTCTAAATAACACGAGGTGACACACTGAGGTAAAATTCCCATTAAGACATAGTTGCTAGGATATTAACTGGATTAATGGAGATCAGAAACGTATCATGCAGGACCTTAAAGGGCAAATGCACCATCAAGATGATTTAGGTTCAAAAAGAGCTTATACAGGTCACCTTTCAAATAAGACCTCCCACAACCTCAACCCCTGATCGGTCAAGAGATAGCAGTGGCAGGAAGTCACTACAATAGCTCCTTATCTCAAACAGGCACATACTTATCCATTCTCCTTGTCTCAAAGTAGAAATGATACGTATAAGTGATAAGTCTAAATAGCATTGTGCTTGACCAGAGAGCAGCGTTGCTAACTTAGTAGGCTTAGGTACTAAATACTTGAGTATTTGCAACATAGGAATGGAGGACTTTCAGAATACATGTAGCCAGCCTTATTCATTTAAACCAATCTGTGACTCATACATTTTATTTGTGTTGGTGGATAGAAACCACTATGTCTTAATTGCTATGGAATCCAGGTGTGCCATTCACCTACTGGGAATTGCAACACCTGTGAGTCAGTAAACCAGCCCTCAAGGGAATGATGCCTAGACAGGGCTTTCCATGTATATTACTTTACTTCCTGTCATCAAGATGATAATATAGAGTCTTCAAATGCATCCGAGAATGGTGGCCTAAACTTATGACCGACATTTACTAATTTGTTGTTAGTAATAAACCTTGTTAGGGATAACTGATACAGGGAGAGCTTATGCCAAACTTTTTTGAAAATGGTTTGATTTGACTGCCATATACCATAGGTTTGTCTACACCCAATCCCACTATCAGCTGTAAGAGCCAATTTGAGTTCTGCTCTTTTGGCACGGCTGTCATCCATTACATCCTGCTTGAATGCAAAGCTGGATGGCACTACATCACTTTTCAACATTTTCCCCTTGATATTCTATCAGTCTTGCCATCATCTAAAAAGCAGGATGCTTCAAAGTGGTCCTCACATACTCACATACTCTTCAACAGGTACTGGGAATGAATTTTTAGGTGGGACAATTGACATATATCCCCTTATATCACATAGTACTACACTTTTAGCCCAAGTTATCTCAATGGTGCATTTATCCTTTAACTGATTTGATGATAATCAGACAATCATCAGACTACATCCGGCTAGAGACTAACACAAAGGAAATCAGAAACGGCTTGTTTGGTCTAGGCAGTGGCAGATGTATCAAAAAACGTCTCCTAAAACCTTCCCATACATTCTGGAAATGTATTTACCTGGTACCGTCCATAATTCCAGCATAGATTCAAAGGGCACATGTTCGGTATTTTTCCCATGATTATATGAAAGAGCCCAGTTTGTCCCTTTATCAAGTTAAAAATAATGGGTCATCGATAGTATTCAGATGCTCAAATATTTCGGACCTATTTTCGTCATAAGTGGGACCCTGCATCATCATTATCATCGAAGAAAGGAAGTTCAATGCAACTTTGTGCTTACCTTTAAACTAGTGCTAATAACCTGCTGCTACAGAAACATGGATGTCAATCTTTATAACGATAACTTACAGCCAAAGCTATAGCTGAGAGGTATAACTCTACTAAATCACTCAGTCAGCCCTATTGTGTTCCTTGAGAGCATCGTTATAAAGGTAACTTAAGAAGAGAAACTAGTTGTTAGAGCCTTGTTTCTGTGTTCAGGTACACTTATTACTACAATTATTTTCCAAATATTTCCAAAAGATGTTTTTAATGGAAGGATATCTGTAACATAAGCAGGCAGTTCCATTGGACGTTTTCAGGCATGGATGTAGTAGGTTGAGTACAGAAGGTTTATGACGACGGATTGTATTCGTTAGTTTAAGAGGTACCCAATGCACAAGTCGGGAATGGAATTCAAAAAATCTATCCTTTTTCAGCCATGCGACTGCATCACGAATATGATGTAGACGAAATCAATATGAATTACTATTCATTTATGACGACAGATTTTATTCGTTAGTTTAAGGGGGACCCAATGCACAAGTTGGAATTGGAATTGCAAGAATCTATCCTTATGTAGCCATAAAACTGTATCACGAATATGAGGTAGACTAAAATCCATTTGAATTACTATTTATTTATGACGACGGAATTTATTCGTTAGTTTGAGAGGGACCCCATGCACAAGTTGGGAATGGATTTCAAATAATCTATACGTATGCAGCCATAAGCCTGTATCACGAATATGAGGTAGACGGACATCCATTTGAATTACTATTTTATGGAGGTTTGCCTTCCTCAATATAGTGTTTTCGTTGCATCAAACGTTTGCAGTTGAAGCAACAATTTCCTTTATGAATTCAGACGTCGATACTAGTCAGAATCAGACCAGTTATGACCTAACATGAAGCAAGCGCCAGGACGGGAAAATTGCCTGCTAGGTGGAATATATGTATATATATATATATATATATATATTTATATATATATATATATATATATATATATATATATATATATATATATATATATATATATATATATATATATATATATATATATATACATGTATATATATATATATATATATATATATATATATATATATATATATATATATATATATATATATATATATATATATATATATATATATATACATATATATATATATATACATATATATATATATATATATATATATATATATATACATATATATATATATATATACATATATATATACATATATATATACATATATATATATATATATATATATATATATATATATATATATATATATATATATATATATATATATATATATATATATATATATATATATATATATATATATATATATATATATATACATACATCACGTGTGGTGGATCATGTCATTAGGAGAAATTTTCTCCATGCATCGAATTTATTTTCCGATATTGGGTCACGTAGGAGATATCGCGAATAAAAATAGACTCGAAGATAAAGAGGCTAACAGTACAGTCAATGCATAAAATAATCTTAGAAATATTCAAATACTGACCTGGAGACTATAGATCTACTCTCCATTAATCTCCTCTTCAAAAGATTACCAGAACTCTCTGTAGGAAAGTAACACTAATATATCAGATACATGTAGCAATGTCAGGTTATGGAACAATTTTAATGCCACCAACTTCAATCCGGGCAAAATAAATCAGTTTCTCGTCAACATTGATGAAGTAGTATACCACTGGTAATGATTAACCCATTCGTCATAATCAAACCCTATAAAAAGGATTGGTGATGATGAATTGCTAAAAGCAGTGTCGCCCAAAGGTACTTAACTATAAATTGTTCTCCTATGCCAATGCAAACCCCTTTAAAATGAAGTGATTTATTTGTTGCGCACTTGCACTTGTGATTTATTTGGGACTGGGGAATACATCTTAAAAAATACGATGAAAATGTTCTTAAGAAGCTACTGATCAGAAATACGTTTATTGAATTTCTAACAGATGAGGGCGAAGTGTGTATCATATTTTACAATGGCTGGGTTTATTATCTTCTGCAAAGCGGAATGTCTTTACCTAACGTAGAATTTGAATTTGTAATTATGCTTTTCGTTACTTTTTATCACACTTCGTTATATTTCGTCTATGTCGTGACTAGTCAGTAGTAAACGGCAAAAAAACACAACTCCACACTTTTAAATGGAACAGCCCTTACCAATATAATCAAATATTTTGTCTCTGACTGATATAAGCTTCTCAAGCCTGATTTGATTTGGTTGTGTATGACTCGTGCATACGTACGCAGCATTTCCTAGAGAGTGCCAGTCATTAGATATGGCTGTGTTGATGCACGCTGGGTAGGATGGCTGAGCTCTTTTCGGAATGTGATTGGTGAAAGGAGGGACCATGTGGTGCAAACTTACCACATATCATAGGCCGAGAAAACATCTTGGCTTAATCCCCTTATCCAAGACCCTTGGAAGCCCAACGGACAATTGGCAACACTCTTTTATACACTTATAACTTGTGGAAGGCAGCTGTGACCATGTTGCAAGTTGCAGCTTAAGATAAAATAATTTGGATAACAATTTAGGATTTTCATTCAGAGTAGCCAGATTTTACCTGCTTCGGTTTTAATCTTGTCTTTGCATATTACAAGACATTATGCCATATATAATAGAAAACCAGCGGTTGACCTGGTAGCTATTGAAATGTGCGGCGCTGTGGAGGGCTGCCTATGGTTCTTCTGCAACTTATAGATCAATGGGAACTATTCGTGAAGAGAAGGGTATTTCTCCCCGGTTGGGGATTTCTATCTCGTCGCGACCTAAGCTGTTAAAAGCGACGAATTTCTTTTCCAGACTTCCTTCGTGCGTAGATGACTCAACCATTGCGGTGTGGGCGCGATATTCTTTCAATTACAGTTCCTCCATCAATCAGAGGGTGTGTTCTAAAAGGCCCCTGTCACACACCGTCTTATCTCACACTATTAGAGAAAAAAGCTACATGCATTAGGATTAATCAAAGAGAACCTCTTTGAAGCATTCTGTTTGTGTGTATCTAGAGAGTTATGAAGTGACTCGCAATCTTACTCCATTAGGTAGCGCAGAGCGTCAACACCTCTTTACTTGTGATGGTGTTGCTTATGTTTTTTTAGTCTTGTTGACGTGCAACAAGCTTTTTTATTCCCGCCGTTATTACTCGGAGAGGCTTTTCTTAATCAGCTGGTCGTCTCAGACGTCCGTTTAAAAAAACGTTATTCAATACCGAAATGTTACGACTAGTACAGGTAGCTAGACGACTTAACTCTGAATAACATGATTAAGTTTATGTGGACTTCCGATACAGATCACTGGGGAGACATCATGGTGAAAGACGGCTAGACAACCGGACGAAATGCAGCCATCAAATGTCGGCATTTTCCACCAGGTAACACCACTGGGATTCTCCATTTGAAAAAAAAACTAGTTGCTAAAGCTAAATCAAGGCAGAAAGCTTCCCCATGGTGATTGAATGATCTAAATTGCAAGTTTGCAATACTAGGACACATTAAAGCTATTTTCCCAGTATACTGTTAAATTCTGTTCACTTTCTTCAGCCAAAATAAGTTAAATCGTGACTTAGCGTTTACATCGCTTATAAAGATGGCGGCGCCAGGGCGAGCTTTGTCTAAACTAATTTGCAGTCAGTCCTCTCAGCCATAGGGGTATATCTACCATCCTGACCCTAGTCATCTGGAGCCTGAATGTGAATAGTTCAGAAATTGTAGCCGGTGCACAATACATCAGGTGGCTTGGACATTGGGATTTATGTTTCGAATATCAAAATTGATACCCTGACCCCGGTCATGTGGAGGTAGAGCGTGAATAGTTATGAGGAAATTGTAATACAGTAGACTACCCGGCCGTTGGGGTATATGCAACATACGTAAAGATGGCGAAACTTGCCCCAGTCCCAACGCGCAAGGGATTGCCTAGGAAATATTGCTATGCATTAGACCGCTCTGCCATGGTGGTGTCCTCGTATCTACCGTATATAAGGATGCATATCCTGCGACGCCAGAACGTGAATGGCTTTGCAGGAAATTGATTTGAACAGGCGATTTAACTTAATGTAGTGGTCACGCTGCCATTCAGTATACGCTCGCTATTTGCGGCATAATCAACCTGCATTAAAACACCATATATCACTAGTTTGGATGCAAGGTTGCTATGAAGCAAAGGTGGCTTGAAATTGACTCTGACAGCTTCGTTCCTAAAGCGTTCATACGAGTGGATGGTATTTGAAACGGAACGGATTAGACTGAATGGAACATGGTTTATAAGCTGATGTTTCTGCCATTAATGACACTTATGATTAACCTAATCAACTCGCTTCTCTTCGAATAGTCCAAATGGTCTTTCAGTTGCTAAGGCACCTTACGCAGCCTTTTAAAAAGGCAGCCATCTCACAGTGACCAGGCAATCCTGCTTATGATATCCTGCTTATCAAAACCTAGATAGCTCACTTGGGACTTGGCACCCAGACAAAGTACATGTTAAGTCACAGCTGATCCCGCTAAGTATATATTCACATTATATATATATATATATATATATATATATATATATATATATATATATATATATATATATATATATATATATATATATATATATATATATATGTGTGTGTGTGTGTGTGTGTGTGTGTTTGTGTGTGTGAGAGAGAGAGCGAGAGAGAGAGAGAGGAGAGAGAGAGAGAGAGAGAGAGAGAGAGAGAGAGAGAGAGAGAGAGAGAGATCCAATGTCTATAGAGCACATGTTTTTGTAAAATATCACAAGTGTCAAGGGATTTGACTCAGCTCGATAGCGCGGCTTTATCTATAAAGAAACACAGCAAAGGGGTCTTAAAAAGCTGTATTACGTAAGTGGCAATTACTTTCAGTCATGCTTTTCATAACCATTTCGTCAGAAAATGTTAAAGTTTATAAAGGGTAAAGCTCATTAAGAAGATGGGCCAGTAAATGCATTAAAGCTTTTAATAACAGCCAGTATTGAATAAAACTGGCCTATCTGAACTGCTTCTATTAGTGCTAAGCACCTTAATGATATACCGTAATTTCGCGTGTATAAGACGCACTTTTTTACACTAATAATTACACTCAAATCGGGGGTGCGTCTTATACACAAAGCTAGAAATCTAGGGTGTTTTACATCGAGTTACCAGGCCACTCGGAGATCGCCAAGTACAATTAAAATGCGGCCAAGACAATGCCCATCGATGTTTGCCTCGTCATTGATGAATTGTAATTACAGAAACCACCCTCCGCTAGAATGTACTGATTACACAATCCATGTGACATGCCTAGGACAATGGGTAGTGAGTACCGCTACAGGGTGATACGCATTAATGTCACGGTGATGTCACATTCACTCATCTCAATATGCGTTTTACTGGCTTTCTAGCGTTATTCATGAGGAGTTGATTTCCTACAATAATTCCGAAAAGGGGGTGCGCACTATACACAAAGCTAAGGTCTATACATCATTTTAAAGGCCTGGACAAGGGGTGCGTCTTATATACAGGTGCGTCTTATACACGCGAAATTACGGTAAAACCTCGACTCCGTCATAAAATCATAAAAGCTGCCCGTGTGCCATGAACTCTCCTGGCCGTGCTTGCCTTTTTTGTCCACAAGGCAATAAAGACGGAGCCCTCTATCCTTTTTTAAAAAATAACAAAAAGGTAGATTTTTCCTCCATCTTAAGATTAGCAAACAATAAATCAAAAAGCAATCGTCTTTATTGTTGAAGATAGTATAGTAGGAATAGTAGGAATTCTCCCTACTTTACGAGTTAAGCAATGAAATATTACCACAGCCATCGACCTTCTGAACACAGAACCAAAGCTCTCTCTATTTGCAGAGTATGCGATGCTTTATTTAAAGGCAGGGGTAGCAAGCTTACGATGGGCGCTGGACACCCTGCAGGATTTTCATGAGATTTTAGGCATAAAATAAACACTGAAAGAATTAAGGTTATAAAAATTGGTGATCATGGCAGTTAATAACGGATTGGAATTTATTTTTTCAAATCTGAAATCTTTGTTTAATGCACCTTCGATATCAGAAATAGCTTGAACATGATGACAATAGATGAGCTGTGCGAGTTAATTGATCAGTTGCCCGGGACAACCAAATTTCAACAAAAGTTGCAAAAAATCAGGTTTTTGAGTAGAACTTATATTTTGAATTGTATTGTATTGTTTATTGGCCATATCATAATAATATGAAAGTACAAATACAAAAATAAAGTAGTTTAGAACAAATAATATTTCAAAAGTAAGCAAACGAAAGGTATGTTACTCACACACGAGTTTTTATACCACAAAATTAAATACACAAAACTTTTTACTTTTAAGAGAAAAGAATTATATAATTATACAAGGTACTTATTAAGATAATATCCCAGTTTGTGTGTTAAGGTATTAAGAAGCTAGTCCTTTAACATGCTTAGTCGGTATCCATATAGTGATGGTAGCTAAGATATTACATCTTATCCTATTCCATCTCTACCTTTTGTTACTCTTCTGTACATTCTATTTACAGCATACCCGGATGTTATCCAAAATCTTGTCATTAATTCAATTTCCATGCCTTCTATGTATCCACCGAGCAACCATATAAAGACATTCTGGGGTTCATTCTTCATACGTTCCTCTATGGATGGGTCTATTAGATAGAGGCTATGATATAGTTTTACCCTGTCATCTTCCATAGCCGGGCATTGCATGAGAAGGTGTTTGACATTTTCTGGTGCATAGAGGTCGCAGTTATTGCAAACACGATTGATAGGGGTAAGACCTTTAAGTCTATAGTCATCACTTTTTAGGAGACTGGTTTTACTTACTAACCGCGCAAGACTTTCACGCATTTTTGTGTGTCTAGGGCAGTTATCGGAGATTTGCCACCAGCTTAGATAGCGTGGCACTCCAATAGTCTTATAAAGAATATTACTGTCATCAGTAGTTGCAAGTAAAGACTTCCAATATGCATCATCCAGGGTCCATGCCTTTTCCCATACTAACTTAGACCAGCTGGTCTTACTCATTATGGGGGTTTTGCCTTTAGCCATTTTTACTAGTTGTTCAAGTAGCCCTAGGCGGAAGCATGAGTTAAAAATGTCAAATAGGGGGCTATTAAACAAGTTTCTCATACTTTTGAATTGATCTTTAAAGACTTTTGAATTGATCTTTAAAGTAATTGTCTAGTCGTAAAAGAAACACATCCTTTATGATATTGGGTGTTTCCAGTCGTAGTATTGTCATTATGAAAAGTGCCTTTTTTATCATAATATAGGTGTTGATCTTAATCCACCCAAGGCCGAAAAAACTTGTCATATTTGGGGATCTCTGGGGGAATCTCTGAACACGTCTTCCGGCATATCTCTGAAAGATTTGTATATTTTCGTGATCTTTATCACTAAGAACCCAAATTACGCTGCCAAAAGTAAGGATGGGTATAACCACAGACCAGAAGATGAGGTTACATGACATCATGTTTAGGCCATTTTTCCGGATGCCTAGGCCAGAAGATGCGTTCAGAGCCCTCCTGCCTTTTGCAATTTTCTCACATACTCTAGCTTCGTTGTCAGGTACAATAGTAGCTTTTATGCCAACATGGTCGTATTCCTGTCTTTCAGGGATCTTTTCACTTCCGAGTCGAAAAACTCTATATTTAGAGTTCTTTTCATTCTCAGCGTGGGTTTCACCAAAAGTTAGAACTGCCGATTTTTTAGCATTAAAAGTGAAGCGCCACTTCCTACTAAATTTATACACCAAGCTATTTACCCTGTCTGTTTTAGTCTTAGAGATTGTGGCCGTGGCCAAATCATCTGCATAACCAACTGTAGCGCTTTTGATATTGCCAATGCCACAACAAAGATCAGAGTGCTCCAGTTCTTCAAGAAGAGGGTTGATAAAAGCAGTATATTTCATCAGGGAGAGGTACCCCCCCTGATGAATACCACAGAGCAAAGTATACCACTCAGAAAATTCTTCATCTATCCTAACTTGACATTTAAAGTCAGTATATGCAGAGTACATAAGTCTCCACAACCGGCCTCTGAGACCTTTATTATGGAGCTGCCAGAATAAACCATCTGTCCAGACCGTATCGAATGCCTTGGATACGTCGTAATATGATACAAACACATTACAATTCGTTTCCAAGGCAGTCGATACAGTCTCCTGTAGGAGGAGTCCCGAATGTACACAGGACTGACCACTCCTACAGGCTCCTTGTCGGTCTGAGACTATGCCAGATTTAAACCACCACACTTTTATGCGTGACCAAATTACCATTTCAAAGAGTTTGTTATAGTTGGTTAAAAGCGTAATTCCTCTATAATTATTACACTCCAGAGAACATAGGTTTTTTCCTTTAAAAAGGGGAACTTGTATCCCCCGTCTAAAATTTTCTGGAATGTATTCACATTGGACAATCATGTTGAAAAGGGTAGTCAGGACTGTTACCATTTGATCACCCGCATATTTGATTTCCTCAGAACTAACTCCATCGTATCCACAAGCTTTTCGTAGGTGGAGTTTACTTATAGCTTTCGAGACTTCATTCTCAGTGAAAGGATCATTGAGTAAGTCACCAGTATCAGTGAGATTTTTAAACCTGTTAACATCATTACAAACTTTAGTGTAATGTATTTCGTCAAAAGACATGTCAGTTTTGGGTTTACATAATTTTTCAAAATGATCTTTCCAAGTCTTAAGGACATTAGGTAAGTCATGGACCACCTTGTTTTTTCGAATTTCGTACCGAGAGTGTTTTATTACCTTCAAATGAATGAAAAACTGCCAACAGGTTTTTCAAATCTCATATCAAAATGTAGTTGTTCTACTGTCGAGAATAATCTTAGCAGTTTCAAATATAGTTAGACCCATTCACCTCCGGTAAGAGCCTAATCCGGCAGAAAAAAATTCCAGTTCATGCATGTAGTTTTACTAAGATTAATGTCATAATGATAACAATAATGATAATTCTAATATCGTCCTTTTAACATGGTTTAAAAATCATCAGGAACTACTGTTGTGGCCTAAAGGGGTGGCGGAGGTTTCGTTGATTCTCAAACTTCTAGATAACTTGATTCCTTAGTTGACAGTAGCAAAAACAGAATTACAGTCCAGTCGTTTGCAAATAAAGAATAGCGTGGAAAACCTGATGTTTGTTAGGTGAGGGGGGGTTCGTCGATTCTCAAACTTCTAGATCACTTGATTCCTCCAAACCCTATGAGAAATACCTAACTACTAGCCAACAGATAAATACATAACCACAACTTAACACCATTTGAGGTGGCTTAACAATCTGGGCACTAAGAATTTAGGTGATAACTAAAGTGTTTAACTGATGTTAGTCTTATTGCAATAAGCATATCATTCGGGGTTAGTTTAAGAGTGGTTTGGTTTCCACTATCCTAACGTACATATGTCTTATGTCTTTTATGTATAACAGCATATGTGAAAAAAATACAAATCAAGGAAAAAATACAATTTAAGGTATACCAGAGAAATACATCCCTACAACTCTCAGGGTATACATAAATTCTTAGAAAACAGTGAAAAAAGACAAAGATAACTTCTCTATTTAGCTAATTCACCTTATGAGCAACCTTGAAAGTGTTGATTTCTGAGAATTCGACCAGCGCAGAAGGGGAAATTTACTGAATGGCTCTCATGACTGGCGTTAAGTCATATCTCAAATGAAAGAGTCTGTCTCCAACTGACCCCCCCCCCCCACCCGAGGCATGTATTGGAATTACGCTAACATCAATTAAGCATAGCAGACAAAAGTTCTTCCCCTCAATCCCAGAATGTTCACATTGTTAAACCTCTCCAAAAGGTAAAACAATTTTTTCAAATGTTTGAAAGTGCAAGAGGTCCGTTCAATCTTGCGACCAAAAATAGGACAATGTAGCCATCACCAACTGAAATCCGATTTTGCATATCATAATTTATATGAAATATTGCGCTTCAATTAAAATTTCACTCTTACTCCACAATGTATTTTGTTATTTCTCTTGTGAGATTATTATTATTTTTGTTATATCTCTTACGAAATTAATCCTTTTAGCTCTCTGTAGTTGATTCCTGGTGATGTTTTCATAAATAATTGTAAGTGGCGCCACCAGTGACAGTTTTCGGAACTACATTGAAACCCCCCCTTCTCAAATCCTGGATCCGCCCCTGACCAGGTTATTAGTTTTACTTAGGAATGGGATATTATACATGTATTTCACAGGAATTGACAAATTGATAACCATACAAATATATCAATAATATAGTGATACGACTAGGCTGCTCCATTGTCGGGGAACGCGTGATCTTACCAAACTTCGCTTCAAATTCATCTTTAATTTATATTGAGAAAATGGCGGTGTGTTCAGTAAAAAAATATGTCTTGTGTTATTAAGGAGTTTTTTTCTGTAGCTCCTTACATTGTCCTTCCTCAATGATTTTGACCAGTTTAAATGAGTTTGGTATAGGGAGAGCATTCAAGGCAGATTAACTGATTATCATATACGTTCAAAAGTTCCCACAACCTTCCCCATTCGGCATAACGCAGGTTTTTGCATCGCGTACCTTCTTATTCTGACCATTTTAAATTGGTTTGGGTAGACAGAGAGCAATGTATGTATCCTTATTGACTATATATATGACACAAAATGATAGAAACAAAATTGAAATATAACAAAATAAAACGAAAATGAAACAAGAACTGGATAACATTACAACACAATTAAGGTGGTGACACACACTTAGGAAAGACCGTAAGCCATGCGCTTAATGGTCGCAAAGGCGAGACAACGAGGAAGAAGTGGGCACCAATCGTTGTCCACTTTACGTTCCAGGAATTATTCAGATGCCCTCCAGAGGGGGCGACTAATACGGATTCTACTCTAATTTACTTATCCAATACCGACTCGTCTATGAGGAGCTCTGACACAGCTCTGCTAGATATACTTAGGAAATTGTCCATGAAATTCTCGTCGCAGTTTATCTATTATGTCTTTCCCGATTAACCAGTAGAAGACACTACCTGGTTCATTACTGAACAATATAAGTAGATCCTTGGAGGATTCGTATGCATTTCGTTATAAATCCTAATGCATATACCTTGGTATGCTGGACGCTGCATGAAAATGTGCGTCTGGTATTGTCTTCGTCTGATAAAGATCACATTCAATGCAGGTCCTGTGACTCGGGAGCAGGTCACTCAACGTGTAGTCGTTACATTTCAGACGACAAGTGTACCAAACTAGTTTTGCTATATTCTCACACGCATCGTCCAATTCAGGTCTAATATCAGAAATCCTCCACCAAGATATATACTTAGTATGTGTGATCCTCTTATACAATAAAACCAGAAGATATGATTGTCAAATACACTCAATAGTTCCATCAAGCCTCCCCGAATGGCATAACAATGTGTATCTGTATCCCATTCCATTAATTTTATATCAGCTATATGTGATGACTGAACACCCAGTAGACTGGCAGAAAGGATTCAACCATTTTACCTGATTATGAACGTACTCAGAAATTTACCCATCATATCTCATCCCCTCTCTTACCCTCAACCCGTTTATCTTGTTGTGTACGTATCGTTATAATAACTGTCTTTATTTGTTCTGTATATTTTGATTCATGTTATATCTTAAAAAATATATTTAGTTTCATGTTATATTTTTAAGAATAAAAATCCGCCCGTACATACATGCAATTTGAAATTATAAAAAAGGATATTATCACATATTAGCGCAGGTTCACTCTATTGTACCAACACAGTTTTAGCCCCCATATTTAGGCCATTTATTCCAGTAGGCCCACACAAATTGAAGAGACACCTAAATGGGACGAAATCTGCCTGAACAAAAGAAAGGCAAGTTTACCTTCCTTATGTACAATGTATCTTCCTTTTGCATTATGTGTCCCCAAAACGCCATGGAAACGAAAGAGAATATCCATAAACATCTGTCGTTAAACTTTGAAAGACATTAACCTACCTTACACTATAACACGGGCCATTAGAACCTACGTCTGAAACGACGCAGGGAGTTAGAATGTATCGGTTTTCCCTTCTGCGTGCTAGAGCTTTATGAAATATGTAAGGAAAGCAAGCAGGTTCTTAATAACAGGTCTATGTTTAGGAATGTTTTCTCTCGGCGGGATATCAATCATTATCGCCCTTTTCCCGTGGCGTGTCGTGATCGATTGCCCCTGTGCCACCTGGGGCTTGAATGTCATTGCTGCCACGACCGTTTATCATGCAATGGGGAGCAGGCATATTCGCCCGGATTGCACAGATTGCTTGCTGACTCTCTCACCACAACCTTTATGTACGGTCCGGGGTTAATACTCGGCTCATGGCATCTGAGGAAATACCAGTGACTCAGGCTAGATGATGGTTTTCCCCGCATGCGCCAGTTTCCTCCTTCGTTATCAACTGGCCAATCAATTGACAAAAGCAGAAAAGTTGACAAAATTCCAAATTCCTGCCGATTGTCCTCAATACGCATACATACGTTATCTATTATGCTTGTCTAACTCCCCCTCCAGCGAAAAATGTCAAAATTCCTTCTGTTTGTCGTGAATAGCAATACGAAGTATCTATACGATTCTTGTCTATACAATTAAAGCAATGACGTTATGTACCTTGTGTACTTGTAAGCAGGGCAAGGAGCAGCCCTCATGGTCGAGGTGTCTAGAGTTTACATGTATAACATATAGTATTGTAAAATATTGTCGATGCTATTTTATTTTGTTTTTACCCTATGGAGCTTTTCTTGTTTGATTTTTAAATGAAAAATTTATAACAAGTCTATTGCCTATAGAGATTGCTCACATCGCTCATCGATATTGCTGGCTCAGTCTCACCACTGCACAGAGTCTGTGGTCCGCCCCATATTTGAGGCTGGTGTAATCTCCCCTGACCTGGCAAAGTCGATGGTGTCTGGCATGCATCTCGGTCCCCTCAACCATCGATGGCAGACTACTCCTGGTCAGCATAGGAAAGCAGAAAATCATAAAGATCATTTCATCCTATACCGCCTGCCCTGATGGCCGTGTGGTCTAAGGCGTTGCCACTGACTGCTAGATGTCTCTCGCCACTGCCTGGATTTGAATCCCGGCTGGGGCATGTGATGATGTTACCAGTGACTTGCGTTTAAGACGCCGTGGTCCTCGCCGGGTACTCCGGTTTCTTCCGCCAGTCACAACTGGCTGGTCAAGACTTAGCCACAACATGGCAGAAAAAGTGACGAAAATGTCCCAGTTCCAAATTCATCCTATACAAGTCATTAGCGATCTACCCAACTGCCATTTCTTAGAATGACTTCGGATAGCATCTCGTCAACTAATACACACGACTGGGATGCAGCTTATGGTGCATGTAGGTACGTTTTGGGCATTGTATTGTATGTTTATTGACTGCGTACGAGGACGCAAAATTACACATGATACATTATATAGACAAAATACATGGTAAACAGAGAAACAGAAAAGAAAACAAACAAATACAAACTAAACTAAAAAGTTAAAGCTAAAATTGGCACATAAAAGTGTCATAGACATTTTATTGTTAAGCTGGTATTCATAGCTTTGGTTAGTTCAGCTATTTAATTCAATGTGACCCATTCTGCCGAAGAAAAACATGAAAAAGGGAGAGGAAAATACATATGCTATTAAACCCCCTTCGCATATGTCAAGCAGACAGTTTCCCACTGAACTATCTTCCCTAAATTCAACCTTCTATGTATGCTCTATCTATCAGAGAGTAGTCCTATAAATGGAATGTCACGTGAAAGTTGTATCCTTAACCATTTGGACCAAGAGCCCGGGCACTTTTATTTAACCGTCTGAGGCCAAAAGGTTTGAGGGTGGTTCCTAGACCAAAATTTTGTGCTGAATCTGAAAATTTATTTCTTACAAACGGCAGGTGGTGGGTGCGGCGGGAAATCGGCATTTTTGGGTGATTCTGGCACTTTTTTGTATGTTAATTTGCAAATGTGGTATCATATTGAAGCTCTCAACCGTGGGAGTTCATTCATGTGTAGATTTGGTGGTTTCAGTGGTTGCCATGGCAACGGGAGCCACGAATTAAGCAAAAACAGAGGAAAATGGGCATTTTTTGTAATTTGTGTGTTACCTAAGTGTCATTCACCCCCAGTCAATAGACCCAAGGCCTCAGTATGGTTATTAAAAACTTCCCTGATCTTTTCTTGATCAATTCATGCCAATTATAGTTAACTAAAATATTTTGGGCCTGAAGTACAGGTCTTTGAAAATGGTGATACCGCAAATGAGGTGTCTATCGACAATACGGCTTGAAGTGAGGCATTTTATCAGATCAGTGTCAGGTCGTGGCAAATATGGTATCAAATTGAAGCTCTAAACCGTGGGGGTTCATTCATGTATAGTTTTAGTAGTTTCAGTGGTTGCCATGGCAACGGGAGTCAAGAATTTTAAAAAAAGAGGAAAAATGGACATTTTCGTAATAAGGGCTTCAGTATGGTTATTGGAAACTTCCTTCATCTTTTTTCTTAATCAATTTATACCAATATTTTTTTATATGACTAACATATTTGTGGTCTGAAGTACAGGCCTTTGAAAATGGCGATAACTCAAATGCAGTGTCTATTGACATTATGGCTTAAAATGAGTCATTTTATCAGATCCGTGTTAAATGTGGTACCAGATTGAAGCTCTTACCCTTGGTAAGTTTATTCATGTGTTGTGTGGGAATTTTTAGTAGTTGCCATGACAACAACAGTTAAGAAAATCCACATTTTTTGTAAATTCTGTGAAAAGTGAGTGTGATTTACCACATGTCAATACACCTTTGGACTTTAGTATGGTTGTTAAAATCTTCCTTGCTCTTGAAATTCATTCCAATTCTATTTGACCTTTGAAAATGACAGCGACGCACATGTGTTGGCTATCCATAATATGGCTTTCAGTTACTGTTATTTTGATTTATTTGTTCTCTCCTCTGAATGGATACTTCTAAAGGTATTCTGCTAGACACACTCTAAAGTCTTCCCATAAAAAGAACTATTTTTGGTTAATACCAGTATTTTAGTGTATACAAATATTAGGGATTGTCCAATTACGGAAATAGAAACATGCTGATTATTCGTTCATCCAACCTCTGACTTTGGAATTTGATAGCAATTTCATAAGTTTTTTGAAAAGACTTGTATCTTGAATTAGCCTATTGATGGACTGAGAGATTCCACAATATAAAAGACTGCATCATCTTTAAATAAAATCGTGCATAACTGTAACAATTAAAACTAAGGGCTTCAAGTGATATTTTAAGAGCTAGCTCTTTCACAAAAATGGAGCAATTAATGATTCATATAAATGCCCCAATAAAGATTCTAGGTAGCCCCCAGACAGATTCTGAACACTACAAAAATATAGTAACTTAATGCTTGTTAGGGTGTTCAAAGTAAAATACTCATACTTATACCTGCTGCCAAATTAGATGAGGAAGCTTTGATAGACTGTTGCTGCAGTTTCTTAGCCTTGCATTATATGCACTTTATTCTTTTAAATTGAAATAATCACTTCATTGTAATCTACACATTGCCAAAGGTCTTTGATAATCAATGAACAAAAAGTTCCTTTATTCAACATTAGTGTCTGATTCATCCAATGATAGCCTACAGCTGTCATCTTTATCCGATTCCTCTGTGCTGTCATAAACTTGATTGCATCTGGAATCTCCTCTCCCTCAAACTAGCTAATCTTTTACTGTCTGTTTTTTTACAAAATCCAACCACTCTCCAGAGGATCCATTTCAAAGGCCTGTACTTCAAATAAACAAAGCAGAGTAACTAAATTGCAAAAGTGGGCAGCCCGCTTAATATTGGATGCCGATTTGTCAATTCCATCTTCTGATCTATTCAAAAAGCTTAAATGGCTCCCTTTTCCTAAATATGTGGAATACAAACAGACTGTCACTGTATACAAAAGCCTTAATGAGTTAAACCCCCATTATATGAACAAACCTTTCTCATATACACAAGATAACCACAGCTATGGTACTCGAAATACAACCTCCTCACTATTAGCTCTTCCAAAATGTAATAAATCAATTGGCCAAAAATGCATTTCATACTGCACTCTGGGCCCAAAATTTGGAATGGCTTAACTGAAGCAATCAGATGTGCACCATCTCTTACCTTCCTTCAAGTCTCGATACCTAAAAGCAATGTGCTGTACTACTTTGTAACCCTCAGGCTACTTGTAAACATGCCAGAGGGCCTCAGGGAAGATACTTACCACTGGACTGAGTTACCCTCTTTAAATAAAGATTTCATTATTCTGTTTATTATTATTATTATCATTATTATTATTATTATCATTATTGCATGCAGATCGGCCAGGCAAGATTGGTTGCTTTCTCACCTCTGCACTGATTATGTTATGTCTGTTCACATTATAATGGTAGCTTTTGGTTCCAATGCCTACATTATGATAAAGAGTGCCCTGCAAGGAGTTCGGCAAACTCATCTCTTCTCTGAATGGCAGGAATGCTGTCTTGGATTTTCTAGATCCCAGGCTTTAATTGAACTCCTTAGGGTGTGGCAAAATCAGGTCCCTGTGTCTTTGATGGAGGCCTTCTTGTAGGTATCACACACAAATTCCACTCTTATTGCAAAAAGTCAAACAACTTCATTAGGATGGCTTTTGAGCCACCAGCATAGGTCAATGGAAGGTTGACCATGCATCGCACAATTCCTAGCTGATGATTGCAAAGAAAGACATGATATGGCATGCAAAGCACATCATCCAAAGTATGAGAAACTTCGCTATTGTTATCCGGTCATATAAAGGTTTCCTCAGTAACTGTGTCAACCTGATAGCTGGCTTGTGGAAGCATGCAATCCTGCCTGACCCATCTGTAATGGATTATCTGGAGAATGGTGGGATTTTGAAAGATGGACAGTACATCTAATTTGGCAGCAGTTGAAAATCTATCCTTTTTTAGATTGATAATTTTCCATAGAAAGGAAAACCCATTCTGAAGTATAAGAGTATTTTAGTTACTACAGTTACTATATTCATACCTACTAAATTACTGATAATAACCAAAAATAGTACTTTTTATGGGAAGACTTTAAACTGTGTCTAGCAGAATAGCATAAGAAGTATCCATTCAGAGGAGAAAGTAGATAAATCGAAATAACAGTAACTTAAGCCATAGCGTGGATAGCCAACACATGTGCGTCACTGTCATTTTTAAAGGACGGTATTCAGACCAAAAATATAATATAGAATTGGCATGAATTGATCAAAAGCAAGGAACATTTAAAATAACCATACTAAAGACCGTAGATGCATTGACATATAGTAAATCACACTCAATTATCACAGAAATTACAAAATAATGTGAATTTTTTGTTTTTCATTAATTCTTGACTGCTGTAGCCATGGCAACCACTAAAGATACTCACACCAGGGGAAGAGCTTCAATCTGGTACCACATTTGCCATGATCTAACACGGATCTGATAAAATGACTCATCTCAAGCCATATTGTCAATAGACACTGCATTTTAGTTATCGCCATTTTCAAAGGCCTGTACTTCAGACCACAAATATGTTAGTCATATAAAATATTGGTATAAATTGATCAAGAAAAAAGATGAAGGAAGTTTCCAATAACCATACTGAAGCCCTTGGGTGTGTCCACTGGGGATAAAAGAGACTTAAGTATCATACAAATTACAAAAATGTCCATTTTTCCTCTTTTTTTAAAATTCTTGACTCCCGTTGCCATGGCAACCACTGAAACTACTAAAACTATTCATGAATGAACCCCCACGGTTTAGAGCTTCAATTTGATAGCATATTTGCCACGACCTGACACTGATCTGATAAAATGCCTCACTTCAAGCCGTATAGTGTCGATAGACACCTCATTTGCGGTATCACCATTTTCAAAGACCTGTACTTCAGGCCCAAAATATTTTAGTTAACTATAATTGGCATGAATTGATCAAGAAAAGATCAGGGAAGTTTTTAATAACCATACTGAATCCCTTGGGTCTATTGACTGGGGGTGAATGACACTTAGGTAACACACAAATTACAAAAAATGCCCATTTTCCTCTATTTTTGCTTAATTCGTGGCTCCCGTTGCCATGGCAATTACTGAAACCACCAAATCTACACATGAATGAACTCCCACGGTTGAGAGCTTCAATATGATACCATATTTGCCATGATCTGACACTGATCTGATAATGTGAGACATTATGCAAATTAACATACAAAAAAGTGCCAAAATCACCCAAAAATGCCGATTTCCCGCCGCACCCACCACCTGCCGTTTGTAAGAAATCAATTTTCAGATTCAGCACAAAATTTTGGTCTAGGAACCACCCTCAAACCTTTTGGCCTCAGACGGTTAAATAAAAGTGCCCGGGCTCTTGGTCCAATTTACTATGGTTACGAATTCTGAAGTTCTGAAAACTTTAGAAATAACTCGTCAGTTAGAGAACTATCAGTATATTCTTCAAAGGATAGGTATCTAATCTGAAGAACGAGAGACTTTAAACATTTCTCAAAATTACTTTCTGATCAGATTACTTTGTTACGTGCCAGACATTGTGTTCTCTCCAGATAGATAGGTTAGGAGTGACGTGATAGGTGATGGGGTTGCCTTATTACATCACACTTCTTACGCGCTTTCAAATCTAATTGGTCCCTCTGAAAAAACACACACGCTACAGGCAGACACCTGCAGCAATCAACATGGCGACAGGCAAACAACATCAAGGGGGAGATTATCACCTCATCAGCATATTCAAGTTGCCATTTTCACGCACAAAGGAGAAGAACCTGTCAACCGACGTGGAAAATAGCTTCAAGTATATAGGCTATCAGGTTAGTATTCCCCAGCAGTCAAAAACAGATGTCAGCACACGTCATCCAGACACTTCGTAAATTGGGAGTGAATTGCCAAACAACAAGACTTGGAATCATAAGTATAATGTACGGCCAATCATGCACCATGCGTTCAGAGATTGTGTGTGTGTGTGTGTGTGTGTGTGTGTGGAACACGTAGTTATTTCCCGAAACTGATTTCCTATAAACATTCAAGATAATGGCACTCCTCACTCTCCAGTTCATATGAAGATCGTCTATCACGTTATATATGCTATTTAATCATCATACGTAGTTAGATTTCAAACTAACGACGACATACTGGAAAATACAGCCTAGAGCCGTCTTGCAATGCGTGCAGCACTCAATAAATACTCAACCCCTGCGCACTATAGATAATAACAAATGAGAGAACATGTATTATCGCATTACAAAGCATATACTGATATGTGTATAGTATTACTATTAACAGACCCTCATCTCGATTGTAATCCGAACTCGTATGAGCAGTCAATACTCATTCAAGTGTTGCTCGAGAAATAACAGATCACATTTAATGACGAAACAATCATGAAAAAGAAATCAACAGTAGCCATTCTTCCACCATGAACAAGGGCTGATATGACAAGAAGTAATAGTAAACTTCATTATATTATCATTCTTTTGTTTGAGGGAAAACAAATAAAACTAAATTTGATCATACGAAAACCACGAAACGTCCTTACACGCAACAATAAAGAGCCTATGCAGATAACTAAATAGTCTAAGGTGTTGCCAGCGACTGATCTTTTTCTCTCACCTCGGCAAAGGTATATGGCTCGTGGCATGTGGAAATGTTCTCAGTGGTGGTTTCCCCATTCACCACATCTCCATTAGCTTGTCAAGATCTGGCCCCAATATTGCAAGAACGTGATGATAAGCGAAACTCCTGAGTCCGACCTTGTCAATTTCTCTTCATCGCCAGCATATGTCTGCTAACCAACTCTTAGAACAGGGACCATCCCAGAACGGGTGAAAAAATTACCCCCGTAATGCAAGGCTGATAGAAAATTGATTGAAGCTAAGCCACGCGTTATTTTACCTGCCTGTCATATCCATTACCTTCCCCTATAGGCCACACAATAGTTCTTTATTAAAGTGTCATTTGTCATCAAATTTAATCGGATAGAAAATGTGAAGCTGATTAATATATCATTGTGATGGGAAATGCAATTTGAAATGTAACAGGATTCATCTGGACTTAAGAGACTCGGCAGAGAAAGCTTATATCAAATGTTGACACGGTGCAATCGCTGCCGTAATGCAGCACCGTGGTGTGTTATTGTAACTTGCTCCACAGATAGCTGCTGTCTGCCTGACACACAGGTCCCAAAAAGGGAAATGAATATGTGTGATAGGTAGACTGTAAGGAAACTGTGCTTTATGTGATATATATTTTTATCACCTGCTCTGTTGTAATTCTCTATGCCGATTGGTCAATAGGTGTTAGACCTGAAGCCGTTTACACTTTGTAGATTCATCATAGAACGGCAGAATTCATTATCGAATGGCATAATTAAATATTACCACTTGGCCAGCAATCTGACCCCTAGAGGTCATCAGCCTCGTTCTGACCTCCAAAGTTATTTTAAAATGTTATGAGATGTGTGTGTGTGTGTGTGTGTGGTGTGTTACGAGGCGAAGCAGAGCACTCTAAGGGAATTCACAGCCCTATAAAGAAGAAGACCTGGATTAGACCCTCTCCTCGTACGGATATGTACCAAACTGTCTTTGGTTTGAAGACCTTAACTTTGTTATCTCCGTTACTTTTGTTCTGCCCAGTCCTGAATCCTATTCAAACGAAGCTTAGTTTGACTTTCTATAGCAAGCGTGTTCATTGACTTATAAGAGACCCTTAAGTCATCAACAAGGAATTGTTGGCAATGTTCTTTATATAGCGATTGTATTGATGTTGATGTTAAATAATGTAACTGATAAGATGCCTCTTTGGAGGTACCCCCATTTCTTCGTGATACGTAGCAGAGACTGAGGCCGTAAACTATGCTACCCTTAAGTGCAAAATGACACATATATGTTCCTTTTATATCTCTAAGAACCCACTAAATGATATATCTGTCCCGTCCATCACTTAAATAAAAGGATTATGTTTCCTAAGATTGCAGTCTAGCAAATTATTTGCCCAGACCTGATTTCACATCTTACGGCTGCACGCCATTTTATCACAAACCACATTTAGTTCCGGCATTAATGTCACCAAGAACATCATATGTTTTACTTTTCTGTCGCATAGGAATGCTTCACATCTGCAAAGGTTTTACATTAATGACAACACGTGCTTGGTTTTACGTTTGTTAAACATCACTTCCATTTAAAGCAAGAGAGCAACTATACGGTAATTCATGATGAAAGAAAAAAGAGGTTCTTGGAAAACCACAGCCTAACTCCAAGCCAATAGCAACTTTCTCAATGCCTCAAGCCGGTTTTAAGGCTGGACATATTGAATCTGAACCTTGACCATTCTGTAGTGGTGTAATACAGCGAGCAGTAGATGCCCATTTTCTTTTTTTTTTTGGGGGGGGGGGGGGGAAATTGACTTCATCATTGCCGGCCTGAGAATTGGGAGTCGTAGGGTCCAGAGTTCAATCCCATGCCGGAAAACGTTCATTTCCTAGTCCTTATCGTTCTGTCGCTCACTTATCTTGCTTTCACTTACATTTCACATCACTGTGCTTGCTATCTGTGACGTATGGTTGTACGATTAACCTTCCCCTTTTATATGTCTTAGCTACCATTTAAAAAAGAGTTGGCAAACCCGGTATTAAAAAAGAATGACTACGAAGGCAGCTGTCTCCAAAGGGGTTAAACACAATTATTTGAATGCATGTTTCACTGCAGACAGTTACATGTAACTAAGCATGAAACTTAATGGGAATTAGTTTTATGTGTTGCAAATGTAGAAGTGCAGAGGGTTCCCTCACATAAATCCATCTATGCCAAAACTTGCGAGAGGAACATTGACTTTATTATAATATGTAGAAATGATAATTTTGGGACACGATGTAAGATAATGATTATTCTTTTGATATTCAAAGGTACAAGTCAAACAGGGCTGAGGAATTACGTAATAAATGGATATAAATACATCTATAGGTGTTCATGAACAATCTGGGTGCAGAGGAACATCGTCCGAATGAGTGTGTATGAATCCTTGCCACAACTTACATAAAAAAAATCCCATCTTGTATGCCTTGACCTTTTGGTCTACTACGTGATAGATACTAAATCACCCATCTTTCTATGATGTTACAGTAGGTCTTCCTGTCTTTCTGCCATCAATGTTTAAAATCTCCCTTATCAATGCCTCTAGGACGTGAACATCATGCATATTTAAACGATGTGCTAAAAGGTTACTGCTTGTATATGGTTCAGATGACACCTTGACTACTACCCTCGATTGTACTGACCTTTAGAAAATAAAATCAGCCCTCTTTCCATAATTCATAGCTAGAATTTTATGTACCACTGGACATAAAAATGTCAGTAAATCTATTCACTGACACTGGTTCAAAGTCAAAAAAAAAGTATTTGTATAGTCAACAAAAACTCAGTTTTGAGAAAAAGCCTTCCTCTACGATGATTTACTTATTTACTAATTTTCTGCGACTTTGAAATCTTTTGCAGCTATAAAAATTAAACTGACTAAGAAAAAGGGAAGTCCAATGAGATAACATATATGGACGAAAAGAACTATAAAGACCATTAAAGATAAAGTATATCAATTAGAAAACTTGAAAGCTCGGAATGACAAGGTTGACGTCATCAGGTTTGAATGATTTGTCTCAAGTGAATAGGTTTACTGCCAACTTTTTGCAGCGAGTGGCACACCAATATACGCCGACGTTCAATTTGCACCTAGAAGTGACACTCTCCCAACAGGGGAGTAACATTTCACCCGCTGATCCAATAAACTTCCTGACACTCTTCAAACTCTGCATGCTGTTGTGTCCAGGAATCGAATTGTATTGAGTGTCTGCGTGTCTAGACGTACAGATAAGCGGTAGCAAAAGACATCTTAAGACTTCCAGTGCACTGTTGATATGAAAATGTTTCCTGAAATGTATGATTTCAGAAATACATTTGATTGGTTTCACACACTTTTCTTGGCGGTCTTGGGATGTCAATTTGTGAATCACAGGAAAAGAAATAGATCGATTGAAAATTTTCAATATCCCATAAATTTCATGCATCACTGCTCGTGTGTTAAACCGCATAATGTAATAAACGTTGCGAAATGTAATACCTACGCATAATGTAATACAAAATCGTTGCGAAATGTAATACCTACGCATAATGTAATAAAAAATCGTTGCGAAATGTAATACCTACGCATAATGTAATAAAAAATCGTTGCGAAATGTAATACCTACGCATAATGTAATAAAAAATTGTTGCGAAATGTAATACCTACGCATAATGTAATACGAAATTTTCACGAAATGTAATAGCACAAGGTACGCATAATGTAATAAAAAATCGTTGCGAAATGTAATACCTACGCATAATGTAACAAGAAATTTTCACGAAATGTAATCATGTAGGCTGGTTTCGCCCATATCTAACTGTTCTGGTTATGTGGTCTGCCATGATTGCTATTTTCAAAATCAAATCAGCCTGCTGTATATGTTCCCACAAATAGTAGGAATTCACCCAATTCAGCTGACCCCGTTGAAAGCTCATGAATCTTTGATCGCCAAATATATACAGGCCTTAAGCTAGTGACATCAGGGAAAACCTGCAATGATTTCCTGATGCAAATCAAAGCAAAAATACAACAAGAAAGTGGCGAAAATTAAGACTGTAACACGAAAATGGTGAAAACTAAAACTTAATCGGTAGATGACAAATATCTACCAGTTCATTATAACATAAATTCCAATTGAGTTGATTATATGAGAAAAAAACAGATTTAAAGGGGAAAATGAAATCTCCACTAGAATGACACAAAGAACATAATCGACCCATTGTTAAAAGGCCACCATAGATTAAAACAGCACACCTGCCAAAGACTAAAAAAATGATTTGGGGTGTTAATTTTTGATAACAAAAATATTTGACTTGCTACTGTATAGGGTCATTCCGGCTCAAGTGACCCAATTTTCAAAAAAGTCGCCAGGTGACCATCTCAGATTTTGACGAAACTTCACCCATGTGTGCCTTTATGTGTAAGAAAATTTCACGAAAACTTTCAGTTCCAAATTCCAAAGGATTTTGAGAAAAGTGAGGTTAAAGGCATGGGGGTGTATTTTCACTCATGAATTTAAATAGTGTGTTGGACCATTTTCAGATGCTCACGGTTTTTTTTTAATTTGAGGTGCAAAGCCTACATTTGCTACTTTCATTAACTGATACCTAGAGAAACACATTATGAACTTTCTTTTTTCATATCCCTTATGTGTACTGAGATAAAGAGGTCCAAAATGTGATTTTCGTTCAATTTCTTTATTTTTTCAGTTTTCATGCCATTTTTACTTTCCATGCCATTCATATTTGATGTAATGTTTTACTTGATTTATATTGTCTATTCATAGGTAATTCTAGAAAAGTCAAGATGTTTTTTTAAAAAGGTCAAATTATGACACAGTTGGTGGGCAAAAGTTGACTGGGATCAAATTTGTAGTAATTAGGCCTAACTTAATAGCCGAGTGCGACCATGAAGTGAATTATCTAGTAATATGATAATCTTATATATATCAGCTATATCTACACCAAATTTAGTTTTGTGGTCTCAATTCCTTCACATAAAAAACTACTTTTACTAATGGACTATAGCTACTCTTTCAGATCTATCGGTCAATTGTATGGCCTTTGTATAAATTTAGCAATTATTCTACCTTATTAGGATTTAACATATCCAGTAAACAGACAATTAGCAAATTGTATTGTTGATTGATTGTGTCAATCTTTTTGGTCTTTTTTGAGGTAAAATGGGCTAAAATCAGTTTTTTTTGTTCATTTTTGTTAATATTTTTGTATTATTTAGGTCACTTGTACTTCCTTATTCACATTAGGCGAGTAGTTTTACTTAATTTATATTGTTTAATTGTAATTCCTTTCTAAGGAAATTACTTGAAAATCAGTCAAAATTTTGGTGCACCTGTTTTCCAAATATAGTCCCTGATCAAAATGTACCTATATTGCCCCTGATTTCATCGTATGATTTGACCATGTAGTGAAATGCCCACTGCCATCACATTTTAATGAATGAAATGTACTGATATAGGCTGTTAATATGTCTAGGATTCGTATAGGGTTCTTGTTCATTCACTCTGAATTTTTTGTTTTTTGACAACTGTGGCTCTTTTTGGTTTATTTGTCCCTTTGAAGTCATCCATTGAATGTAATTTTAATAGTACAAAGATAATATTCTCTATAATGTTTGTACATCAAAAAATAGATTTTGGAACAATTTTGTTTTTGCTACTAGTTATTCAGACAAAATGAACCAAAATTAGTGTTTTGTTTGAACACTTTTGTTTCATATTTCATGATGCAAATTTACCAATGGACCAATTTTAGCCATGATTGTCGAAAAATAAAAACATAAGTGTAATTTAATGGTGAAGGAATGAAAACCATAAAAGCGAACTGGGTGTATTAACAGCCTATATTAGTACTTTTCATGTATCAAAAGGTAAATGTTTCTCTGCATGGTCAAATCAAAGCTTAAAACAGGGGCAGTGTAGGCAAACTTTGATCTGGGCCAATATTTTGTACAAAAATTTGGACACTTAATTATTCTGGCGGTAACTACAAGTATAACCCAAGAAAAAACAAGTCACCTAATATGGATGACAAAGTTCAAAAAGTGCTCTAAAATTTTAAAAAAATCAATAAATAATTTAACAAAAAAAACAATTGTAGTTTATCTCTAAAACGCCTTAATGTATAAACAAAATTAATCCATAATATGATTTTTTGATTGTCAAATACTACCGCTGTGTCTTTATGACTATGTTTATAAGGAGACCACAAAGTTGACCGATAGACCTGACACGGTCACTACAGTCTATGAGTAGAAGCTAAAGCAGGTTTTTCATATGAAGGAATTGAGACCGCAAAACAAAGTTTATTATCTTAAGAATTGTATTACTAAAATCCTCTAAACAGACATTAAAAATGAAATAATAAATTTGCATCATGTATGCATTTCCTTTAAGATTGTATAGAAGTAACAAAAAACCCAATTTTGGTTCATTTTGTCTAAATACTAGTAAGTAGTAGCAAAAATAAATTGATTTCAAAATCTGATTCTCTATTTGTTGATGTACTAAAACTATAGTGAATATCATCTTTGTAATATTAGCATTACATACTTTACAACGGATGACTTCTAAGTGACCAATCAACCAAAAAGACACCTAAACATATTAACAGCTTATCTCAGTACATTGGAAATATTACAATGTGACGGCAGTTTGCATTTCACTACATGGTCAAATTGAACCATGAAAACAGGGGCAATATAGGTACGTTTTGTTCAGGGCCAATATCTGGAAAGCAGATGTACCAAAAATTTGGACTTATTTCTAAAAGCTTGAATTTCTTTAGAAAGCAATTACAAGTATATAATATAGATCAATTAGAACTAGTCACCCAATGTGAATTAGGAGGAACATGCAACAAGCGCCCTGAATACTAGTAATACAAAAATATTAACAAAAAAGCATGATTTTAGACCATTTTATCTCAAAAACACTAAAAATATCAACAAAACCAATTAATGTTATTAATATTTTAATTGTCTGTGTACTGAATAAGTTAAATCCTACCAGTGTGAAATTATAAATGTATTTTTACATAGGCCTTAAAGTTGACTGATAGACCTGAAACAGTCGCTCTAGTCCATTAGTAAAAGTAGTTTTTTATGTGAAGGAGATGAGACCACAAAACAAAACTTGGTATAAATGTAGCTGATATATGTTAGATTAATATATTATAAGCTGAAGTTATTAGATATTTCACTTCATGGACAAACTCGGCTTTTAAGATTAAGCTACAAAATTACTACAAATCTGATACCGGCCAACATTTGCCCACCAACTGTGTCAAAATTGGACCTTTTTAGAAAAACATCTTGACTTTAATAGAATCCCCTATGAATAGACAAAATAAATCAAGTAAAACATTACATCAAATATGAATGGCATGGAAAGTAAAAATGGCATGAAAACTGAAAAAATAAAGAAATTGAACGAAAATCACATTTTGGACCTCTTTATCTCAGTACACATAAGGGATATGAAAAAAGAAAATTCATAATGTGTTTCTCTAGGTATCAGTTAATGAAAGTAGCAAATGTAGGCTTTGCACCTCAAATTTAAAAAAAAACTGTGAGCATCTGAAAATGGTCCAACACACTATTTAAATTCATGAGTGAAAATACACCCCCATGCCTTTAACCTCACTTTTCTCACATGAGTGAAGTTTCCTCAAAATCTGAGATGGTCACCTGGCGACTTTTTTGAAAATTGGGTCACTTGAGCCGGAATGACCCTATACAGTAGCAAGTCAAATATTTTTGTTATTAAAAATTAACACCCCAAATCATTTTTTTTAGTCTTTGGCAGGTGTGCTGGTTTAAACTATGGTGGCCTTTTAACAATGGGTCGATTATGTTCTTGTTCTTGTTGTATTTTTGCTTTGATTTGCATCAGGAAATCATTGCAGGTTTTCCCTGATGTCACTAGCTTAAGGCCAACTGGTGGCCTGTATATATTTGGCGATCAAAGATTCATGAGCTTTCAACGGGGTCAGCTGAATTGGGTGAATTCCTACTATTTGTGGGAGCATATACAGCAGGCTGATTTGATTTTGAAAATAGCAATCATGGCAGACCACATAACCAGAACAGTTAGATATGGGCGAAACCAGCCTACATGATTACATTTCGTGAAAATTTCTTATTACATTATGCGTAGGTATTACATTTTGCAACGATTTTTATTACATTATGCGTACCTTGTGCTATTACATTTCGTGAAAATTTCGTATTACATTATGCGTAGGTATTACATTTCGCAACAATTTTTTATTACATTATGCGCAGGTATTACATTTCGCAACGATTTTTTATTACATTATGCGTAGGTATTACATTTCGCAACGATTTTTTATTACATTATGCGTAGGTATTACATTTCGCAACGATTTTGTATTACATTATGCGTAGGTATTACATTTCGCAACGTTTATTACATTATGCGTTTTAACACTCGTGTGTATGATTAGAATATATTGGTTTGACTCGGTTTGTACAAAAAGCACACCCGTTCTTTAGAACGTCTGCTTTATAGTGGCTAGCTGCATATATCACTTTGGTAAGCTATAATCTGGAATATTTGTGCTACTGAATGTATTGAGGACAGCGCTCTTTATGAGTAATGGACTTATGTCTGACTTACATCCCCTAGCTTCGCATGTTATTTGTAAAACATTGCAGTCAAATATTTGCTGATTGATGATGCTCAAACCTTTAGAAATGTACGATGGATTTGTACGTAGGGTTCGCACTATATTCTACCTCGGAATCTGCAGACGGAATATCTGAAATATTTTCCTATTCCTTTCAGGTTGCTTCCCCATACATCATGCAACTCACTTGATACCTTTGGTGGTAAGGGGGAATTCGTACCACTAGGGAATATGTGATAGATAGACCCCAATAAAGCTATTGTCACCACTGGTCTATGTGATACATCCGCTGGTTTGCAAGGTGTGCCCAACCAACCCAGGGGAATACCTCACACTCTACAGTTTCCTGGGGGTGTGATTGATTGATCCCAAGAGAGATGTCGTGCATGTTCTATACCCGAAGTGTTACAGAGTCTAGTACCTATGTGAATGCCAGTTCCACCAATCAGAGGCCACGGCGATCTTGACTGAGCACTTTTGCGCAATACCCTTTGGTAACGCCTCAGTGATTTATGCAGCTGAAAGAGTGTGCTCGAAAAGAGTTATTGATAGGTAGACCCCAGGGAAGCTGTAGCCTATACCTCAGGTGTTAAACGTTGGAGCCGAGTAACCCCATAGGTACCTTCATACACCAAGGCTTCCGAGGCTTCTATGTAGCTTGTGCCTTCCACCGATCACAGGTGGAGAAAAGCTTAGCTGAGCACTCTTGATCAAAACCCCTGGGTAACACCTTTAGGTGATCCGACCTCCTCCTGCTCAAAATGACCCTAAATTCACAAATTAACCAAATTAGCCACCTCATGTATCAGCAAAGGGAGAGCAAAGCGGATAAAGAAAGAAAACTGCAGTGAACAAACAAATTAAGCTAACCGCTATTGATGAGATACTAGGAAATTTCAGATTTTTGGAAAATAGTTATGTTATGATATACAGAAAAAACAGGGTACAAAAATGATCTTTAAGATATAAAATGGGAAT
>OZ012696.1:25000241-25028691 GCA_963942565.1 Maea johnstoni
CCTCAATTCAGGGGCATGCACTTACATAAAGAATGTTCATCTTTCCCTTATTATTTGGGGGGGGGGACCATAATATATGTGTTACTGACATGAAATGTGACATCTTTGTACCTTACTATAATACATGATTATTAGTGTTGGGAATCGAAACAAATTTTGAAGATTGATCATCGTTCCACCAGATCGAACGGTGATCATTTCTTTTTTGGAGATGTTTTTTCGTGCACATTGACCCTTCCGGCCTTCCCCATGTGCATCACACATCATGTGTTGTGCATTTTTCATGAAATTTAAGGATAATACCTGCAGAAAAAAGGTAGAAATAATAATGGAAACACAGGAAGTATATCTTTTAATCAAACATAGATAGGAAAAAATAGACAGTATGCTTTTAAATCATATGCAAATAATCAAAATTTGGGACTGATCATCAAAATTGGAAGTAAAAATAGTGAGATCTCTGATTAATCGGAACAGCACTAATAACAAGTGGAGTTCACTGGTACGAGACAACCCTCAATGTTAGGCAATCAGCTAGCCTAGATTTCTAGGCTGTCATATGTATTTTTCTGCTATGTTTTTTCAGTTGTCAAGCAGCAAATAGTCTAGGTGGCCATAGTGGTCAATTTAGTTAACACTTATCTCACCAAGGAAATAGAGGATCCAGTTTAAGCCTCTAGAGATAGGAGGACCAGGTGGTGCCATCTATTACCATACCTGGTACTACATCACACTGCTTGGTCACCACCACAGAAGGGAAAGTCAACTTTTTAAGGACTAGGAACTAGTGATGGGACGATGATCGACTGTAGTCGAAAGTCGTCAGCAAGTTAACAGTAACCAATTAATCGGCTGGAGACTTTACACCTAATTGTTAGTCGGTATAATAGCCCATTAAGCCAGCCCCACATCCTCTAAGGTCAAAGGGTTCCTTGCCAGATATCCCACAGAGAAAGTTGCTTGTCTCACGTACTGACCTCCTGGCCTGTTTATACCTTCTCAGAGCCAGCACTGTAATAGGTCTAGTATGGGTCATGCAAGTAGTAAGTAATAGCATACCAAGAAGTTTAAATAAGAAAGAAAACATACAAGTATATCTAACCTGCACTGTTTACATGTATAATCCTTCATAGCATAAATCAAAAACACGTGAGAAAGTTTGATGCCGAGATAGAATAGATAATTTGAAATAGTAGACTCCCACCACTACTAGTTACCTAGTCTAGCAATCAGCCAGCAGGGTCTTTTGCACACTTCGGTAGTTTCTTGAAAACCTCCATTTTAAACAGGCAAATGTTTCTACGAATAACCTATAATTTTGACTTTCAATAACCAAATATTTTCCTAACAAACTATCTTCAAGGACATGGCTGAAGTGTAATTTGCCCTTTTTGAAACAATAGGCTATTAAATGTTGTTAGTTTGGACAGGCATTTATCAAAAGAAAAATCCTGACTAAGACCCTACTGACTACCAGTGTGTTGGTCTAGTGATATAAACAATGAACTCCATCATTGAATAAGAAAGTATCTATAAAACACTTATTTTCACAAATAGTGATGCAAAATCGATATATCTATAACAGCTTAGATTCTAGGCTACCCTGTTAGATGCATGGCAGTTATATAAGGCCAAGAAAAAAATATTGTTTGTTTCCTGTAACAGTCTGAAAAAAAATAGGGTAGGTAGGTGGGTAAAAAAAATTTTTTGCATTATTTCTTTGGTCAAAAATGTGTGTTTTATGCATGTTTTAAGTTGATTGGGAGTTGGGAGGGCAGGAAAAAACTTTAGGGTAGGGATTTTTTTTTGAATAAAAACTTGTTAGGGTAGGGTTACAGGAAACAAACAACTTATTTTTTAGGCTGAAAGAATGTTCACCTTTCCCTTAAATATTTTTTAGTGGGGAAATGGGTCCTATCGTATCATATCCTAAATGACTTAAAGGTATACACTCTGGAACCAAAGTATATTTATCATTTACATGAAATGTGATATCTTTGTATAATACATGATAATACTGGAATAAAAATTATTCAAATAAAAATTTCCTTAAAATTCAATAAATCAGCAAAAAAATATGAAGTATTCATGAAATACTATACATGTTTCTGATATCCAAGAGCCAGGACTGAGGAGACCAGTGTTTTAGACAAACATGTAACTATGAAGTATATTGTCTAATATTTATTAGTGGTGGGACGAGTAATCGGAAGCTCGAGCTTTTGGTCGCTGGGGCCTCCGATCTGAGCGCTCGAGTTCAAAAATTGATCGCTCGGAAATTACGAGCTCATGACATTTTGATAGCGACACATGCTCCCAATGCATGTGTGTAGCCTAGCGATGGCCAAAACGTCCAAATTTGCACCAGATTTCCAGAAATAAAATGCTTTTTCTTAAGTCTCCTTGCAAATGCGTAGTACGCCATTTTCTGGTGCACCGATTCTCAATGCCGCGGCACATCGTATGTGTGCCTGGCATATGCCGCGGCGCAATTTTGTATTAAATCGTCCGCCTTACGATCTCGTCAATGTGGCTGTAAAACTTGATATTGACTCGAGGTTTGGTCGCTAGATTTGGTGAGCGGCTCGAGTTCATGTTTTTGGGCCGAGTCCCAGCACTAATATTTATATCTACATATATATATATATATATACATGTATATATATATATATATATATATATATATATATATATATATATATATATATATATATATATATATATATATATATATATATATATTAGTGGTGGGTCGATTAATCGGAAGCTCGACTACTCGGCTCGTACTGGAGCGATTGCCGAGCGCTCGAGCTGGAAATGAAATAATCGATCCAGGTAAAAAAAAATAAAATTTGGACAACTTGACAACGCATCAAAAGATCGATGCGTGTGAGAAAATTTGTGTGATGAATGTCGTGATAAACAGCCTCTATTAGCGTGAATTTGCCCTGAAATAAAAGCTGAAATAAAAGCGTAGTATATGCCTTACCTGTTGTTCTTTCTTTCGCCAGCGCTCCTTCCTCTTTTCTGATGCTTGGCCGGTTAATCCAGCACGTTTAAAGTGCAGAGGGCCAAGCATCCATGACATGTGCTTGTTTGTATTTTCGGAAGCGCGCGCATAGAACAAGGCAGAAGGTGAGTAATACTGAGTAGCACATAGTAGTTACGTTGTTGTAACTTTGTTTCTTGTTTCAGGGCAGTATTTCACATCGTTCATATCGTTCGCTGTACTTTCACTTTGCCGTTCTAGCGAAGTGAAATGCCGATCTTCACCCAGACATTCGCCAGCCGATGGATCACCACTTGAAGATTGAAATCGCTAATCATGATTTCAATCTTCAAGTGGTGATCCATCGGCTGGCGAATGTCTGGGTGAAGATCGGCATTTAACTTGCTAGAACGGCAAAGTGAAAGTACAGCAAACGATGTGAACGATGTGAAATACTGATTCATCAGCTGTAAATTTTGTCTACTTTGCATCCATTTATTCATTGATCAGCGCCTCAAAATGGCGCCTGTACTTGACCGGCGAATTCTCTTGTTTTTTGGTGTTTTGTTATGTGAGTTCTTTTTTTTTGGTATGTTTTTCAACGTCGCAATCTGGCCGAGAAGCTCGATTATAATCGATTAATCACTCGGCGAAACTGACGATTAATCGAGCCCAAAAATTTTAACGATTCCCAACACTAATATATATATATATATTAGGGCAGTCATCGATACGCCTCACATCGATGTACCGACAATTGCAGTCAATCGATGACTGCAATCTTGCCATCTCGATGCATTAATCGATGCATCGAGATGGCAAAATAAAGAAAAACTAAGGTACTTACGACCGCAAAACTGTGAAGAGTGCTGCGGCCGTTGATCGGTCCCCACGTATGTGAGCCGCCATGTTGTTTACAAACGAAACATAGTGGTGACTTGCGGCACTTTCCTTTTGCAGTGCAATAGGAAGTGTGTAAAGTGAGGCAATCCACTAATGAAAGAACGGAAATTCACGATCAGTCTCGTGAATATCCGTTGCAGCGGAATGGGCCGGAGGTATGGTATGACGAACAATTACGATCAATGGTACATTATTCAACGTTCGCAACAATGTGGCTGATGTGATTGTTTGGTATGACGAACAATTACGATCAATGGTACATAACTCACCGTTCGTAAACAATGTGGCTGATCAATGTGATTGTTGGTGTATGTAAATGTTGAAATGATGTATTTTAGATGTTGGCAGGCGCTGGGTATTTAATAATAAGTAATACAAACGAATATATATATATATATACATATAGATATTTTATTCTCCTAAACACTTAAACACTGCCAATATTTGAGTTTCAAAATAAAGATTATGGGTTTGATTTTAATAAAAAAATTCTCTCTGCTGAATTTTTTCTCTCTGCTGTCTGTGTATTTGAATACTCAGCCCTTAGTATAAAAGTATATTGCCTGAATAGTCTCCTAATGAGGATTAAGTTATGCAGTTTTACAAAAGTACCCTCCCTGCAGGGTGTAAGATCATAGGTTTAAACCTTGAAATAAATCATACATATGTCATACTGTTTTGAATTTCAAACTAACTACTTACTACCTACTACCTACTATTTGATTAGATGCTATAGAATTCATGGGCATATATCAATGTATCGTATCGAAATAATCGAAATCGAAAAAGAAATATCAATTAATCGAATCGACATATTTTTTTAAACAATGACAGCCCTAATATATATATATATATATATATATATATATATATATATATATATATATATATAATTATATATATATATATATATATATATATATATATATATATATATATATATATATATATATATATATATATATATATATACTGTGTACATATCTATATACCTGACTCCTACTGTTTTTACCAGAGCAGTGGAAATATTACTTTTGGTCAACTTGGCTCTCACCCAAGAGTCACAGGGAGGTCAGGGAGGATAAATGTCTATTTCATGGGCGCTGGAAACCCAATAAACAAAAAGTGCCGACAGTAAGAGAGATTTACAGGCTAATCTGCCCCAGTCCGGACTGACTGTGTGGATTGTAATTAGAGCGCTGTGATTGAGTTACATCCATAGACTGTCTGTCGTAAATTAAGGGTTAAATTATGCAATCACCTAAAGTGACCTGACATGGCTTAGCCGGCCGGGTGTCTGGGTGCATTTGGACACCCAAACCCTCAAAAATCACTCTTCAGGACACCCCAAAAAATGTTGTTGAAAATTTCTTAAAATGTCATTTTCAAGCATACAATTGAACTTTTTCTCCTCAATATAATTCCCTTGGCATTATTTATGGACATTATGCCTTATTGTAATAAATAAATGCATGTTAATGATTGTAATCTGAGTATATTGTGGTCTCCCTTGCAAAATAGGGCGCACAAATATTTTTTTCATTGCCAATTTTGGGTACCCAGTTCCTAAATATCTGGCTAAGACCCGGAATGGCCGGAATGGCTGTGAAACAGTTGGGTCACCTATATATACTAAGGATTCACAGAGGTTTGCTTACCAACTCATCAATCATCATATATAGAGAGAGACTCTGAGAAGCATGGGTCAATCTTCTAGTGATTTAATCCATCACCAATGCAGCTGAAAATATAATAACCTTAAATATATAAAATCTACTCCTGTAATCTCTAGGCACTATCATGTCATGTTTTCACTGGACAAAGCAGATATAATGCCCTCTTTTAACCACACAATTGTCATATATTTTCAGCACATACATATGGCAAAAGAATGTGGGCATTTCAATCTACATGTTGAACAATCTGACATCTATAGGCCACCACCTACATGTAACATACAAATCATGTGTTGTATAGTGGTGCTATTTTTTCCTTTTATTTACTTATGAACTTATGATTAAAAGGCATGTACTTTCTGTTTTTCCTATCTCTGTTTAATTAAAGACATACTTTCTGTTTTTTAATTATTATTCTACCTTGTTTTGGCTTTTAATGTACATACCAAACATAATCATAAATAAATTTATCATTAATACAAAAGAATAAACCCGCTCAATGACCTTAAGTAGTGTCTCAAAACTTTTAATTTACCTATTGATTAAAGTTAAATTGTCCTATTGTTAAACACATATGAATTGTACAATGAACATCAAGTCCATCTATATCCTTTTTAAACCTATCATGCGCAACAGATTAGAAACTCTGCTTCTGCTACCTGCGAAAATTGTAGTTAAGCGTCCCTATCATTCATAACACAGAAAGCCTCCAACTGAAGGTACACACCTGCCATCTATTAACAGAGGTAGGAACTATGAGTCAGGTGCAAAAGCACCTGGTGGGATTATAAAGAACTAAATTGATAATTGTTACAAATGTGATGCAGCAGAACTGGTACAAGCCAGCACTAGTTTTTCCAACACACAGTGAGTTCATAATATACAGAGGTTTCAGTTTAGTTAGTAGGGACTAGGAGTTATTTTTACTCTTAAACATCAGTTTTTGGGCAAAACGACACCCAGTTGTATTTTGTAAGATTTTCCATAGAGTCCAAGGAAATAATTTCAAATGTTTACTCATACACACCAATAGGTACAGTAAATGATGTGGAGAAACACACTTTGTCCTGCTTTGTCAATACATATAGAGATGGTATGATTATTCTTGTAAATTGGGTAGCTGACTTAGACCGCCTAAATTTCATAAATTCTTACTTTTCACCCCTTGTTTCCAAATCACTGGTAAGACCCCGTATTCAGGTAGAGGGGATCGCCATGCTTCTAATAGTGATGGAGTGGACCAATAGAAATATCAAGGCATTTAAATCCTACATATTCATATCCAGATTTATTCATAATCATATTCATATTCAGTCATTTAAAAGTACTGTAAGTATTTCACAACTATGTTTCACAATCATGTTTACTCATCTTAAATTGCTGAAAATATGCTCGTTCGAACAGTCAAACTTACTAAGGATCGACTTAGGACTAGCCCTACAATTCCCACAAGTACACTTGTTCATGCTTATACGAGTTTCTCTAGAAATTGTTGTCTGGATCTATATAAAACTTTTGATAATTACACTAGAATTAAGATTGATTTCACAAAAATTTTGTTTGAAGGAGAGTGGTTGGAAGTAATCTGAATAACATTAATCCTTCAAATATTTCCCAAATTATGTTTTTGACTGTAAGATTTCATTAAGGCTGTCAGGCTGTTTTCAGTGACTTTGTGCACTAAGGCCTAGAAAAAAATTGTTTGTTTCCTGTAACGGTCCGAAAAAATATAGGGTAGGTAGGTTGGTAAAAAAAATATTTTTTGATTATTTATTTTGGTCAAAAATGTGTGATTTATTCATGTTTTACGTTGATTGGGAGTTGGGAGAGCGGAAAAAACTTTAGGGTAGGGCTTTTTTGAATAAAAACTTGTTAGGGTAGGGTTACAGGAAACAAACAACTTTTTTTAGGCCTAATGGATTAAATAGTTGTAAACAGCTTTAATTTGGAGTGCTGAAAAAATCCCCTTTACAGCCCTGTGCTACTTTAAATTCCCACATTCAAGCACTCAAAGTGAAACCATATATTTAATACCATATAGATATTCATTTGAAGGATGTTATTTTGGCGCTATCATGTGGAGCAAGAAAAAAATTAATATTAATGCCTGTAAAAAATACCAGTTATACATTTACTTAAGTAAAGACCAACTATCTAATGACCACTTTTTAATAGCAAAATAGATCCTAAAATCTGTAATTTCAATATGGGAGAAGAATTGAAAACCATAACAAAGTAATAAATGAAATGATCAAAAGAGAAATATCATTGCCACATGTTGCACAATCAAATGGACTAATTAAATTTCTTGAATAAAAATGAGCAATTTTGAGGCGTTATTTATCGCCCCATCTGTTGCAGTGTGTCATTTGATGTGTTTTTTTGCAGCCGGTGTATAATTAACCTTTGTTCTCTAATCATCAAGTCGTGCACTTTTATCACGATTCACATTCAGGGCTCGACATAACAGATAACCCCATAGTCATGACTATCTAATCATGGAAAAACGGCATATCGGGCAAGCTGTACAAGCCTTCAACTTGCCCAGGGTTTCAGACCCTGCTTTCACCACCTGACCATCTATCATTAGAATGGAAATTAAGAGGTACATAGCAGGATCGTTGACAGCAACCTTGAAAAGTCAGAAAAGGTGAAGGCAGAAATAAAATGGGTGAGAAAAGTATACAGAAATAACATCAAAATATGAAATTAAGAATTTTTTTATTGTCTTTATGTCACAGTTAACGACGCAAAACAGGGGTTCATAATGTACTTATCCAAAAACTGTGAGAGATATGACATCACCATTTTCCTCTAGTCGAAAACATTGAGTCCCAGTGGAGAGGTCGTCCTGAGCCTGTGTATCCACATAAGTTCTAGAATTAGACGTATAGCGAGTGACTCTTCAGAGTCCGGATTCTTTCTACCAAACTGTAAAACAAAGATATTGACATCGTCCAGACCATTGTGATCAGGATCATTAAAGTGTCTACCCACACTGTGAGTGTTGTTATTTTGAGAAATAAATCTGAAATGTTCACACATTCTTGCTCTTAGTGTTCTTTTTGTATGTCCTACATATTGCTTAGAACACCTTTGACATGAAATACAATAAATAATATTGTTGGTTTCACAGTCACAATTTCTAATTGTGTTATACTTGCGGTGAGTGATAGGGCTTCTGATGGAGCCACATTTGTTAAGTTTGCAGCAATATCTGCAGTTAGGTCTGGAACATCTCTTGTTCTTATTCAATTTAGTGGTCCCCTTGCTGGGGGCCGGTTGTACGTCCATAGGGTTGCGACATAGTGCTCTCACTAAGTGATCCCTTAGATTTTTGGGTCGCCGGAACCCTTTTGTAATTTTCCAGTTAAGGATGGATCTGGTACTACTAGATCTGTCTAATAGATCCCAATTTTTGCGAATAATTTTATCTAAAAAGCTACCGGAAGGATGATATGTGCTGATGAGAAAGATCTCTGGTATGATGTCTTCATCAATCAGAGTTGTTTTAAGTGGGGGATGAAGGAGGAGTCTTCTCTCCTTGTCATAAGCTCGTACGAAGGCCTCTTGTACGAGATCTGCAGGGTATTGAGCCCTGAGGAAATGCCTAGCAAGTTCTTTGCTATGTTTGACGAAGTCGTCATCATTACTACAGATCCTACGAACTCGTAGGAACTGGCTATATGGAATTGCTTTTTTGCAATTTCTTGGGTGGCAGGAATTGTAGCTCAAATAATTGTGAGCATCAGTGGGTTTTGTGTATAGAGATGTTTCTAGATGGCCATCATCGATTTTGACTGTAACGTCTAAAAAATGCACTTCTTTCGGAGAAATGTCTGTTTCGAATTTAATAGATTCTACTACTTGGTTGAGATGTTTCTCGAATTTCCTAAATTCTTCTATTCCGTGGGTCCAAATTTGAAAAATATCATCGATATATCTGACCCATATTAAGGGTTGCATCGGGTAAGTGTAGACGAACTGGTTTTCAAACCAGCCCATGTAAGTATTGGCAAAAGATGGCGCCACCTTTGTGCCCATGGCAGTCCCTCCTACTTGGAGAAAATGTCTGCCGGCAAAATCAAAATTATTCATAGTTAATACTTTCTCTAAAAGTGTGCAAAGACTAGAAATGGTGGGTTTAAAACCATGATGTCCAGCATTAATTAATGCTAATTTAGCAGCCTCTATCCCCTCTAAATTGGGTATATTTGTATATAAACTGGAAACATCCATAGTGACCAGAAAACTTCCTGGGGGTATATCTGTAAAGTTTTCTAACTTTTTAAGAAAATCGGTTGTGTCCTTAACGTAGGACGGTAGTGTCTTGACAGTGGGTTGGAGGAAGAAATCCACAAATTGTGATATCCTCTCTGTCGGGCAACCGTTGCCCGAAACTATAGGTCTACCTGGTGGTTTTCCTCGATTCTTGTGAATCTTGGGAAGCATGTAAAAGAGCGAAGTACGTTCTTTGCTAACATAAAGGTATTCATAACATTTATCATCAATTTCTTTATTCTCAGATAAAGTCTTAAGAAAAGCATTAATGTCTAAGGTGTGTTGATGTGTCAGGTCTTCCTGGGTTTCTATATAAAATTTGGGGTCAGACAACTGTCTGATGCCTTCATTGATGTAGTCAAGGACATTCTGGACTACAACAGCTCCGCCTTTATCAGCGGGTTTGACAACAATAGATTTATTATTGCTTAAACTCTTGATTGCTGCATTCTCACCCTTTGTTAGATTATGAAATTTGGTGGGAGGTATCCCATGTTTTAAAAGGTCCATCTCATTATGTCTAATGAATTGCTCTAGTGTATTCACTGGAGGTGGCTTCCATTTAGAGGGTTCTCTAAATTTTGCATTACCAAAGCCCTGGTCTTGGTTGTTTGGAGTAATAGTAGGACATAAAGTACTGCCATTCTCGTCTTCTTTAGGTAAACTGCTAAAAAAGAGTTGTCTACGTAGACGTGTGTGAAATTTATTGAGATCTTCTCTGAGATCACCAAAATTCGGCTCACCGGGGGTTGGGCAGAATTTTAGACCACGTGTAAGGACAGTTATCTCATCTTGACTCAGTGTGTGGGAAGAGAGGTTAACAACAAAGGAATCCAATTTTGGATCAACACTGTTATTATTGGTGTTCAAATCAATGAAATTACATATGTCTGGATCTACCAGAGTATTATTAGCATGTTTGATGAAACCTTCATCTATGGCACTAATTGGTTCATAATCATAGTGTGAATGAATAAAAATATAATAACATACATATGCTGTTCCTGAGGATCTGACATAGTCCGAACGAGGTATGACTGGTACATCTCCTGATGTACATGAGTATGATGTATCATCCTGGTGATCATAAGAAATTCTCGACAGGAGAGTAAAAGAGTTGTAAGGATAGGCATGCAGCTTACATCTTTTGTAACTGAAGTATATGTGACAGGCATATGAAATATAGAATAAAAACAACATACAGTATGTAATAGAACTTTGCATAAAATTAGACATATGACACCCCATGTCTACATGGTTGTTGTCATAGAACCCGGACTGTTGTAATAAACTTCTGACGGGATGCTGTAAGAATAGTCGGCTGATTAGACTTATAAGTAAAACATCATATGAGCATATAATGACTAGGCTCCTGTCCTGGACTGGAGTTGTACCTGAACATGGATAGATAACTATCTGAGGTAGATATAATATATAATGTAAGTAATGAGCATCATTATTAACATAAATGTCAAGTGCAAACATAGCACTAAAATTGTCAAAACTCGAACCAAAAATAACTTGGATGTACATATCCATAATTAGTGTTAATTATAGTCATGTTCTGGTACACACAGCATAGTGGTACATTTAGTACTTGTTGAGACCATCGTAGGCCTCAGCAATTCTTTTCACAACATCTGGTGTGAAGAACTTTGGATCAACTCCTCTGAGTTTCTCATAGTCTGGAGGGTTAGTCGGGCGACTAGTGCATGAAGGCAGTCTTGGTGTTTCATTCCAATCCAGTGGTTCTGGGTTGGTGTCTGAAAGGGCCCACTCAGGTCTGGGTGGGTTTTTGTAACTATCGAACCTGCTAGGCCGACTGTTGTCTGGTCTCTGTGTGGTTGTTTTGGGACGTGCACCATTGTAGGTGTTGTTCCTGGGTGCCTGTTGAAGTTGTTCACCCCTTCCCCTACCAGGGGCACTAGGTTGTCTGAAGTCGTTGGTCTTAGAGCGGCTCCTAGACCTTCCACGGTTTGAGTTGCAGTTGCGACTCCTGCTTCTATTCCTCCCCTTAGGACCCTGGTTGGTTGGGGCTGGATTATCTCCTGATGTCTGGCGCACAGCGTCAGCATAACTGTATTTCCGTGGTATGATACCACGAACTTTGGATGCAAGTTCCTTGTCTGGGACTTGTTGGCTAGCCAGTTCTTTGTGTTGCTTAACAAGCTGGACCTCCAGCTCGCTCCTGACTCTACGCCTGGCATCAAACAATGCCCCTGCCACACGTTTGTACTGTTCAATATCGTTATTGAGTACTTTCTTGAGGCAGTCTTTATCTACCTCAATCTTCTTAGCTTGGAAACCAGCAAAGTCTAAGAGAGTGTCACTACAGAACCTCTGTAGCTCCAGTGCCTGTCCTTTGAGGAAGGGCACTAGCTTGTCGGCATGTGGAGACATGTACATTGGCATGGGGGCCAGATGTAGTGCCCACGGGTTGATAAGGTCATTATCGGTGCACTGTGAGAGAAGGCTACCCCTGAGTTTTGCCCTCGCCTCAGACACAACACTCGATCGTGTTGTGAGGAAGTACTCTATCTGTAGAGGTTCCATCCATGATAAATCCACTGGTGGATACTCCGGTGGCTGCTTACCCGCTTGGGCAGCATCGGTGGAGGTACCGGGGGGGTCCCTGGGTCCCTCCGGTGGTACCTGAAAGGAGACAGAAAGAGAGTTAACTGTTTTGCCCCCATTATCGCTCACAATAGTGATGGCTGTTTGGGTCGGTCTCCCGCTCTCAGCCAATAAAATATCTGACGTGGTTGGTTGAATAATGTCCTCAATGGTCTCACGATCATTGGGAGTAGTGTTAGGTTCTCCCCTAGGAGGGTTAGCACTGTTGCCTCTAGAGGTAATCTGGTAATTATCGGAAGGCTTACTAGTATTCCGTTTACGCTTAGAGCCTTGTACTTCTGACTCGGAAGACGACGAAGTGTCGTCGTTGCTAGCACGACTTTCCGCTAAGATTTCTGCCACTATGTTGGGAGCCGGTCCCTTTTTAGTGATCACTAAAAAGGGACCGGCTCCCAACATAGTGGCAGAAATCTTAGCGGAAAGTCGTGCTAGCAACGACGACACTTCGTCGTCTTCCGAGTCAGAAGTACGAGGCTCTAAGCGTAAACGGAATACTAGTAAGCCTTCCGATAATTACCAGATTACCTCTAGAGGCAACAGTGCTAACCCTCCTAGGGGAGAACCTAACACTACTCCCAATGATCGTGAGACCATTGAGGACATTATTCAACCAACCACGTCAGATATTTTATTGGCTGAGAGCGGGAGACCGACCCAAACAGCCATCACTATTGTGAGCGATAATGGGGGCAAAACAGTTAACTCTCTTTCTGTCTCCTTTCAGGTACCACCGGAGGGACCCAGGGACCCCCCCGGTACCTCCACCGATGCTGCCCAAGCGGGTAAGCAGCCACCGGAGTATCCACCAGTGGATTTATCATGGATGGAACCTCTACAGATAGAGTACTTCCTCACAACACGATCGAGTGTTGTGTCTGAGGCGAGGGCAAAACTCAGGGGTAGCCTTCTCTCACAGTGCACCGATAATGACCTTATCAACCCGTGGGCACTACATCTGGCCCCCATGCCAATGTACATGTCTCCACATGCCGACAAGCTAGTGCCCTTCCTCAAAGGACAGGCACTGGAGCTACAGAGGTTCTGTAGTGACACTCTCTTAGACTTTGCTGGTTTCCAAGCTAAGAAGATTGAGGTAGATAAAGACTGCCTCAAGAAAGTACTCAATAACGATATTGAACAGTACAAACGTGTGGCAGGGGCATTGTTTGATGCCAGGCGTAGAGTCAGGAGCGAGCTGGAGGTCCAGCTTGTTAAGCAACACAAAGAACTGGCTAGCCAACAAGTCCCAGACAAGGAACTTGCATCCAAAGTTCGTGGTATCATACCACGGAAATACAGTTATGCTGACGCTGTGCGCCAGACATCAGGAGATAATTCAGCCCCAACCAACCAGGGTCCTAAGGGGAGGAATAGAAGCAGGAGTCGCAACCGCAACTCAAACCGTGGAAGGTCTAGGAGCCGCTCTAAGACCAACGACTTCAGACAACCTAGTGCCCCTGGTAGGGGAAGGGGTGAACAACTTCAACAGGCACCCAGGAACAACACCTACAATGGTGCACGTCCCAAAACAACCACACAGAGACCAGACAACAGTCGGCCTAGCAGGTTCGATAGTTACAAAAACCCACCCAGACCTGAGTGGGCCCTTTCAGACACCAACCCAGAACCACTGGATTGGAATGAAACACCAAGACTGCCTTCATGCACTAGTCGCCCGACTAACCCTCCAGACTATGAGAAACTCAGAGGAGTTGATCCAAAGTTCTTCACACCAGATGTTGTGAAAAGAATTGCTGAGGCCTACGATGGTCTCAACAAGTACTAAATGTACCACTATGCTGTGTGTACCAGAACATGACTATAATTAACACTAATTATGGATATGTACATCCAAGTTATTTTTGGTTCGAGTTTTGACAATTTTAGTGCTATGTTTGCACTTGACATTTATGTTAATAATGATGCTCATTACTTACATTATATATTATATCTACCTCAGATAGTTATCTATCCATGTTCAGGTACAACTCCAGTCCAGGACAGGAGCCTAGTCATTATATGCTCATATGATGTTTTACTTATAAGTCTAATCAGCCGACTATTCTTACAGCATCCCGTCAGAAGTTTATTACAACAGTCCGGGTTCTATGACAACAACCATGTAGACATGGGGTGTCATATGTCTAATTCTATGCAAAGTTCTATTACATACTGTATGTTGTTTTTATTCTATATTTCATATGCCTGTCACATATACTTCAGTTACAAAAGATGTAAGCTGCATGCCTATCCTTACAACTCTTTTACTCTCCTGTCGAGAATTTCTTATGATCACCAGGATGATACATCATACTCATGTACATCAGGAGATGTACCAGTCATACCTCGTTCGGACTATGTCAGATCCTCAGGAACAGCATATGTATGTTATTATATTTTTATTCATTCACACTATGATTATGAACCAATTAGTGCCATAGATGAAGGTTTCATCAAACATGCTAATAATACTCTGGTAGATCCAGACATATGTAATTTCATTGATTTGAACACCAATAATAACAGTGTTGATCCAAAATTGGATTCCTTTGTTGTTAACCTCTCTTCCCACACACTGAGTCAAGATGAGATAACTGTCCTTACACGTGGTCTAAAATTCTGCCCAACCCCCGGTGAGCCGAATTTTGGTGATCTCAGAGAAGATCTCAATAAATTTCACACACGTCTACGTAGACAACTCTTTTTTAGCAGTTTACCTAAAGAAGACGAGAATGGCAGTACTTTATGTCCTACTATTACTCCAAACAACCAAGACCAGGGCTTTGGTAATGCAAAATTTAGAGAACCCTCTAAATGGAAGCCACCTCCAGTGAATACACTAGAGCAATTCATTAGACATAATGAGATGGACCTTTTAAAACATGGGATACCTCCCACCAAATTTCATAATCTAACAAAGGGTGAGAATGCAGCAATCAAGAGTTTAAGCAATAATAAATCTATTGTTGTCAAACCCGCTGATAAAGGCGGAGCTGTTGTAGTCCAGAATGTCCTTGACTACATCAATGAAGGCATCAGACAGTTGTCTGACCCCAAATTTTATATAGAAACCCAGGAAGACCTGACACATCAACATACCTTAGACATTAATGCTTTTCTTAAGACTTTATCTGAGAATAAAGAAATTGATGATAAATGTTATGAATACCTTTATGTTAGCAAAGAACGTACTTCGCTCTTTTACATGCTTCCCAAGATTCACAAGAATCGAGGAAAACCACCAGGTAGACCTATAGTTTCGGGCAACGGTTGCCCGACAGAGAGGATATCACAATTTGTGGATTTCTTCCTCCAACCCACTGTCAAGACACTACCGTCCTACGTTAAGGACACAACCGATTTTCTTAAAAAGTTAGAAAACTTTACAGATATACCCCCAGGAAGTTTTCTGGTCACTATGGATGTTTCCAGTTTATATACAAATATACCCAATTTAGAGGGGATAGAGGCTGCTAAATTAGCATTAATTAATGCTGGACATCATGGTTTTAAACCCACCATTTCTAGTCTTTGCACACTTTTAGAGAAAGTATTAACTATGAATAATTTTGATTTTGCCGGCAGACATTTTCTCCAAGTAGGAGGGACTGCCATGGGCACAAAGGTGGCGCCATCTTTTGCCAATACTTACATGGGCTGGTTTGAAAACCAGTTCGTCTACACTTACCCGATGCAACCCTTAATATGGGTCAGATATATCGATGATATTTTTCAAATTTGGACCCACGGAATAGAAGAATTTAGGAAATTCGAGAAACATCTCAACCAAGTAGTAGAATCTATTAAATTCGAAACAGACATTTCTCCGAAAGAAGTGCATTTTTTAGACGTTACAGTCAAAATCGATGATGGCCATCTAGAAACATCTCTATACACAAAACCCACTGATGCTCACAATTATTTGAGCTACAATTCCTGCCACCCAAGAAATTGCAAAAAAGCAATTCCATATAGCCAGTTCCTACGAGTTCGTAGGATCTGTAGTAATGATGACGACTTCGTCAAACATAGCAAAGAACTTGCTAGGCATTTCCTCAGGGCTCAATACCCTGCAGATCTCGTACAAGAGGCCTTCGTACGAGCTTATGACAAGGAGAGAAGGCTCCTCCTTCATCCCCCACTTAAAACAACTCTGATTGATGAAGACATCATACCAGAGATCTTTCTCATCAGCACATATCATCCTTCCGGTAGCTTTTTAGATAAAATTATTCGCAAAAATTGGGATCTATTAGACAGATCTAGTAGTACCAGATCCATCCTTAACTGGAAAATTACAAAAGGGTTCCGGCGACCCAAAAATCTAAGGGATCACTTAGTGAGAGCACTATGTCGCAACCCTATGGACGTACAACCGGCCCCCAGCAAGGGGACCACTAAATTGAATAAGAACAAGAGATGTACATCCAGACCTAACTGCAGATATTGCTGCAAACTTAACAAATGTGGCTCCATCAGAAGCCCTATCACTCACCGCAAGTATAACACAATTAGAAATTGTGACTGTGAAACCAACAATATTATTTATTGTATTTCATGTCAAAGGTGTTCTAAGCAATATGTAGGACATACAAAAAGAACACTAAGAGCAAGAATGTGTGAACATTTCAGATTTATTTCTCAAAATAACAACACTCACAGTGTGGGTAGACACTTTAATGATCCTGATCACAATGGTCTGGACGATGTCAATATCTTTGTTTTACAGTTTGGTAGAAAGAATCCGGACTCTGAAGAGTCACTCGCTATACGTCTAATTCTAGAACTTATGTGGATACACAGGCTCAGGACGACCTCTCCACTGGGACTCAATGTTTTCGACTAAAGGAAAATGGTGATGTCATATCTCTCACAGTTTTTGGATAAGTACATTATGAACCCCTGTTTTGCGTCATTTTGTTTTGTCTTACATGATGTTCTTACTTCCAGCTTGGACCCTGGTCATGCGACTAAGGTGTTTATTTTCTCCTGGCCAACGTCTTGAACCCAATGTTCTCTCATGCCCTATAATACACTGATGAAGTCATCATAGTGTATTTCTATTTCCTATCTTTAGACCACATCCAAAATTTCTACAATATCTTATTGACATCATGTGATGTTGCTTATCTTTCTACCTTTCACACTATTTCGATACCACTACAAATTCTTTATTTTCCGCCTCCACCTCTGATGATTGCTTGTAAGCATAAAACCGCAACAAGGGTAAATCACGTGATTTTGCCCAGAGGGAGCCACCGCCCGGCCCCTCCAAATGTATACACGCGTCAACCATGGCAACCCACGAGGGACCATGGAGACACGTGGAATTTTCTTTATTGACATGAGAACGCTGGCCAGCTGTTTGACAACCACTGTCAAATGCGGTTAGGTCTTCTTCTTGCACACCGGAGAAAATCCTTCGTCATCTCTTTTTACCCCTGTCTTCTTAGTTTATGTCACAGTTAAACAAGGTAATTGCTATCAAATTGGCAGGGCAACCTGAACGCTTGGCAGGACTGTACAACTTGCCCCGCCTGATTACCTGGGTTAGAAGGATACTGTTGAGCCCTGACATTCAATACATAACACAGACAGCGAGTCACAGCAGACGTTTGAATCTAGGTCAACCTTTTTTGAGTTATACTTTCTGACAGAGATTTACTGTACGATAGGCTGCAATAATTGAGAAGTCAATTAAAGGCTCAAAACAACCAGATTACATCATAAATTTCAAATATCTTTAATTTCAGTGTAAGCGCAATTATGTTGTAATTTCTTAATATCTGCAATAATCAATATTTACACAGGTAAGGAATACACTCAAGCCAAGCTATGAAATTTTATCTGATCTCTATTCTCACCAACCAGGAAGCATTGTGACAAACAGTGCTCAGTGAGCACTTCTTCAGTGGTACTTTTTACCAGGTATCATCCAATAAAATCGGACATACAGATTAATTAGATTAATCGCTCATTCAACCTGATTTTGATGATCGATTGTGATTTTATAAGATTGATTATTGTTTAAGTTTTTTGAAAAAAGAAATTGTATCTTGAATTAGCCTATTGATCAATTGAGAGACTCCACTTAGACTCCAGCCCTCCCTCCCCCTCCCTCCCTCCCTCCCTCCCTCTCTCTCTCTCTCTCTCTCTCTCTCTCTCTCTCTCTCTCTCTCTCTCTCTCTCTCCCTCCCTCCCTCCCTCCCTCCCTCCCTCTCTCCCTCCCTCCCTCCCTCCCTGTAATTAGTACTAAAAAGCAGCGCTTTAATAAAAGTAAAACTAAGGAATTCAAGTGATGTTGTGAAAGAGCAAGTCAAAACTACAAAAGGAAAACTGCACATCTACAACTGCGATTTTTAGTCGCTCATCTCTCGCTCGGTTTGGCTGATCGAACCTAAAAATTTGGACTGATTTCGAACAATTTCTTTCAAAATGTAGCAAATCAAATATATACCCACTAAATAATTACAAGCAGGTCCAGGCCTCAAAGCTAACTCAAAAGGTTACTGGCCCCGTAGGACCAGTTAGACCTAAGATCTACTTGTCCTGCAACATTCTTACTGGTCTTACAAAGTTTTCTTTTTTATATGTCTATAATGATGTTTTTTAATATGTGTAATTTACAAGTGTTTTTAATGACAAGGAAAACTTGAGACATTGAACCTGACACATGTGAATTTGATGTACGAGCCCAAAACAACAGAAGGACAATAGTTCATGTTTTCCTGACAATCTAAAAATTCTATTTGTCTACACCTCAGGACAAAATGATGACATCATTTTCTTATCTCTAGCACGACTTCATACCAACCTTTCAACAAATAACATCCCATCCTACCATTCCATTTAAGGTAGCTTAGGGGTTCAATTTCTTTCACTCAGTTTGTCCTCTTCCCTGCACTCATTTGATAATTTGGCCGATAAAAAGTATACATTGCCTGAAACGTCTTCTAATGGGGAATACATTCAGCATCACAATAGTACCTTCCCATATGAGTATAACATTGTTGGTATAAAAGAGCAGAAAATATATTCTATATTGTGTTTTTAAAGGGGGAGGATTGAGAGTATGAAACTATAGGCAAGCCTTGTCCCAAGACACAAAATCACTCACTCGTGCAAGATACCTTCTCTTTCCATCCACTCGTGATGGAACCTCTAGATATCTCTAAAAATTTTGGGTATCCTGAGGAGTGATTTTTGAGGGTGTCCAAATGATGCCCAGATGCCTTGCTGGCTAAGACTAAGGAGCCTATTCTTGGGCTATGGGCTGACGGCTTGTGGACCAGGTGGCTGAGAGTTGCGTTGCTTAGTATTTCAGTGCAGTTGAGGCTAAGAACAGGAAGAGTAACATCAGCTGTGCCCCATTAATCTCAGCATCACTATTATATCATTGTTATAAATACAGGACATACATGTAGCTCTTCAACCCTGTGTGGGCAATACATAGACTTGCTACAAGTCTGTGATTTCTGGCTCTTTCACTGATCTGACTTGAGTTGAATTCACTCCAGTATTAGTTCTGAATTTATCCTCAAGGGGCACATACTTGACCTCTAGTCTGAATTTCTCAACCGCAACTCATGAAAACAGTGCTTCCATCTATAGTTTGAGAGAGACATCAAACCTACTTAGTATGTATAGTGGTGGGGGCATTATACCTAACACAGCCTGAGAACCAGGCTAGGCAATACAGTGAAGAGGATCAGGGCTAGCCTAGCTCTAGGCCAAACATTTTGTTTTACTTTTAATATGTATAACCAACTGAGACCACCCTGATTTAATTCCAAAATTGCTAACCATCTTATTTTACTTCTCTTATATCTTTAGAAGTAATTGCAAAGTAGGTCAACTCTAAACTGAGGCCACCCAGAATTAGTTCTAAACTTGCTCACCAGGTGGCCAAAGTGAAAAGTTCAACTCATGGTAATGAAACATCTTTAGGTATGTTATAATCCTCTCTAGCCTAATCCCCTTGCAAATATGGCCCTGCTACAAATCACTCAAGGCGTGGAAGTTGTATTTAATCTGTAGGCAGTATTTAATCCTCCATAGCCCAATTCCTTGCATGGCTGTTAATTATTTGTGTCTAAAGAACTACCCTCGTTGGGATTGCTTAGTCTCTCTTGTTTTCTTTAACAATGGTCTGGTAATTAGGTACCCTTGGGAAATGTCATTATGGAGTAATTCCTCTATTAGGCCAGGATACAAAGGAGATTCCCAGAAAATCTCTTTCCTACACAGTCAGTGTACAGTGGACCTAATTGTATTGAGGTTTGGCTGTAAAACTAAATATACTCTCCTTTCAGAAGAGGAGAGAGAGAGAGAGAGAGAGAGAGAGAGAGAGAGAGAGAGAGAGAGAGAGAGAGAGAGAGAGAGAGAGAGAGAGAGAGAGAGACAGAGAGAGAGAGAGAGAGAGAGAGAGAGAGAGAGAGAGAGAGAGAGAGAGACGAGACAGAGAGAGAGAGAGAGAGAGAGAGAGAGGAGAGAGAGAGAGAGAGAGAGAGAGAGAGGGGGAGGGAGGGAGGGAGAGGGAGGGAGGGAGGGAGGGAGGGAGAGAGAGAGAGAGAGAGAGAGAGAGAAAGAGAGAGAGAGAGAGAGGCAGACAGACAGACAGAGAGAGGGGGAGAGAAAGAGAGAGAGAGAGAGGGGGGGGGGGGAGTCTTTTGTTCAAAATCCACCTCCGAGGTGGGTCCTCCTGAGAAACAAACCTCTTACTCGCCAATCCTCTAATTGCCCCAGTCCTCTAGATATTGATCTGTCCTGACCTATTAAGAAAGAGAGAGAGAGAGAGACCTGTGGCCTCGAGGGTCCTGAGGAATTCTTACAAGAGCCATTTTCTGATTTTAATCAAGACTTAATGGTTAGAGTGGGTATTCAAAGCTTACTCTAGTTTGACCAGGGGCCTGGAAGGTGAGGCTGCTGAAGGTCAAATGAAATCAATAGTACTTATAGTTATAACCTGCAAGGACTCTTCACCGTCATATACATGTCAGGGCTCGAAATTAAGTTTTTCTTTCCAGGTATCCCAATTTCATATTCAGATGCTACTTAAGATAGGTCCAGCACTATGGACATTAGCTAGAATTTTCTTCATATAGCTTGTAGGGGATTGTAACACCCAGTAAACTATATATTTTCTGAAAGAAGAAAATGCTAGCTTATGTCCTTAGTGCTGGACCCACCTTAAAGGTGCTGTGTATAGAAATCAGTACATCATTGGGCTCCCAGCAAATATTTGAGGGAGCTGCAAAAGAATTCCAGGGACCTCTGGGCTATGGACTCTAGCTAATTACTGGTTACCAGAATGATGCCCAGACTGCCTGATGGCCAGGTCCCCTCTCTAGTTTTTTTTTTTAGTCAGGGGCAAACAATTCCACAATGATACAAGCATATAGTCTTTGCCAGCAGGGTGGCTATGAGTCATTTGGACATGTACCCAATCCCTCAACAATCACTCCTCAGGACAACCAACTTTTTTGTAATTTCTTAAAATGTCATTTTCGAACATACAATTAAATTATTTTAACCCCAATACAAATTCTATGACAGTGTAAATTGTATTTAGGATATTATGCCTTATTTCAATAAGCAGTATATTGCGGTCTCCTTTGAAAATAGGATGCCCACAGATTTTGCATTGCTCATCAGACTGGAAGAAAATATGGTTGTTTACACAAATCCAAAAATATCTTTATTTGCAATATGCTTGTGAATGTCTCGATAACCTTTGTTGGTGCAACTGTGAAAACAACCATCAGACCACCATATGTAATATAAATCACAGTATACACATTCAGGAATCAGGATATGACACATGGCTTAGGTTAAAAGTCTGTAAAAGGGGTCTTACAGGGTTGAGTAGTGAATATTTGATCATTTTGAGATTTTGACATAAATGTTAAACGGCTAGTGCACAATCAGGGGTACCTTTTCATGTTAGACAATGTTATCTGTCTATAGATAAATAATTCACTTATTTCAGATGCTCTCAACTATTCACACACGCAAAGGGTCACTAGTTTCAGGTGTGCAACACTTTTTGAATGACATCATTATGATATTTAACAAGAAAATGGCTATAGTATGTGTGTTTTGGGGCATATTTTCAGCGTTATCGCGTTTCACTCAAAAAATACACATTTTTGATGCTAATTTTCAAAATATGTTTCAACTTTCAAGTGTTTTTTCTTGATTTACCCCTGATGCTAGTTAAGTTCACACTTTATAACTTTTTACCCCATCAAAATTGGTGAACAACTCATGCCAAAATGGGTAAATCAGTAAAATGACATCCATGTGATCACTTTTGAAAAAAAGCAATACATGATTTTATGCAACTTTAAAAATAATGTAGTTTACTTGTTTAGTTGTATTTTTTCTACTTATAAGATACTTATGGACATAATGTGTCATAAAAATAATCAAAATCACACTGGCACAGAAGTTCAGTTATACAACCATCATAAGTCTGCACCTTGTCTGTTGTCCCCCAAAATGTGTAGTCTCCGTAGTAGCAAGCTCACAGGTAGTAAAAAGTTGTAAGATATGTACACTGCCTAGATACACATAGCTGGTCCACAGCAGGTGCTATATAATTGAAAATATTCATTCCATCTGCTTTTAGTGAGAGAAGGCACAGGCATAATGGGGTCTCCGTAGTAGCGTAGTCTCCGTAGTACCTTAGCTTTTCCATTGATCAGCATGTAGTGCTTGCTCTAATTTGCATCAAATTCACTTCTTTTGTATTATTTATCACAAATAGATGCAGTTGAACACAAATCATCAAATTACATTGATACCAATGTCATCATATCTGGTAAAGATGGCAAGGATGATAGCAATTTAGAATAAATTTAAAGACATTGGCTGAATATTTTTTTCTGTCTTGAAATAATGGAACTTTACATCATTGCTGTTTTTACGCCAACCTTATAAGATATAAAAATGTAGCATAACATTCATATACTGTTGCATTAATAAATGAACAGGATGATTTTATACCATTAGCTGCCTACTACGGAGACTACATAGACGATAGACATTGTCTAAGTACTGGTTTCATTTATGAAAGAAAGGGTTAACTGAGTTCAGATCATTTAGTGAGATACAGATGATTTGTCATGGCAACCAATAGAAGATATTGTGTGTACTATGGAACCACCCCAGCTCATCAACCAACGCTCCCAGTTTCAATTTACTCAATCAGACTTGAACAATATCAAAACTATGTTCAAAAAGGTGTATTTCAAGTGCAAGTATGGTAACTTGAACCCCCTGCAATACAAACCGTTTGTATTGTAGCCCTCAGCTGCAATACAAAGTTTGTATTGCATACTTGACAATACAAACGGTTTGTATTGTGGAGCTGACAATACAAACAATTTGTATTGCAAGCCAACTACAATACAAACAGTTTGTATTGCAAGCCAACTACAATACAAACGGTTTGTATTGTCGATGACAATACAAACCGTTTGTATTGTTGGTGGTAACTTGAACCACCTGCAATACAAACGGTTTGTATTGTCTATGGTAACTTGAACCCCCTGCAATACAAACCGTATGTATTGCTGAAATTGAGTGATTCAATACAAACGGTTTGTATTGTAGACATTTGTAGCACTCATTACTTTGATGGCATAAGAAGTACCTTGAATGGAAGATGGTGAAAGGTACAGTGCTTATTTACAAATATAACTTGGTCAATTATTAAGAAGGCTTAGGAAATACTTTTTCAGGTGTATATCTATTATGATTATAAAACTATATATGTACTTTATTATGATATTAAAACTATCACTTGTGAGGATGTGGTGGCTCTGAAAAGAGCCGTTGTGGGTACATGTATGACTGGTGGAGTGTGATATTTGCCACCTATGGAGTCACATTATTGCTAATTCAAGCTAACAATTAGCGATAGTACAAGTTCAGGAGTATAGTCCATTCACTCTGCACAAAAGATTGATAGACCCTACAGGTGGACGTGTGACCTCTACATGTCCACTTGTAAAGTATACAGAAGGGTTTTGCCAGTAGCCAAGTAGGTTTTCTGGGTCACAGAGTAGGGAGGCTCTCCAGGGGTATCATATCTCAAGTACCACAATCTCTACATCTTATTTTAGACAACTAGTGTCCCATGTACCAATTGCCCCTTTAGTTTCCCCTATGTTCTAGTTCACCACACTCAGAGACTGCTAACCACAAACTGACCCAGATGTCCATAAGTGGACAGGTGGGTTTGGCCTGAACATCAATAGAAACCAAACCTGTTCTTACAGGCACACAGTTGAAACTTACAAACCCATTCGCTTTGCTCATTGTTAGCTTGAATTAGCTATAAGTGTTACTATCTGGATGCAACTAGACTAGAACGCAAGGATTTCAAATGTACCGTTTGCAAATCTACAGTGAAACGCAGACGAAGACGTTGAAAGACGATCCAGTGTGCAGGAATCATCATAACAGTGAAGTTTCAAAACAGTTGTCAAAACTATGATGGAAATTTGAAGTTATTTTATGCTTGATCAATCACTGTACTTAGCCCATCAGTTATTGATTATAATCCATTGTGTAAGGTGTAATTGTCTCAGCTACCCACCTAGTTGTGCTATTGGTACAAGCTATTATGTATATGCTTTCTTTAGATAGTCTTATACATGCTATGATATAAAAACAAAGTGTGGACTTGATCCAGTGAGAAGAAATCATCACAACAGTGAAGTTTCATTATAATCCATTATGTAAGGTGTAATTGTCCCAGCTACCTAGTACCTACCTTGTTGTACTATTGTTACAAGCTATTTATTTGTGTTTTATTTGTTGTCTCTAGACAGTCTTATACATGCTATGACTTAAATACAGGAAGTGTCGGTTAATAAATTAACCATTATATGATCCTCCAGTCACTAAGTAAAACAAGTTTCAAAGCATTATAACCATGTTCATTGTTTTGAATTATGATCTGAATAAATTATTGAATTTGAATTAATTTTGTCTATTTATTTACCACACATGATATTTCATCCAGTCAGTCACATCACAATACATCCAGTTTGTATTGCAGTGCTGACTCACAGCGACAATACAAACCGTTTGTATTGCAAAGCCCTGAGAAATCTGAGTCATGCCGACAATACAAACCGTTTGTATTGCAGCAGCTCACTCAAGAGCACAATACAAACCGTTTGTATTGCAGGAGGCTAGGGGGTTCAAGTTACCATATTTGTATTTCAAGTAAAAAGGTGTATTTCGAGTCTGAGGGACACTTTAAGGGAAACCTGCCTTAACTATAGGCCAGATGTCATCCTAGATGACATATACATGTATGTAAAGGACTCTTTGAAATAGTTTGTTGGTCATTTTTTTATATTTTAGTAAATGGAGAATCATAAGTTTTATTCATGTAGTCTCCGTAGTAGCTACATATAATCAAAGATAAAACCTGTTTCATCACTAATTTTGAGAAAAGGTTATGTTGTTCAGTAAGAATGACTTATAAATGATTATATATTCAAGCACCAAACTTAATTGTCATATGATCTCTGGAAGATGTACCTAAATTGATCAAATTCCTTTGCACCAAAAATGGTGAAGCATTTGTTTGATCTAAACACAAGTGTATTACCACTACAATGCACTACTTAAGATGTCAAAGTTTAAAATGTTTGAATCCTTAAGAGTTTAAGTGTTTTTCCTATTGTATTTTGTCAAAGATAAACTTTTAAACTGTTGTAAAGCAAAATGTGAAAGAAACCAACAATGTAGTCTCCGTAGTAGCCCTGCTCTGCCATTTTACATGTTAAGTTTCAGGTGTTGTAGGCAGAATGTGCTTATGCTAGACTACCAAATGACTGTTTTATTACAAGAAGTGTATCAAGAATAGTGCCAGAAATATATTTTCATTTTCATATGAGGCCTATTTTTTCAAACACAGCATTTGCAGTCAAAGGCATCAATTTGTTTAAAAACTGTGTTTGTTAGAGTAGTACACAAAGGAGGTCAGCAGTTGTAAAAAGCCGAGCAACAGTTAACAAAAGCATTTTATTTATGTTGTACCATGACAAATAAACAATTTTTCACAAAAAAAGAATACCTTATACACAGTAATAGGAAATAGTATGTAGTCTCCGTAGTATCCTTTTCCCTCACTGACTATCAGTTGTTCAAACTGTGATAAAATGAGAACGACACATGTCTACTTAGAAATATTTCGCATGTGATTACTAGACAAGTTTTCCTATGACATGACACATTGATATACCTAATATTTGGAAAAAAAAAAATTCACCCAAAGTGAAACACAAAAGGTACCCCTGATTGTGCACTAGCCGTAAAGCCTACACCCTTTTCCTCATGGTCTTAGCCAGCAGGGCGTCTGGGTGTCTTTTTGGACACCCAAACCCTTAAAAAGCACCCCTCAGGACACCTAAAAAAATTGTGGGGAATTTCTTAAAATGTCAATCTCAAGCATATAAATTGAATTTTTTCATCATCATATAATTCCCATCACCTTGTATAAGGATATCATGCCCTATTTTGATAAATATATACCTGTTTATGGTTGAAATCTGAGTATGTGGTCCACCTTAAAAATTTGGACGCCCAAAAATTTTACAATGGTGAATGGCCAATTTTAGGCACCCAGTTTCTAATTCCTGGCTAAGACCCTGCTTTTCCTCATAAGCAGATCAACTGTGACTGTCTACACTAGGAAATCAGAAGACCTTTCAGGAAATATAGATCCTGAAATGTCAAATAAAATCTGGAGAGTGGAAAATCTGAGTAAAAAAACAATAAGCTACCAACTCTTACATAAATTTAATATTTGCGTAAAGATATGCCTTTTTTCAATGAATACTAAACATTACATGGTTTATGTCCCAATATATTGGGGTTTCCCTTGAAAAATAGGACGCCCAAATATTTAACAATAAATATTTCCAATTTTGGGAACCCAGTTTTTAAATCCTGGCTTAGACCCAGTGTCTTAGCCAGGATTTAGAAACTGCGTGCATAAAATTGGCAGTTTTAAACATTTTGGGGTGTCCAAATATCTAAGGGGATCACAATATACCCAGGCAAATTTTTTAGAGTGGAGTTTCCAAAAATCTCAATCTCAAGCTTATAATTGAATTTTTTCAACTCCTTTTAATTCCTATGACATTGTTTAATGATATCATGCCTTATTTTGCTGAATTTATACATGTTTATGATTGAAATATGAGTATATTGTGATCCCCCTTAAAATTTTGGACGCCCAAAAATTTTACAACTGCCAATTTTAGGCACCCACTTTCTAAATCCTGGCTAAGACACTCACACTGGTGTCCTGACTGTCACTCCTGAGGGGTTCTTTTTAAGGGTTTGGGTGTCCAAAAAGGCACCAGACGCCCTGCTGGCTAAGACCATGCTTAGACCCTGTACTTGGGCTAGCCTTAACTTCAAGCCCTGCCTATGTTAGTGCCTATCACTATGAAGTCAGTCAAGGGACGAACAGTTATAGAATCATTAATCCACGGGTGACTGTCAGAATTTCATCCATGACTCACTAACATAATATCATATCTCATGGTTACAGTCAGGAGGCAGGCAACAGGTCACCAATACTTGTTTAATAATGATTAATAACAAAATATGTAGGTTAATGATAAGATATAACTAGAATGCCTTAAGATAGTAAACAGGAATAGTTGCGATGAAATTTGGCCTATGAAGTGATACACAGGAGATAGGCTTCATAAATAAAAATTCTGGGACCTACGCAGCAAACAGGAGAAAGATACTAAGTAAGCGTCCATATAATATATGCTGATAATAGGGGCCCAGCTGCCTACCTGAGTAACTTGACTTTCATCAAGAGCTGAAATTTCAGAACACATTCTTTTTTTTTTTATATTGCACAATTAAGTACAATGATGTTTCATTTATATTTCAAGAAAATCTCTGAGAACAAATAAATATA
>OZ012696.1:25028891-25078891 GCA_963942565.1 Maea johnstoni
TCTCAGATGAGTACCCATTTGCCAATAGGATATATAGATTTTTTTAAAACTGGCAAACGTAAAAGTTAGAGACGTCCTATTTCTTAAGGGAGACCCAAACACACTCAGATTACGATATAGTTGTGTATTTACTTAATGAAATAAGGCATAATCCCTTAAACAGTGCTATATGTTTCTTAAGGTGAAAAAATCAATTATTTGCTTGAAATAGACATTTTAAGAAATTCTTCTAATGATTTTTTTTGGTTCTTCTGAGAGGGGATTTTTGAGGGTTTAGGTGACGAAATGATACCCAGTCACCCTGCCGGCTAAGATTATGTAGTTGAGTATTTGTTTCCCTACAGTAGGAGAATTGGCATAATGTCAGAAAGTCAGTATGTGGGCCATCAGGGTTGAGAGTGGTTGGTTATGAGCATAAACAAGACATCTTTAGCATTGGTAAACTCCAGGCAGGAGCACCAACATGATAGACCTCATATGTGCCCTCGTGCATGCAGTGTCAGTAGTTAGGTCTACACCACCACCATAGTTAGGCCCAATGCCCTAATGCATCGAATATATATATATATATATATATATATATATATATATATATATATATATATATATATATATATATATATATATATATATATATATATATATATATATATAATTATACAAATATTTATGTATATGTATATATATATAATATATATTTTTATATATATATATATATATATATATATATATATATATATATATATATATATATATATATATATATATATATACACACATACATACATACATACATACATACATGCATACATACATACATATATGCATACATACTTAAAGTAAAACCTGTAAAACCCTAATAGCTAGGCTAGATCTATTTATGTTTTCCCTATACCAGAAGAAAGCCTTTTATCCATGCCTTGGCCACCCTATGGCTGTGTTTGATGTACATGTAGTGTGTTGCAGGTCCACAGCAGGGGCAATGGTTCACAGCTTAAGACACATTGCCCTGATCTTTAGAAAGTTGGCAGTAGAATGTATCTTCCTTGCCAAGTGGCTTGCAAGGCATTATCCAGACATGTAAAGATTGCCCCCTGGCTATCTATTTCTATTTGCCAGTACATGAGAATGCTGTCCGTCCTCCTTCCTTTGAGGTGATTGATCATCTTTCATTATGTCATACATTACCCTAATTCCTCTTATTTCTCCTTGCTGCCCTGTTGAAACACTGGTAAATTTGGAATTTCACTTGTTGCCACTTCCTCTGCCATTATTCTGGCTAAGTATTGATTAGTCAGCTTTAAGTGTGAGAGGAAACTGGAGTACAGAACCACCCCCACTAACGTACTTCACATTATTGACAATTTTCTCACATGCCCTGATCCAGGTTCGGACCTGGGTAGTGTTGAGAGACAGCTAGTGAGCAGTCAGTGGCAACGCCTTAAACCACTCAGCTATCAGGGTTGACCCCAGTGGTGGAGAGACAACCAGCAGTCAGTGGCAACTCCCTAGACCACTCGGCTATCAGGGCAGGCCCATACCACAATGCTAATTGAGGATTGTATGCAATAATGATGATGATAATGAGGATGATGGTGAACTTGATATCAACCCTTCCAATGTTAAGGCTATACTTTCATCCAAAGCACAATGACGCAAAGATCTTTTAAAACCATTCAAACCCTGTCATGTTGGTATTCATTGGAAAGCTCTTGCTGAGTGCTGTCAGATGAGTACCCATGTGCCAGTGTTTTATCATTTTGTATTGGCCAAATTAGCCAGCAGTAGCATGAGGGTTTTGATCATTTTTTTTTATAACACCTAGCTTAGAAGGATATTGGTTAATATGATTTTGATAACTTTTTTATGATAACACCTTGGAAGAATATTGGGATGTACCAAAACCATTTGATCAGCTGTGTGCCATGTGTCATGGCTCACAGCAGGGGATCAACTGATATACCCTGCTTGCAGCCAATAAGCATGCTCTATGTATATTCATTCAATGAACAACCAGTAGACCTATTTCTCAGGTGTTCTTCCATCTATTATTCTGACATCATCTCCCAGAGCTACCTGGCCTTATGATCAGAACCTATGAATATTTAATTAACCCACCTGGAGACTGCACAATAGGAGATGCTGAGAACTACTTGGATTATGGACAAAACCTAGCTACTGCATTTCACCTTCGTTTTTGGATCATCGTTCACTTACCCATAGGATTGGATATTTTAACGTGCTTTCCTAAGCTTTAATTGCTTATGGTCAAGTGTGTTTTTTTAGATAATTGGATTACCAAGTACTTACATTACAAACAAAACTGAGCTACTGCTTTCGCCTTTCTTTTGTGGATCAGCATTACTATAACCTACCTGTAGGATTGGATATTCTATGATAAATGTGCTTTCCTAAGCTTTAATTGCTTATGGTCAAGTGTTTTAAAGATTTTTGGAGTTACCAGATGTATATAGTCTTATGGTCTGTACATCTCTATAGATGTATAGTCTGATTGTGCACCTTGAGACTGACTGAGATTCTAACTGAGATAACTATATGATTTCTTGTAGCAAATCAAGAAATCCTACTTCACTCACTGCATCAGTGGATGTAATGTAGGTGCTAGTGCAGTAAACAACAAGGGTGGAGATGTATGAACTGTTGGAAGTCACCAGTTGTGGCTAGCCCTAAGATCGATCTGCAGCTATGAATTTTTAACCATTCCACCTGGTTACTGGTGCAGAGAAATGTGACTTTTCACTCCGCTGACAATAACTGCATCCAGGCATTCTTATAGTTATGGAATCATACTTCTTCTATTCTAACAATGGATATGCTAATGTCGTGTGGTATTACGGACATTAAGGTGGATATAAATATGAATATAATTCATACGGCCCAGTGATGTTAAAATATTCCCTACCAAAAATGATTAGGATGCATATTGATGACTCATATAGTTGGCTATGGAAACACCTACTGAATCAATGGATATGCTAATGCCAGGTGGTATTATGGACATTAAGGTGGATATGAATATGTATATATACATACCTAGTTAATTAAACCAACCAAAAATGATTAGCATGCATATTCATGACCCATATAGTTGGCTATCGAAACATCTGCATATACAGGGGGTTCAAGGGGTTAAATGAAACATCCTTTAAAACTCAAGATTGTGGATTTTCTTACTAAGAAATTAGAAATGTCACTTTTATTTAATTATGTCTAAAAACAATGAGGTAGTCTTGATCTACCTTTTTCAAAACGCACATGCAGAACAAACCTGCTACAGTACTACTGCTATTCAGCAATCTGTTCAGCCCCTACAGATGGATTTGTCAATTTTGAATTTTGCCTGGTGATCGATGGACAGTCATGAATTTTTGATTGGACCATCTGGAGGTCCACTTTGAAAATATGACTTCTTACACTTTGAAGCATTACCCACAGTTCACCGTTACATGGAATACTAGGAATATGGAGGACCACACAATTTTGCAACCCTGCTCAAATTCTCTAGAAGTGCACATCATGTTGAGCAATTGTGAGTTTGTGTTATCATAGGATGGGTATCTTCAGATTACCCACAGTTCGCCGTTACTTGGAATACTAGGAATATTGAGGACTATGTACACAGTTTTGTATCCCTGCTCAAAATCTCTTGAAATGCACATTATAATGAGAGATTGGGAGTGTGTGTTATTATAGGATGGGTATCTACAAATGGTTGGAGACGCCTGCACAAATGGTAAAGAGACGAAACGTAAGTCAATATTAGGATTTCTAAAGTTGATTCTAATGTAAGCCATTCAGGGTTCGACTTTCCCAGGGGCCCAGGGGCATATGCCCCTAGATTTTGCTGTGGGCCCCTAGATTTTTCAGACTAGGGGCACGAAATAGCTAGTATATATATAATAATACAGAAATCCTGTTTTTTACCACTAAACTTATCAAAAGACCTTTTCGGGCCCCTAGCCTGAAATCTAAGTGTCAGACCCTGCCATTGTTGGCTAATTCTTTTTAGCACGTTTCAGAGATCAAACTTAGGGGATGCAGGGAGCCCTAGCTGGGCTTCCTTTTATTATCCTGCGGCTCCCTCAAAATTCTGCAGGGAGCCCAAAGATTTATTAATTTCTATGTACACAACTCCTTTAGGTAGCTTTTGAAGATGCAATTGGGCTCCCTGAAAAAACACACTTAATTTCAAGCCCTGCATTTCTATCAGAAGTATATGTATGACCTGACAGCTTTGAAGTCAACATAGTACATAACATACCAATATTTTTGATGTAAGCACATTTGAATCCCACAGGAACTACCAACTTGTTGTGAAATCTTTTGCAAAACATTGCTCTTTTATCAACATATATCTATGTGAGTCCGATCATAAGTGCTGGGAATCTTTGGAGAGTTATTTAATTGGTAGTGTTCCATGCAATTAACATTCTGCCCTTCATTTCTTTTTTCCCAAATATATGTCTTTGTCTACGATTTCACCAAAATTGTCAGATTGCTTCTGGCTGTTACCAATTGGCTCTGAGTCACAATCAGGGTGCAAAACAGCTTTTTTCTTTAGGCCTAAAAAAAGTTGTTTGTTTCCTGTAACCTTACCCTAACAAGTTTTTATTCAAAAGAATCCCTACCCTAAAGTTTCTATCGCCCATCCAACTCCCAATCAACGTAAAACATGCATAAAACACACATTTTTGACCAAAAAAATAATGCAAAAAATTCTTTTTTACCGACCTACCTACCCTATTTTTTTTCGGACCGTCACAGGAAACAAACAATTTATTTTTTATGCCTTATACTATAGCCACACCGCTTTAACCCTTATATATTTAATATGGTTATGTACCCTATTTTATTGTCTTCTTAAGATTTCTGTATAGCTGACATTTAGGGCTATCTGAAAATGTTTCACATGGCTACGTTTAGTATTAGTACAAGACTACAGGAATACAAAGTAGAAATAAGATTTAGCAAAAATTGGCAATATTGGGTTGAATCCACATGAATAACTATTGGGCTGATAGGAAACTTGAGACTAATGTGGAAGGGGTAGGTTTTGTACATACAGGTCTGTTTATCTAGAGCTCACCTTTCTATCAAATCTGATTCTTCATCTCCACTCAACCATCATCTTCTTGTGATGTGCGGATTAATTTTACCCTTTCTTCTCCAATGGTAGACTTGCTAAAAGTCTGTGATATATGGCTCTTTCACTGATCTAACCTGAGCTGATTTCACTCCAGGATTAGTTCTGAATAAATCCTCAAGGGGGACACACTTAAGCTCTAGTCTGTATATTTCAGACTGACCTAGTATACAGCAGTGCCATCTATCCACAAGGGAGGACATTTTAATATGGCCTGGGAGGCAGGTTACTTCAATGGTAGCTGTATATTATGGTAGCTGCCCCGCTATCACTGTGATGAGAGAGAGAGAGGGAGAGAGATAGTTAGGGAGGGAGAGAGGGTGGGGGTAACTGTATGTTATGGTATCATTGTGATAGATGAGAGAGAGACAGAGGGAGAGAGAGAGGGTTACTGTATGTCATGGTAGCTGCTTCACTTCTACTTTCACCATGATGAGAGAGAGAGAGAGAGAGAGAGAGAGAGAGAGAGAGAGAGAGAGAGAGAGAGAGAGAGAGAGAGAGAGAGAGAGAGATATCTAGTGTGTGATGGCAACGTACCCACATATGGAGTGTATTGTGGCTTGTCTTATGATCGATGCTCTACAGTGATTAGTCATCTGACTATCACAGGGCCCTAAAGAGTGTAAGCAAATGTGCAAATGTTTGGTTGACTTCTAGATACAGGTTTGAATATATGGCATAATTGGCCTGAAATACCTGAGACAAAAATTATGGTTATTTCAATTTAAGGTACATCATGGATTGAAATCATTTGTCGTTTTTACGGCCTTACTGAACAAGGAAGGTTTTAATCCTAATGTAGTTTACAGATCAATATCTTATGATAAGTGGACTTAGTTTTTTAATTGTATTGACAAGATGACTCTTTTAATGTTATGTATACCCCACTATCTCATTTGATTTACTTCCTTAACATAAAACACAATGCTGCTGGTTGTTGCTACCACTGAACCAGGAAGATGTTTTCACTTGTTTAGCTAAAATTTACAGCATATTTGAAAAAAAAATCAGTCACAATTCAATAAGATTGTGTCCTCAAGGTAGCTATTGAGACCTGATAGGCTAACGCCCTGTCCCTAGAGCTGAGAGGGGAGGAAGAAGAAAAGATACAGATTCTGATATTCAGTATACTTTTATCTCTGGAGGAACTTGTCCATTACAGCATTCCCCAACCAGGGTTCGAAACCTGGCAGTTAAGTGAGAGACATTATAGTGGGAAATTCAACTTGAAGACTGATAGTTATATTCAAACTATTTATTACTTCTAATTCCAAGGTGGCAATTTTCCACTGGTTGGAGTTGCTTCTGATCAGCCAGGCAGCTCCCAGCTAAAGGATCTTTTTACAATGTTCTAACATGGATATACATACCTACATAGTACAGGTCTATTGCGATTACATAAACATGACACAATTAACAGTTGCTGGCTGTTGATTGCATTATGTGACAGACACCCTGATTGTAGGACTTGGTATAAACAAATATAAGACAGTATGTCCATCTGGCTATGGATAAGCAGTACAAACAATTGACAATGCATGATAATGACAGACTTTGTCCCTGTAATAGCTGTAGTGGCATTGCCTTGGACCACATGGCCATCAGAGCAGAGGCATACAGAGTTATGTAGCGTGGGAAGTTGCCTATGTATACAACAGAATGATATATGGGTAATGATAACATGCACTGGAGTAATGATAATATGTGTTAGGGTACTGATAGTAAAATCGTACTGAGGACAGAAACTAGAAGCCAATGCATGAGGGTACATCCAGTCTTCCAATTACTACCAAACAGCCTACAGAGTTTTGTACTGCACTTGCCTATGTATATATGAGGAAGATATTTGGATAATGATAAAACCATGCACTGGAGTACCACACAGTTATCAGTACTGTACTGAAACTAGTAGCAGCAACAGCTAGGGGTTAAGTAACTGTAAAACCTATCTACATCCAGCTCTATCATATCATACCATAGGATTCCTAGCAGTACTCCCATACACATACAGTAACACTGATAGACTCCTATATACAGAGTTTTGTACTGCAGTTTCCTATGTATACATGAGGAAGAGATTTGGATGATAATACCACGCACTGGAGAATCACGCAGTTATATCAGACTGTACTGGGACTAGAAGCAGCATCAGGGTCAACCCTTTCTACATGATCCAGCTCTCTTATATCATAACATACTGACCCTGTCAGTGCGCCAGGCTGCAGGAATCCTAGCAGAACTACCATACACATACAGTAACACTGGTAGCCCACTACATACAGAGTTTTGTACAGAGTCTGTACTGATACTAGTAGCAGCAACAGGGTGGGTGTAAACCCTTTCTACATGATCCAGCTCTCTTATATCATAACATGCTGACCCTGTCAGGGTGACAGGCTACAGGAATCCTAGCAGTACTACCATACACATACAGTAACACTGGTAGCCTACTATATACATACAGAGTTTTGTACTGCAGTTGCCTTATGATAATACCACGCAGTTATCAGTCTGTACTGATACTATAGTAGCAGCAAACCCTTTCTACATGATCCAGCTCTCTTGTATCATAACATACTGACCCTGTCAGTGCGGCAGGCTACAGGAAACATACTAGTACTCCCATACACACACAGTAACACTGGTAGCCATCAAGTTCTATCGTATCATAACATACAGACCCTGTCAGTGTGACAGGCTACAGGAATCCTAGCAGTACTACCATACACATACAGTAAAACTGATAGACTCCTATATACATACAGAGTTTTGTACTGCAGTTGCCTTTTGATAATACCACGCAGTTATCAGTCTGTACTGATACTAGTAGCAGCAACAGGGTGGGTGCAAACCCTTTCTACATGATCCAGCTCTCTTGTATCATAACATACTGACCCTGTCAGGGTGACAGGCTACAGGAAACATACTAGTACTCCCATACACACACAGTAACACTGGTAGCCATCAAGTTCTATCGTATCATAACATACAGACCCTGTCTGTGTGACGACAGGCTACAGGAATCGTACTGTTACTCCTATACACATACGTATATACAGTAACACTGGTAGCCATCCCGCCGCTATCTCCACCACAGGATGTCTGCGTTGGGCACGATAGAGGTTGTGGGAGCGGCGGCCCCCGTCAGCGATGATCTGGGGGAGGGGAGTCAGGAACCTGTGGATTACAAGGTGAAGGCCAGCATATTCTGGGACGAAATGGTAGGAGGATTATTATTGTCATTCAGATTTGAGAGATAGCATCAATCTATTTTGATGTTTTCAGGGGCGTTGCGGTTATTATCACCCTGACCCTGGATTTCCTTTCTGATATGTGAACGTCATATTAACCCTTATGCTGCTGGTGGCTAATTTGGCATATACAAAATGATGCAGAAAACTTCAAAAATGACAGATTATCTCTGACACATGGGTACTCATCTGAGAGTACTCAGCGAGAGCCATCTAATCAATACCAACATGACAGGGTTTATATGGTTTTCAAATATTTGGCATCATGTTCATGCCTGGAAAATGGGTGCTCATCTGAGAGTAGTCAGCGAGAGCTTTCCAATGAATACCAACATGACAGGGTTTAGATGGTTTGTGCTTTAGATAAATGTAGCCTCAGCATTGAAAGGGTTAACCTATTCATGCCTGTATCAGTCAAAAATGTCTGAAACTATTTGAGAGATATTTTTCTATAATGATGTTTTTGTTTGTTAGTTAATATCACTCTCATCCTGGACTTCCTTGACGTAAGCCTAATATCAACTATTGACTGACTCATTGCTGGTGTCTGTTTACAGTATCTATTTAACCCTTATGCTGCTGGTGGCTAATTTTGCCAATACAAAATGATATTAAAAAACCCTGAAAAATGACTGCAAACCTGGCATATGGGTACTCATCTGAGAGTACTCAGTGAGAGCTATCAATGAATACCAATATGATATGGTTTAGGTGGTTTTTTAGAAATCTTTGGGTCCTTGTTCTTTGGAATCAGCCAAATAATACCATACTTACATACTTTTAGTTGACCTGGCTAAGGTTATCATTTTCTAACATGAGGTTATTGTTACCTAAATGATTGACACTTCGCCAGGAAAACCGATACTGGAGCTATAGTCATCAAATTCCTTCAGTACGTAAAAGATTTTGAGGGAAATCGGCGGGATGAATTTTGTCCTAGACTCAATGGTGTGGTCCGGTTTTGCCGGTATACAGAAACTGATAGGTTTGGAGACAAGTTCGGAGAGAGCTCACAGGAGAACAAAAAGTGAAGGATCAGAGTCAGAAGAGGTATGTTTGGAAATGTCTTTGGAACTTTGTCACATATTTGATACAAGTTGATTTTGGAGAGGTTAAATTTGTCGTGCTATGAATGATTCTATATCCAAGGGAAACCTTTTTGAGAGCCAGTTTTGTATTCCTCACAAACAGTGGCATAGATTGCAGATCTGCAAATGAATCTGGCAGTTTCGGTGCTATCTTTTTAACTAAAATAGGTTTTTAAGATATTTGAAAGAAAATTGCTAATTATTTCTAGTTAATATGATTTCCCACCAAACATTTTCAGAATATATAATTTTATTCTTTAAATTATTTTGAAAAGTATAATAGCATTCAGGAGGAATTTTTAAAAAGGAAAAACCTGAACATGGATGGATTAATCAATTCAGAAATTTATCCATTTATGACTCAAGATCTCACTGATATGAATACTCAGGATCTACAGTATTTTTGAAAATAACTTAAGAATTAAGCACGAATTGTAAAAAATATTTACAGGATAGTTGTTAGCTGGTTTCTGATCAATACTTCATACATTTTCTAAACATCTCTTATGGTAAAGAGCTATTACTAAAATTGTCAGGCAGATTTGGTGCTACAGGCATGAGTGGGTTAATACTTTTAGGTTCAACAGCATGCAACATTAACCACTTGCCCCTTTGCAAGTGAATTCGGCAAAAAATAGCAACCGGGCAAGCAGAACAAGACCCCAACTTGCCCCGCTCAGCAAGTGAATTGTTTTGGTTTTTGAGTCCTCCCAATGTAATTAACTCACCTTTGTTTATTAACAGAGTGGCAGGGCAAGTGAAAATGCCAGCAGGGCAAGTAAACCTTAGGGAAAGCTTGCCCCGCTTGGCAAGTAATGTTTCGGAATATACGTTGCACCCTGGTTCAATGAGATGGTCAAACCAGTGCCAACTCCATGAATACTGTCATGTATGTATCTTATCTATAGCAATGACATATATAGATATCATAACTATAGCCCTAACTATGAATATATAGCTCTGAGTGTGAAAATCTGGCCTAGGAAAGGGAACCGTAGGCCAACAGTTGGAAAATATATTTCGCAGTTTGTTTATATTAGATTTTTGTACTGCAGTCTTAGGTAATTGGGTCAGGTCAATCGAGGACTTTCTACCAACAAGAAGTTGAATATATAACAACACAGGGACATTTTGATATTTCTCTTGCAGAAATGTCTTGCCATATCTTTGTTTGCATCCAAGATAGGTATTACTAAACATCGATGATGTCTTATTTTTTAACCCATTAATACATATCAGTGTGCAAAAGCAGCTCAACAATTTTGATGAAATAATTTTAAACACAGTTGGGAAAGTATTTGAAGGAGAGATGTTATTCAGAAAATTACCAACAACGATTCTTCAGATATTTTGTAAATTTATACTTAACCCTTACACTGCTGCAAAATGATGCAAAAAACCTGAAAAATAACTGAAACCCTGGCAAATTGGTAGTCATTTGAGAGTACTCAGTGAGACCTATCCAATGAGTACCAACATGACAGATTTTAGATGGTTTTCAAAAATCTTTGGGCCCTTGTGCTTTGGACGTAAGTATAGCCTCATTGGAAGGGTTAATTCTTTTATCAAATGAATCTCATATCCTGACGGCAGTCTTTAGAGGAACTCTTTATCATCACAAGGTTAATTAGAAGAGTGAATTTTCCGTAATTTGCTTGAAATAGATATGTGAAGAATTTCTTGACCAATTGATTTGGGTGTCTAGAAGTGTGATTTTCAAAAAAATATATATAAAATGGGTGTCTAAATTGATGCCTGAAGCTATTATCCATGACTCCCAATAATATGGTTCATTCTCTCAGAATTCCTGATATGGCTATAATGTATTTAACAATTGGCCTTTATTACTGTGTATAAACTAGGTAAATTCGGTTTATAGTCTTGTATCCACCGAAGTGCTCACACAACCTTCCTCCCCTAGCGGGCCTGTACACGGGGAAACCATTTCAATCTGCCGAGGGACATTCCAGAGCAACTGGCAGCATATAGCGCACAAGCTCTAAGCACTGCCTTATTAATGCTAGGTACCCATTTTGCAGCTGGGTAGTCTGAGGAAATATGGAATAAACTGTCTTGCCCAAGGACTATACTATATAGGATCAATGCAATGTTCTTTGGTGTTATACATATACTGTGTAGGTTCAAAGTTCTGTGTCTGTTGCCCACCCTTATCATCATCGCGCCTAATGGAATGTTTGTACTTATGTTTATTAAGTGTACTAAATATAGTACACTGTATGTATACATGTTGATAACATTGCCTCTCAGAATGACTCTATATCATATCTTTCCCAAGGTCTCACTAATACACCATGGCTTTGGTCCTTCAGTGTGACGATAAGATTGTATCAGTGCTATATTGTGGTCAAAGGGGAATCTTTCAAGATATGCTGGTCAATGTATTACAAAGACTTAGGCCTAGAAAAAAACATTGTTTGTTTCCTGTAACGGCCCGAAAAAAAATAGGGTAGGTAGGTTGGTAAAAAAAATATTTTGCACTATTCTTTTGGTGAAAATTTTGTGTTTTATGCATGTTTTACGTTTTTTTTTGGGAGTTTGGAGGACGAAAAAAAAAAATGGGGTAGGGATTTTTTTTAAATAAAAACTTGGGTAGGATTACAGGAAACAAACAACTTTTTTTTAGGCCGCCTTACAATGACTAATGGGCATACAAGGGTACCGTTTCCAGTTAGGTTGAAACAAAAAAAAAGTCAATCACCATATTTATATGCACTTGTCCTTGGCAACCTATTATGTATCAGGGATTAATCTTTATGGGAATTTATGGGCATTTGCACGGCCTGGAGCATGTGATTTTGCATGCAACCAGATGGTTATTTATAGAAGCCAGGTTTTTAAATTGACATATAAATTATCAAATAAGGCACTTTGAGGTCTTTTTTTTCAATTTCAGATCACATATAACTTTTATGGGTGAGCGTGATGCTTTTTAACATAAGATAGAAAGGCATGTATTGTTTATTATGGATTTAAGGATTTGAAAACCATTTTATTTTCTTTCAGTTTTGTTGCACTGTTTGCATATTTCTGGGTATTTGGGCCATTTACTATAAAAAAAAGAAGAAATTCAGCTTTCCCATTTGGGCAAGTGAAAATTAAATGTACTTGCCGAAAGCCCTTTTTTTCAAAAATTCACTTGCCAAGCGGGCAAGTACTTATATATATAGGTGCTTGTAACGTCTATCTCTGTATATATGCTTGTTTTCAAGCGCTGCTGTCAGTAGGCTAATTGCTTATGCACACTTGTATGTGTTATCTATTAGGTGGTGCTATACTTGTCTGTCTGTGTATCAACTACAGGATGTGACCCAAAAACACCGGCAAACCTATAATTGGTTTCTGAGTGCCAACACAAAATTATCTATATGTATGTTATCAGTAACATATCAGTCAGTCATCCCTCATTCGACCCTCCAATGTTTTAATATGAGAATCGGATTAAGCGGTTGCCATATTGTTGATTTTATCGTACCATTTTCATTTTCATACCTCTTACTGCCCTTTATTATTGCTGCTTTTTCAAGCTAATCAGCAAATTATGTACATTGGTATATATTGTTTATACAATGAATATCTCTAAAAAAATACTTTGAACACTTGAAACTGACATCATTTTACAGGCCTCAACGCTACTCAAAATAATACTGGCCACATAGGACCAGTAACACCTAGGATCCACTGGTCTTGCAAACATTTTACTGGTCCTACAATTCTTTCTTTAATATAACAAATGAAAACTAACATCACTTTTTATATATTTCATCTTCATTTATTTCAAAAGCATTTGGGAACATTCTTGAAGGTAAATTTGTTAACAAGAATGTTCTCAAATGTTTACTAGCCCTGTAGAACCAGTTGAGGTCTTTTTTTACTGGCCCTTACTGTTTTGGGGAAATTTCACTGGCCTGGGGCCAGTGGTTCGCTGTTAGCATGGAGCCCTGCTTTAGACCATTCTCGTCTGAAATGTACACATTGTCAGACACATATATCTCGATATAATAAAGTGAATTTTTTAGAAATGATTGTCCTGAAATAATTAGTAAGTCTCATTGGATTAAAATATAAAATACTAGATATGTTTTTTCAACATTTCTCTAATATCTAATAAGTAATATTCAAATTTGTCAGACTATTTTTTTGCACTTTAGATGCAAAATTGGATAATTTTGACTTGGTTTCGACCAGTTGGTAGCCTCGCAATTTGCCCAAGGATTGCAATGCTCAACCTAAGTCTCTGGAGTCCCCAGCAAGTAATAGCCCCTTAATTTTCGCATTCTGACTGTGTCATGATGATTTTTATGTCATTCCAGCACCTCCGTGGCCAAAGATTGCAATAGTCAACACAAGTCTCTGTAGTCCCAAGCTAGATTTTAATTAGCCCCTTAATTTTTCCATTCTGACTGTGTCATGATAATTTTTATGTCATTCCAGCACCTCCGTGGCCAAAGATTGCAATAGTCAACACAAGTCTCTGTAGTCCCAAGCTAGATTTTAATTAGCCCCTTAATTTTCGCATTCTGACTGAGTCATGATGATTTTTATTAGTGATAATCTGATCATCGATTATAATCGATCATCGGATTGAAAGGGTTTCGATTTCGATTAATCGATCCCAAAATTTGGCATCGATTATGATCGAAATAAACAGCAAATAGGATGTGTTTTGACTTGTCTTCCTGGACATATTTTGAATTAGTTTTTCGTCAAAAACAGTACCAGAAAATGTCCGAAATATTACTTACTTGGTGGTGGAAATAGCTGATAAGTGCTGCTGGGATGAAAGCGCACGCAACCGATTCTGATCGATCATCGATCGGTTGTACCCAACCGATGATTGATCATGAAAATCCGAGCCGATTCCTATCACTAATTTTCATGTCGTTCCAGCACCTCCGTGGCCAAGGATTGCGATAGTCAGCCCAAGGCTCTGGAGTAGGACTGTCATTCAAATCCATTTTTTTTTCAATTTGATCATTGACATCTTATTTTTCCATTCCGATTATTTTGATTCTATTTTGAAGAACTGCACTAATAAAATATTTTCAAACGTTCCACACTTATGATTTTTGTGGCTAGGATCCTAAGATTCTCACAATGCGAAGACAATGAAGGGTTCCTCAACACTTTTTGATTGAATACTTGAGTTCCTCTTCAAAATTCTTAGTATATAGTCTTGGCTTAAAATGCCAAAAGGCTACACAAATGTGTTTCGTTTAATTGACATAACAATTGACGTAATATTTTTTTGTCGATTAATTGGAAAAATTATTTTGATCGATCGATACTTTTCATATCAATACCAGTCCTGCTCTGGAGTCCCCAGCTATTGACTTATTTGACTATAACCTGTTGATTTTGTCTTTCTGGTTGTATCATGATTATTTATTTTTTGTCCTTCCAGGGCCTCCATGGTTTTGAGGAGTTAAGGAAGTACATCAAACAGGGCAATGAGTTCTGCCGCGAGGTCACTGCCATCATGCAGGAAAGGTAAGAATTCTACAGGGATCAACTTCAACCCATTAATGCTTAGGCCTAAAAGAAGAAATTGTTTGTTTCCTGTAACGGTCCGAAAAAAAATAGGGTGGGTAGGTCGGTAAAAAGGATTTTTTTTGATTATTTTTTTGGTCAAAAATGTGTGTTTTATGCATGTTTTTTTATGATTGGGAGTCGGGAGAGCCGAAAAAACTTTGGGGTAGGGATTTTTTTGAATAAAAAACTTGTTAGGGTAGGGTTACAGGAAACAAACAACTTTTTTTAGGCCTTATGCATTCCTCCAGAAATTGACGTCTGGACTTATGATATTTTTGACAATAACTTTGAAATTGAGAATGGTTTTACAAAATATTTGAATGAGATTTTTAGGTAATGTTCTGATCGACATTTCTCCATCAAATATTATCCTGACTTTGTTTTTGCCTGTGAAGTATCATTGAAATTGTGAGGCTGCTTTTGGTTGCTATGCGCATTAATGGGTTTACCCTTAATTATGCTGGTGGTGGCTGATTTGCCCAATACAAAATGATGCAATAAACCTGTAAAATTATTGAAACCCTAGCTGACAGATGGGTTTTTGAAGATGGACTTACACTTTGATATTGACCCATTAACACTCAAGAGTTCCTCCAAAATATTGTCTGCTACTTTCATACTTTTGGAAATAACTTGGGAATAAATCGAAAGTTCACCAAATATTTCAAGGAGAGTTGTTGTTTATCTTCTGAACAACATTTCTCCTTCAAATGTTTTCAAAAAGATGCATTTGTTAGGAAAATATTTCTTAAATTGTCAGGCCTCTTTTAGCCGCCCTGAGTGTAAATGGGTTAACATTTATGTAAAAATCTCAAAATGATCATATATTCACAACTCAACCCCGAAAGACTCCTTTTAACCCTTATGCTGCTGGTGGCTAATTTGGCCAATACAAAATGATGCAAAAACCTATAAAAAGATTGAAACCCTTGCACATGGGTACTCATCTGAGATTGCTCGGCGAGAGCTATCCAATGAATGTCAACTTAACAGGGTTTAGGTGGTTTTCCTAAATCTTTGCGTCCTTGTGCCCTGAACAAAAGTAGCCCTGTGCATTAATTGGAAGGGTTTAAAATGTAGGGACTTAAGTAGCAGTTTTTAGTACTTAGCTAAAGCTCCTGAAACGGCCTTATTGTGAAACATTGAAGAAGAACATTTTAATGCAATGGCTCACATAAATTACACTTAAATCTGCCCTAAATACTCATGCTACATTGCTTATGCTATGCCAGATATGTTAGGAATGGCTATTTTGGTCAACCACTGCTTGTAGTCACATGTGATAAGTTGGTCAACCGTTCCACTGGCCTACTAGAGGTTACTGTGTTTTACCATAGTACCTCTCAGTGCCATCTATCCACAAGGGATGACTTCTGAACATATAGAAGCCATAGGTTGAGGTTGAGCCTGTGTGCGTGTAAGCTAGGAGGATTGTGTCTGGGTCATGCTGCGTTAGCTGAAGTCTCACCTGGAGTAGTGCATGGGTATCAACAAAAACGTTCAGGTGAATAAGGCTTACCTGTACAGCACTCCCATGTGGTCTAACACTGACTCTCATAACAGGTTCTACCTGTAAGCCTACTCTCTACCTAGTGTAGTAAGCCCTGACTACTGCCTGGTGTAAGGGTGGTATCACTTATCTATAGGCCGTAGTCACCCTATATAATACCAATTGGCCAAATTCTTTATCACTACTTCATAGCCCTTATGCTGCTGGTGGCTAATTTGGCTATTACAAATTGATGCAAAAACCTGATATGACTGAAACCCTTGCCAATGGGTATTGATCTGTGAGTTCTCAGCGAGAGCTCTCCAATGAATACCAAAATGACAGGGTTAAAAAAGATGCTTTTCAAACATCTCTGCACCCTTGTGCTTTGGACAAAAGTAGCCTCAGCATTGGAAGGGATAGATTTGTCTTATTTTAGTTGTGGTTATTTCACATTTCTTCCTCCTTGTTAACTAGACTTGTAGGGATATCTAAGCAGTAGGGCTCAAAATTATTTTTATTTCAAGGAAGCCCAATTGCACCTGTGCTGTGTATAGAAACCGGTACGTCTTTGGGCTCCTTTTAGATATTTGAGGGAGCTGCAGGAGAATTCAAGCGAGCCCTGGGCTCCCAGCTCCAGCTTATTTCAAGCCCTTAATTTGCAGTGATAATTCAATATTGTAATAGTCCTTGCTAGTTGGACAAGGGCTACCACTATTGCCTTAGAAGACCAACACATGGAATGGAAACCAGCCGGTCAACCTGAACATGCTAGCCTCAACCAGTGTCAATTAATAGTCGCTAATAGGTGCTCTGGGCACCCCCAGCAGGTGGTGGAGATAAGGTTTCTCTGTAATGTAATCGATGCGGGAGCCCTGATTGGTCCTTGTTCCCACGTGACCTCGTGCTGCTGCCTTATCTGCTAGTCCTGGCATGAGGCTAGCATGTAACTATAGGGCATATAGTAATTGGTCTCTCGTTACATATCCATTCTTTTCTTAATCCAAGCTATTGCTAAGCCACTTGCAGGGTCTTTGCCAGCATTTAGAAACTGGATGCACAAAATTGTAAAATATTTGGGCACGCTATTTTTCAAGGCAAACCACAATATAATAAGATCAAAACCATAAACATGATCTTCTATATTAAAATAAGGTATAACATCATGGGAATTATATTGCGGTGGGAAAACATAAGTTATATGCTTGAATTTGACATTTTTACTCACAAAAATGTTTGGGTGTCCTGAGGGGGGATTTTTTATGGTTTGGTTGTCGATCCAAATGATGCCCAGATGCCTTGCTGGCTAAGACTTAGCCTGGTCCTAGGCCAAGAAATTGATTTCACTTCTTGAATTACTTACTTTATGTTTATATACCATTCTAAGATGTCTACCCAGATTTAGTTCTAATATTGGCTCACCAGGTGGCCAACATGGGTTCATTTTAGATTTCTGATTCTGACTGACCAGGGTGACCACCATTGGCGCCATCTATCAACAGCAACTAAAACTAACACCTAAATTTGAGTAAAAGATAGACCAGAACAGAGAAAAGCAGCATTTTAGTAAATCATAGATTAGTAGCTAGGCTAGCTAAGACTATGACCTTTCATCCCATGCTGTTTGTGTGGAGGCCTGGTGTTGTTTTAGACCAGCAGTCAGGGTGGAACGCATTACATAAACACTGACTGCTCACTACTGGTCAGTCATAGCTAATTAACCTACCAGCAGGGTTTTCCCTAGCCTAGATGACTAGAGCTGGCTTATTCTTCTCCAACTAGTCATTACTTTGCTACTAGTCAAGTCATTATAGTACTTTTCCGATTTGCCAGATGGCAGCACTGCTGAATTCTTTTGTGGCTGTTAAGCCACAATATCCAATAACAAACATCTGGTGTGGAAATTAAGAACTAAACTGGACTCATTAAGCACAGTGAAGTTATGAAGACAGCAAGCAATATACAGAAATACAAACAGTGTCTTAGCCAGGATTTAGAAACTGGGTGCCTAAAATTGGCAGTTGTAAAATTTTGGGGCGCCCAAATATTTAAGGGGATCACAATATCCCATATTTCAACCGTAAACATGTATCAATTCATCAAAATAAGGCATGATATCATTAATCAATGTCATGGGAATTATAAGGAGATGAAAAAATTCAATTATAAGCTTGAGATTGGGATTTTTAGAAATTCCACACAAAAAAAATTGGGTGTCCTGAGAGGTTCTTTTTAAGGGTTTGTGCGTCCAAAAAGGCACCCAGACGCCCTGCTGGCTAAGACCATGAATACAAATGTATCCAGCCTGGTATCGAGGCTAGGTTTTCCCCCATAAAGCAAATATTGTACAAGGGTTCAGCATAACTTCCTACACCCATTGGAAGCATGCAACATAACCACTTGCACCGTTGCAAGTTGCAAGTGAATTCGGAAAAAAAATGGCAATCGGGCAAGCAGAGCAAGACCCAAACTTGCCCGCTCGGCAAGTAATGTTTTTTTCGGCAGTCAGTCCTCGCAATTATGTAACTCCCCTTAGTTTCAACGAGTGGCGGGGCAAATGGAAGTGCGGGTGGGGCAAGTAAACTTTAAGGGCAGCTTGCCCCGCTCGGCAAGTAATGTTTTGGAACCTATATTGCACCCGTGCATTGCCAATTATGGAATTCATGCTGGTTAGTCATAGGCAATTAGCCTATCAGCAGGAGTTTTCACCCACACAGCACATTGTACAGGGGCTCAACATAACTTCCTACACCCACTGGTCAATTTAGTAATTCATGCTGGTTTGTCATAGGCAGTAAGCCTACTAGAAGTAGTAGTTTCACCCATACAGCACATTGTGCAAGGGTTCAACATAACTTCCTACACCCATTTCCCAATTTCGTAATTCATGCTGGTTTGTCATAGGCATTTAGCCTACCAGCAGGAGTTTCACCCACACAGAACAATGTACAAGGGTTCAACATAACTTCCTACACCCATTTCCCAATTTCTTAATTCATGCTGGTTTGTCATAGGCATTTAGCCTACCAGCAGGAGTTTCACCCACACAGAACAATGTACAAGGGTTCAACATAACTTCCTACACCCATTTCCCAATTTCTTAATTCATGCTGGTTTGTCATAGGCATTTAGCCTACCAGCAGGAGTTTCACCCACACAGCACAATGTACAAGGGCTCAACATAACTTCCTACACCAACTCGGCCCATTTTGTAACTCACAGTTTTCGAGGTAATGTTACCACAAACGCATCTATGCGTGTGTGGCATTGGAAGGGTGAAATTCAACACACCATCTCTGAAATACTAAGTTACTCTGCATGGTTATTTTATGTAACCCCTTTTGTGGCCTCTAATTCAAAACTTTACTATCAACTCCTGTTAATGTTTGACTGTTTTCTGTTGATGTTTCAGGGCGGAGCTGGAGGAAGTGTATGCAAAAGGACTGGGCAAGCTTGGAACCAAGATGAGCAAGGCTGCCGGCGGAAGTATAGGGTAAGTTAGACCAGGCTCCTCGGACCTGAAAGGATAACGTTATCCATGTTGTAGTACCAGCAATGGCACATAGGTGGCACCACATGGTTCTATGCTTGATGCCAAGATGAGCAAAGCTGCCGGAGGAAGTATAGGGTAAGTTAGACCAGGCTCCTCGGACCTGAAAGGATAACATTATCCATGTTGTAGTACCAGCAATGGCACATAGGTGGCACCATATGGTTCTTCTCAGCTTGGTGCCAAAATGAGCAAAGCTGTAGGAGGAAGTATAGAGTCAGTTAGACCACTGTCCTACGCTCTGAAATGATAACATTATCCATGTTGTAGTACCAGCAATGGCACATAGGTGGCACCATACCTTCTCAGCTTGGTGCCAAGATGAGCAAAGCTGCCGGAGGAAGTATAGGGTCAGTTAGACCACTGTCCTACGCTCTGAAATGATAACATTATCCATCTTGTAGTACCAGCAATGGCACATAGGTGGCACCATATCTTCTGAGCTTGGTGCCAAGATGAGCAAAGCTGCCGGAGGAAGTATAGGGTAAGTTAGACCAGGCTCCTCAGACCTGAAGGGATAACATTACCCATCTTGTAGTACCAGCAATGGCACATAGGTGGCACCATATCTTCTGAGCTTGGTGCCAAGATGAGCAAAGCTGCCGGAGGAAGTATAGGGTAAGTTAGACCAGGGGCATACGCTCTGAAATGATAACATTACCCATCTTGTAGTACCAGCAATGGCACATAGGTGGCACCATATCTTCTATGCTTGGTGCCAAGATGAGCAAAGCTGCCGGAGGAAGTATAGGGTAAGTTAGACCAGGCTCCTCAGACCTGAAGGGATAACATTACCCATCTTGTAGTACCAGCAATGGCACATAGGTGGCACCATATCTTCTGAGCTTGGTGCCAAGATGAGCAAAGCTGCCGGAGGAAGTATAGGGTCAGTTAGACCACTGTCCTACGCTCTGAAATGATAACATTACCCATCTTGTAGTAGCAGCAATGGCACATAGGTGGCACCATATCTTCTATGCTTGGTGCCAAGATGAGCAAAGCTGCCGGAGGAAGTATAGGGTAAGTTAGACCAGGCTCCTCAGACCTGAAGGGATAACATTATCCATGTTGTAGTACCAGCAATGGCACATAGGTGGCACCATATGGTTCCTCTATGTTTGGTGCCAAGATGAGTAAAGCTGCCGGAGGAAGTATAGGGTAAGTTAGACCAGGGGCCTACACTCTGAAATGATAACATTACCCATCTTGTAGTACCAGCAATGGCACATAGGTGGCACCATATGGTTCCTCTATGTTTGGTGCCAAGATGAGTAAAGCTGCCGGAGGAAGTATAGGGTAAGTTAGACCAGGCTTCTCGGACCTGAAAGGATAACATTATCCATGTTGTAGTACCAGCAATGGCACATAGGTGGCACCATATCTTCTGAGCTTGATGCCAAGATGAGCAAAGCTGCCGGGGGAAGTATAGGGTCAGTTAGTCCAGGCTCTTCGGACCTGAAATGATTACATTACCCATCTTGTAATTTTGACACTGCAACAATCAGATTGAGATGACTTCACGACAAAATGCTTGAAAATCTTTGTGTAATAGAAACGGTTTGGATTTTGAAATATTGGGGATTAGTTAAAGACATTTTATTGTGTTATTTATTTTAGTTATTATTATTATTATTAGTAGTAGTATTTTTATTATTATTATTATTATTATCATTATTATTATTATTATTATTATTATTATTATTGTTGTTGTTGTTGCTGTGGTCGTCGTCATCGTCATCATCATCATCATCATCATCATCATTTATCTATTATTATTTTCATTATTTTTCCTAAACTATGGGTAAATGCAAATCATGAGATTAGAATTTATAATACAGAAACATTCCTTTATATTATCAGGAATTTAACCGTATGTGTAGTTAATTAGTTCGATTGAATAGAGACCAAAAAAAGCTTCATCTCAAAGTACTGTATTGAACTAACTACTGTAGAACACACGTATGATGCTTCATAGCGTATCTTTATGTTAGCGACAGTAGCCGCCGCTGACAGTGCCAAAGTACAGAGAAAAAAGTACAGCGTTTTTATACATAGCGAAGCAGAACCATACGCTATGTACGCTTTATATAAACAGACGTGTAAATTGTGTGTTCTACAGTATAACTTGTGAACATGTTGTAATTAAATAATCCTTTTGTTTTAGCACGCTGTCTGCGGCCTGGGCGATGGTGGGTGATGAACTGGAGGCAGAATCCAAGGTCCACAAGTAAGTCATGATAAATAAAGCTTTATATGTAATACACTGTTTACCCTTATGCTGCTGGTGGCTACTTTGGCCAATACAAAATGATGCAAAAAAACTGAAAAAATGATTGAAACCCTGGCATATGGGTACTCATCTGAGAGTACTCAATGAGAGCTATCCAATGAATACCAACATGACAGGGTTTAGATGATTTTCAAAACTTTTGCGTCCTGGTACTTCGGAGGAAAGTAGCCTCAGTACTGGAAGGGTTAATCCATTCCCATGAGGAGAGTAGGCAAGATAACATTTAAGGACTGTTTCATTTAAAAGTGTCGGGGGAACAGAAGCTTTTTTAAGGGGGGGGAGGGGTCGAAATCTGAATTATATTGCCAAATTTTGATCTTTGGCTGGAGGGGGGGGGGTGGTTTTTGGGGGTTTATTTTAAAGTTTTTATTTAGCTTCCGTTCCTCCCCCCCCCCCCTTCACTTTTAAATGGGATGGCCCCAAGGGACTTATTAATTACTAAGCAATAGTTAACCCAATTAAGCGCATAGAACTGGCTGACTAGTTTGGTGATGTGGCCTTTTATGAAAGCCCTTTTGAAAAGGAATTGATTTTATGTTCTCAAAACTTTTGTTGTCTCGCATGATGACCTTTGTATATAATTCCTTTGCCAAAACAATACATATTTCCTACATACATGCTCATTTAGAAATCAATTTGATGTAATTGTTTTTGATACTATTTTATATATTTTTCTTCCATTACAGGAGTCTGGCAGCAGCGTTAGCTGAAGATATATACAAACCAATGAAAACACTGACAGAAACACAGCATAAAACAAGAAAACCCGTAAGAAATTCTCATGATTTAAAGATTAATTGTTGCCTTTCATAATTTATAACAGAAACAATTACTCTACGTACTAATATTAAACGAGAAAACCTGTAGGAAGTTACCATGATTTATTTTTACTTTTCATAAGTTATAACAGAAACAATTACTCTAGATACCATTATCGATCATGTTATTTTCCATGTCTGAGATTAAACGATCCGGTCTTTATCAGAATTTTCGGAATCTTAACCCATTAACGCTCACAGCAGCCAAAAGCAGCCTGATAATTTTGATATAATCTTGCAGTCAAAAGCATAGATAGGAAAATATTTGATGGATGAATGTTAATCAGGACATTACCAATAACTCTCCTTTAAATATTTTGTGAGATAATCATCAATTCAAAAGTATTTGTCAAAAGTATCGTAGATCCAGACGACATGCTGGAGGAACGGTTAAGCATTAATGGGTTAATTTGCTGATCATGATCACATGTAATTGGCATATTAAAAACAACAGTGAACTGTTGCATATTGACCTAATTAGGTAACCTGGTACTGCAGTGATGACTGACTGAGGGCATAGCACCACATCTACCTACTTTATGATAAAAATGATTAAAGGACAATTATACCATGAATAAAGTATAGGCCCAAATAGTTCCTTAGGGTATTCTCTACTTAAACCCAGTTCCCACCATTGCCAACCTTGATACAAGAAGTGTAATGCTGTTTAAAGACATCCTAACACACACGAAATAGAGGTACTGGGAGTGGCCATTTTATTCTATTAATAGCTTATCTTATGCTGTCTGGTACCCATATGTCATTAGCAGTAAGGTAGCTATTTGGGCCTATGTTTTATTTATGGTGTAACTGTCCTTTAAATTTGCAGGGGAGAGTGGACGGTTTACACTAGTTGGTGTTTAATCTCATCTCAGCTCCTGATGAGTGAAGCAAAAAAACCAGGCACTTGTCAGTATCAATGACAATTTACCCTGTCAATTCCTCAATCAGAGTGTAATAAACGTGTCCTGTTTTCGTCATGATCCCCCTACACATGGCTGACATCTGATATGCCTGTTAATGTGATGAATTTGCCAATCTGAAGCTTTTCAGAAATTTCTGAATCGTATTTTACCGATGACGTCTAATCGGTTATTATCGGCAAAAATAAGCATTGGTAAAATTACAGGATTTACACTTAAAAGAGTTACATAGTGCAGAAAGTAAATAATGCTTCAAAGTGAAAAAATAATTTGTCTGCACTTTTTACAACTCTGGATTCCTGAATTTACTGATAGTTGTTTTACATCTTCTTTTCAGATTGAGGCAGTAGTAGATAAATCTTTGAAGTCTTTCATGGACCGGAGAAATGAAGAATATAAGGTAACTATATTTGTATTCCATCTGTTAGGGATCTAAATAGTTTGTGTAAGTCCAAATGTGCGAAATGCCAGAGAGCTTTCTTATTTGGGTCCGATTATGATAATTGAACACAATTTGGCATGTTTGAACAAAAAAAATATATATATATATGTAAAAAAAACAAAAAACTTGCAGTTCCATTAATCTGGATAGTCAAAAGTCCAGCTGATCAGAACACCTGGGAAAAGATAATGAACTTACCTGTCATTGGCCACCCTAGGGAGATTTTACTGCACAACCACTACATAGAATATGTCCCAACACGGACACTGAGATCCACATCCAAGAACTTACTCTGCCAGCCGAGAACCAACATGAAAACCTACGGTGACAGATCATGTGCCCCAAAACTATGGAATCAGCTCCCATATAATATTCGGTCAGCTGGGAGTGTGGCAATCTTCAAACGACAACTGAAAACACATCTGTTCAAAGATGTATTTATCAAATAATTATGTGGATATCAACATCTATCCTTTGACAATGAATGTAATGTGCCTTTGAGCATGTTTATATGGAAAGGGCGCAATATCAAATGACAATATTAATATTACAATAAATAAATATTATTATTATAGAGATTGATGAAAATGGATCCACCTCTCTCGCTGAGCAAGTGCTCTTTGCCATGACCGTTTACCTCAATTCATAGGGTACCACAGCGCAATGTACGATCTATAGTCAGTGTGGTGTTTTACAGAGGTACCTTATAAATCAAAGTAATAGGGTCCCCACAATTTTTATTTTTAGTCGATCTTTGGTCATTCAGATGTATCGATGACTGATCTTGAAAATTGTGACCGATTTCGAACACTTCTAAATAGTTAGATAGTTGCCCTATCCGGCTGCTATACTATTAGAGCAATTCGAGGGAATTCAGGTATATCATTTCATGAAAATTCAGACAAACTGGTTTACTCCATTTCATTATTTCATTCACTCGGTAGTTTCTATGAGGATGGACTTGAAGTGTTTTATATTTTTTTCCTCTTAATAAGGCCACTCCAATTTAATTACTTGTCTTACGAGCTTTTTTTGGAAAAAAAATCCTGTCAGACTCCAAAAAAAAAGAAAAAAAAGTGATCTTCGGTGTCTTATGGACGAAAGTGGTTTTGAAATTTTCTGTCAGACTCCAAAAAAAAAAAAAAAAAAGTGCAAGTTTTAAGAATATTCTTTGTAAGTGTGATTCAATCGACTACAGGAAGCTATCATTGCTGTAGTAGAGCCTCAGACTTGAGGAGGTATACCTCCCACCCTACAGGTTACAGGGATTAATAGATTGATTGATTTTATTTAGTTGAGAATAGCCTGATAGAAACATATCGCTACCAGTCCTAGTCGTCAGACTCTAAAAAAAAATTAAAAAATTAAAAAAGTCACATTTTTCAACTTTTTTTTTTATTCTGAAATGGCTCATTTCCTACCTCCTGAGCACGTAAGACAAGTAAATAAATTGGAGTGGCCTAAGATGTTTTCTATTTTTTTCTTTTCCACCAATGTAATTTCGCACATTCATCTTTTTCAGTCAAAGAAACTCTCATTTACACTTACAAAGGAAAGGGAAAAGCTGTACGACCAGTCATCCAATGCCAAATCTGGTAAAATCAAGTCTTCAGATAAAGAAGTGCATAAAGTAAGTCTTGTATGAATTTAATGATGACACAGGAATCTGAATATTGATTTTTAGAACACAGTTTGAGTTGGCAAGAGCAGAGCTGTCATCATATCAATCACCCTATATCATGAGATTTCTTGTTATTATCTGTGTGGGCCTTTTTCATGGCATTTTTTTGTAGTTCCAATTCTGACCACCAGGGGGCAGGTTAATGTTTTAGCCTATAGCTAGGAGTAGGCTATTAGGGGTAGATTTATAAATGGGAAAATCATAATCATAAAGGTTGGATTTAAAAAAAAAATAGACTACCAGGAACGTATCAGGTTTCTTCATATCACATATCCTATTAGACTTGCTATAAGTCTGTATTAAATCACTCTGAGTCTTACTTTTATACTCTGAGACCAATTTCTAGGGTCTAAATTTCCGAGAGAATTTGCGGTACTTACCATCTAGTTTAGTGGTGGCATTATACCTAACTCAGCCTGAGAACCAGGCTTGAATTCCATCAAAAGTTGGCTACTTTGCGATCATGCATCAGGAATGTGGTAATGAATTTGGAATTTGTTTTTCGTCACATTTATGCCAATTGTGGCTAATGCGTGACTAGCCAGTTGTATGTAGTGGAGGAAACCAGAGTCCCTGGTGAAAACATACGCCTAACCCCAAGTCACTGGCAACTTTCTCTCGTGCCCAGAACAGCGCCTTAGACCACACAGCCATCAGAGCAGGCCCAAATATGGTGATGAAGTCAGGAGAGCTGGAAAATATACAAGAGGTTGTCCGGACCAAGGTTAAATTGACAAAAAGTTTTATATCTCCTTCATGTTATTGATTCATGTTGTTATGTTATCTAAAGGCTTCTATATTTCTTTCCTCTTATGTTCCTGGCTTTTTTTAGTTTGAACCAGGAAGTTCAGGGGTATTGAAGTAAGGGAGTATGATCACGATTGTGGTTTATTGATAAAGCATGTCTGGACATGATCATCAAATAGAAATGGTCGCATGACTTGACTGTGCTATCATCAACATATGATCGAAACAATTATTATTATTTTTTTTGGGGGGGGGGGGGGGGGCTAGTCTTGCCTTCGTGGCCACTTAACCCTTATGCTGCTGGTGGCTAATTTGGCCAATAGAAAATCATGCAAAAACCCTGAAAAATGACTGAAACCTTGCCAAATGGGTACTCGTCTGAGAGTGCTCAATGAGAGCTATCCAATGAATACAAACAAGACAGGTTTTAGATGCTTTTCAAAAATCTTGTTTGCATTCTTGTACTTTGGGCGAAAGTAGCCACAGCATTGTAAGGGTTAATGAGTGGAAGCATGGCACTGTACACCAGAAAAGCCAAATACAAAATGATTCAGAAAAATGACTGAAACCCTGGCACATGGGTACTTATCTAAGAGTACTCAGCAAAAGCTTAAAGGGTTAAATGCGTTTCTCCTTTCTCTTTGAACAGTTAGAAAAAAAGATCCGGCAGGCGGAGGAATCCCTAAAGAAATCCGATAAGGACTACTTGAACGCGTGCCAGAAAGCGGAGAGTGCTCGGCAGGAGTGGGAGGGAGCTGTATATAAGGTCAGTAGGTCAAGGTCAAGGTTATAGGCATCAAGGTCAAGCCAAGTAGAGGTCAAGGAAATAACCTTCTTGTTCCTCCTGCCAACTGTAATGCATTTTTAAATTCAAAAGTTTTTAAATTCAAAAGTTGTTATTGGACTTAAAATTGAGTAAAGTTAATTTGAAGATAATCATGTGGTTATGTGATAATGTTCAGGACTTGATACAATTTTGTGGCAAGTTGTTATATGGCAGCAATTTTATTGAACCAGTGCACGACTTGCAGTGTTTGACTGAATCCCTTTTTAATTAGTTCACTAAGGGAGATTTGCCAAGGTCGTGGAGATATTTTATTGTAAATATTTTAACAATATTCGTCCAAGATGTGACGGGTTCACATCAGATGTTTATAAAAACTCTTGACCCTTCCGATGCTGAGCTACGTGATAGATAGACCCCAAGGAAGCTGAGGTGTATGGGATATACCCAAGGTGTTAGAGCCGAGTAACCCCGAGGGGATCCCATACACCACAGCTTCCGAGGGATCTATGTGGCTTGTACCACAGTTGACTGCCTTCCACCAATCACAGGTCGAGAAAAGTATACCCTTGGTTAACACCTTTGGTTTTAGGCAGCTTAGAGAACAAAGGCTTGAAAAGTGTGGGTTATGTAATAGAAAGAACACGAGGGGCCGTGGGTTATGGGGGAAAACCCAAGGTTCCGCACGAGGGAACCGAGGGTGGTCCCCCATAATCCACAGGTCCCGAGTAGTTCTTTCTCACTTGTAGCATGGCCAGCTCCCTTTAGGCAATCTCAGGCCGAGAGAAAGGTAGGCTCCAGAACACAGGAAGTATGGGAAAGGAATAGTGAAGGTTTAGGGATGGGAAGGCATGCAGATTCCTCTCGATTATCTGACATGATAGGACACATAGTTTAGTGAACATCTCTGTGTGGGTAAGACAAAGACAGCTAACTGTGTTCTTCAGGAAATAAGAACACACTTTTCGAGGCCTGTGATTGGCTGAAGGGAGCAGGCCATGCTACAAGTCCTATAACCCTACACTTTTCGAGGGCTCTGATTGGTGGAAGGCAAGCAACTGTGGTACAACTTTGTCCAAAGCACAAGGACCATCTAAACCGTGTCATGTTGGTATTCATGTTGGTATTCGCTAAGTACTCTCAGATGAGTACCCATGTTCCAAGGTTTTAGTCATTCTTTAGGTTTTTTGCATCATATTGTATTGGCCAAATTAGCTAGCAGCAGCATAAGGGTGAACCCTTATGTTTCATGTGGCTAATTTGGCCATTACAAAATGATGCAAAAAACCTAAAGAATGACTGAAACCCTGGAACATGGGTACTCAGCTGAGAGTACTCAGTGACAGCTATCCAATGGTTTTAGCCAGAAGGGCGTCTGGGTGTCTTTTTGGACACCCAAACCATTAAAAAAAAAAAACCTCAGAACACCCAAATTATTTTGTAAGGAATTTCTGAAAATGTCAATCTCAAGTATGTAATTGAAATTTTCATCTCCATATAATTCCCATGACATTGTATAGGGATGTCATGCTTTATTTTGATAGATTTATACATGTTTATGGTTGACATCTGAGTATATTGTAGTCCCCCTTAAAAATTTGGACGCCCCAAAATTTTACAATCTCCAATTTTGGGCACCCAGTTTCAAAATCCTGGCTAAGACCCTGATCCAATTAATACCAACATGACAGGGTTCAGATAGTTTTCAAAAATCTTTGCGTCATAGTGCTTTGGACGAAAGTAGCTTCAGCAGCATAAGAGTTAAGCATTAGGGGGTTAATATGGGAGAGTGTTGAACAATGCTAGGATGTGCCTATTGTGTATTGTGTGCTTTTGTTGAACGGAGCAGTCCAGCGTTGCCATGGAGAGAGTGGAGGATGCCCGCATCACAGCCATGAAGGACCTTCTTTCTAAATACCACAACCACCTGACCAGTTACTTGCCGCAGCAGTACGAAGTGAGTCGACGGCTGCTGCCGCCACCTGCTGGCCAACGTAGACACTAGTAGCTGGCTTGTCATCCACCCCCTCAATTTATGCTAAGCTGTTATGATGATCACCCTGCACACCCAGTCAGTCTGACATGTTGGTATAAGATTAGGGGTGTCATTGATATCCTATTTTTCCCGATTTGATTAATTGCTATACTCTTTCCAATATATCGATTCTATCCGATTCGGTTCGATACCCCGTGTCTTGGCTATATGCCTGAGTAAAATACACCATTCCTTCTAATTTCTCTTACAAAAGCCGTAGAAAATACTTCAATATTTAGTCAGAGTTTTACTTTGCATTAGTTAAACAGGAAAACGTATTGGAAAAATGTATTTTTTAATAATAACCATACAGCATTATTGGGTTACAGAATATGGATTATTTCTTTTCGATACCCAACTTTCGATTTGATTTGATTGACAAAGTGAAAATGTTGATTTATCGATTTGTCGTTATCGATGACATGCCTAGTTGAAATGAATATTTCTCGTAATAAGTATCAGGTTTCTCTATCTAAATCCACAAACCGATATCAATATGTTGTGTTTATTCAGCAATTTTAACAAGTATTTGAAAATTCTATGTGAATCGTGCATTAGAAATTTGATCTAAAATCTCCACACTCTTGGAAGAAGTGGGTTAACCCTTTCATGCTGGTAGCAACTATTTGTAAAGAGTGGGGAATTTCTTTGTGGTAATGGTTTTCCAATCTCATCGCGATATGACCTAAGCTTTTGAAAGTGGTGTAAAAAACAATTCCTTCTTCCTTCGTCCTTTTCGTAACTACTCCTTTGGTTTTAATGAATCCTTTGCCAACATGTCGGACAGCCTGTGCCATCACCAATACTACTGCTTTGTTAAGTTTTTGTTATCGCTTATGCCTGTTGTTGTTGTAGTTGTTGTTGTTGTTGTTGTTGCCATGATTTAGTATAATTGTTTTGTTGCTTTTAGGGCTGTTCTAATCTCCAAGGTCTAGAGGAGGAGCGAATCACTCACATGCAGGAATATATCAATAAATACAATGAACATTTATCAGTATTGGGACCAAAAATTATCACAGTAAGTCCTTTGTATGCTTCGAATTGTGTTTTATTTTCAACGGAAGTGTGTTTGCTATTGTGAGACCTTTCCACTTTCTGTTGATGGTATGATTTGTGATTGTGATATTTTTAAAAGGAGAATTATTGTTTCGATTCTGATTGATATCGCAAAATATAAATTAAAGAAAAAAAACATTTGAAAGTACAAACAATTTGCTACATATAATTTCATATTTCTCTTCACATGTTGGATTGCAGAAGTTGAAATATTACATTTTGGTTTCCAAATATTCAATTTTTTTCTAGAAAATTCTAGTATTAAAGGAGGACATTTTTTACTTCGGTCACAATATATTGGATGTGATACTAATTGCCCTAAAGATCTTCGTTCACTTCAACGGAACCACTTTTTCAAATAGCATTATTACATTTTTCACGCTGTGGCGCCATCTATTGGCGTGGTTTTAGTTGACTAGGAGAAAATTATTGTTGTGTTTTTTTTTTGCTATACCTTATCATAGAAAGAACCAGGTAAGCTTTGTCTGCTAACTGGTTCCTTGGAGCTTGGGTACCAGTTCCCTGGTTCGTTTCTCCTGTTCATATGCAGAACATTTAGTGTATGAATGGCATTAAGGCATTTATATCCATTGTCTGGTAAGGATACAACCATTTACCGTGTAAGATTTTGAATATAAATATTTTGAATATAAATATTCAAAAACAATTCATCCAAGTAAATAGTAGCAGTACTTAGCTTATTTGCTGGAAAAGTCAATTCACAAAATTATAAGACAAGAAAAACAAACTTATTAGTCATCATCCTCAGATGCTAATTTTTACATAGTTGTCTCATTTGATAGTTTTTCATCAAAACAATTCTTACCATTTTATTTGTGTCACCCTGGGCAATTCTCAGTTTGGTTGCATGGCTCACAAAATAAATGATACTACACTGTCAGTTTTTTTTCCAGCATAGCTCTAAATTCCCTGTTCCTTGTTGAGAAGATACCCATGCACAAACACTGCTTTATGCTTTTATATGGGGAACAGCCTTTTCCCCTTCCAAATTCCACCCCCTTCAAGACCCCTTATTAACCCCCCTTCCTATATTACCAAGCACCCATAGTAATTGCTAAGATACTGGTGTGTGTATAGAGTAAAGTTGTGATTGACCCTTCCAGTGCTGAGGCTACTTTCGTCCAAAGCACAAGAATGCAAAATATTTTGAAAACCATTTGGACCCTGTCATGTTGGTATTCATTTGATAGCTCTCACTGAGTACTCTCAGATGATTACCCATATGCCAAGGTTTCGATCATTTTTCAGGTTTTTTGTATGATTTTGTATTGGCAAAATTAGCCACCAATAGCATAAGGGTTAACATTTTTTTTATTTCGTTGTAAGCTATATAATCTTTAAATGATTTATTGAGCTCTGTGTTTATAAGCATGTGTTAAGATCTTGTATTGTTTCTTTTTTTTTGGGGGGGGGGAGGGGGTTTACTAACATGCTTAAACAGTCCAAGTAGTACATTTATATTCAATAAGGTTCATTGGAACGTCTTTACGCCTTCTGGATTCAACCCACAAGTATATTTGATGAGAACTTTTGAATTGAGAATGATTTACAATTTATTTGAAGGAAAGTTTTTTCTAGTTTTCTGATTATCATGTTTCCTTCACATATTTAATTCCCTAACAATGTGCTTGCTTTCAAGATTTCATCAAAATTGTCAGGCTTCTTTTGGTTACTGTGAGCATTAATGGGTGAAAGTGTGATAATGCGGCTCTGTAATTTGATTCACCTCCGGAATTTCCATTTTTCCAAAATTTAACTTTTAAAGCAATTGTACAAAAAAGAACAATAAACTTGATGTGAAGGTCTTCATTTTTCATATATATATTTCATTTTCTTTTTTGGAAGGTAAAATTGGTAATTGTTCAGATTTTATTTTCTTGAGGTTTAACTTTTAAAGCAATTATACAAAAATGGACAATAAACATGATGAGAAGATCTTCATTTTAATGTTTTTCATTTTTTTTTTGGAAAAGACAAAATTGGTAATTGTTCTGATTTTTTGATTTTTTTCTATTTTCTTTTTCAATTTTCTTTTTTTTTTTCTTTTTTTTTTGGAAAGACAATACTGAGAATTGTTCAGATTTAAAATAATTTGATTTATTTGTTTGTTTGTGTAGTACGATGCTAGTGAATGCCTTGATGCTAAGCAGTGACATATTATTTCCATTTTCTAGAGCTGTGACAAGCTTGGCGAGGCAGTATTAAGTGTCAACCTACAGCAGGACCTCCGTACTGTGGTGGACCAGAAAAGTACCGGACCCAACATGCCAGAGCAGATACTGCTAGATTGTTATGTAAGTTATCACCCTTCGTACGCTGAGACTACTTTAGGTTGGAGAAAATTGAAGGTATTCTTCACAAGCTGTCAGACCAATGCCTGGATTAGGGGTGTTCAAAGTCTGGGCTCCTGTAGCACATACAATTGTCCCTCGAGCACAGCAATATATGGTGGGCATTGTGTGACATTCAGTTTAACCCTTCCAGTGCTGGGGCTACTTTCGTCCAAAGCTCAAAGAAGCAAAGAATTTTGGAAATTAATCTAAACCCTATCATGTTGGTATTCATTGAATAGCTCTCGCTGAGTACTTTCAGATGAGTACTCATGTGCCGGGGTTTCAATCATTTTTCAGGTTTTTTGCATCATTTTGTATTGGCCAAATTAGCCAACAGCAACATAAGGCTTAAACCAATTACACCTAAAAAGTTTCTGTGAGTTCGAAACTGTCATCTGCATCTATGATACTTTAAAAAATAACTCTGAAATTAAGATTGGTTTCAAAAGATGGTTGAAGGAGAGTTGTCGCCAGTATTCTGAATAACATTTCTAAATAATTTCCCAACTTTGCTCTTGCCTATAAGATTTCATCAAAACCGTCAGGCTGCTTTTGGCCACTGTGAGCATTAATGGCTCAAGGTTGAAAGATATGGAAATTTACAGCATCACTACCAATGATAGATCTTTATTTATTTAGCAGATTGTATTTTTCATTCCGCTATTTATATATTTATTTATATGTTTGTTTATTTATTATTTTTTTCATTATTTATTCATATATTTATTCATGTAAACATTCATTTATAATTTCTATTTATCAATCTATTCATTTATTTCTCTACTTATTCAATTGTCTATTATGTATTTACTCTGCAGGCGGAAGATTTGAATAATAATATGAATGCAGAGAGGAGAAAGCAGTCGCTACAGAACCTCATGCTGTATCTACAACAAGAAATCTATAAAGAGCAGAAAGGAAAAGAAGGTAAGACACTTTGAGGTAACACAGTAAACTAAATACCCTTATGCTATTGTAGAATAGGAAATTAATCTGAGTGGCTTATTCTGCCGACCATTTCCGAGTGGGGTCATTTCTGTATAATTAAAGTCGGCTATATTATTCCTGTCATTAGTTTATCGAGCTTCAATATTGGCTTTTTGAAATAAAATAATAAAAAATCTCAGGAAAATCCAAAATCACAAAATCGATAAATCTGCACCTTGAATTAATTTCCTATTATACAGTATAGAGCTGAAGGAAAAGTATGGTAGGAGAGTTGAAAGCTAGTATAGTCAATAGTCCACTGCAGATCCATATGCTGTATCTATAACGAGAAAACTATAAAGAGTAGAAAGGAAAAAAAGAAGGTAAGAGGCTTTTAAGGTAACAATAAACTTTAGACCCTTGTGCTGTATCGAACTGAAGGAAAAGGAACACAGGACACTCGAAAGGTACTTCACTGTACACCCCCAATAAAGAGCAGGGGGAAAAAATTAAACCCTTCCAATGCTGAGGCTATTTTCGTCCGAAGCACAAGGATGCAAAGATTTTTGAAAACCTCCTAAACCCTATTATATTGGTATTCATTGGAAAACTCTTGCTGAGTACTCTCAGATGAGTACCAATTTGCCAGGGTTTCAATTATTTTTCGGGATTTTTGCATCATTTTGCATTGGCCAAATTAGCCACCAGCAGCATAAGGGTTAAGAGACTTTTGAGGTAACACAATACTGTAGAACACATATATGACGCGTGTCCCAAATATAGCGAATTGGGGAGTTTTCGCATCATAGCCTTTCTTTAGGTTAGCGACGGTAGCCGCCAGTGCCAGTACAGTAAGAAAAAAATATAGCGTTTTTATATATAGCGAAGCGGCACCACACGCTATGTACGCTTTATATAAACAGACGCTACCATTGTGTGTTCTACAGTACACTTCCGACCTTCATGCTATATCTATAACATAAGAGCATGGAGCAATCATGGTAAGAGCCATGAGAGGTATCTGAGATTGCCATTGGCACTTACAGTTATGAATATGAAGAGACTGTTGCTTTCTGATTTCAGGTGTACAGAAACTAGTAGAAGTTTACCATGACAGACCCAACTTTGCTGACGACGAGGCACAGGAGGATGCCAGGCAGAAACTAGCAGGGGTAAGAACTGGAAAATATATATTTATATATATTTATATTTATATATATTAGTGTCATAGTGTTTGTGTATGTGTGCGTGTGTGTGTACATACACATACCTAGCACATACTTTCACACTTACACATGCACATATATGCATATATAATACATATGCCCCTCTCTCTCTCTCTCTCTCTCTCTCTCTCTCTCTCTCTCTCTCTCTCTCTCTCTCTCTCTCTCTCTCTCTCTCTCTCTCTCTCTCTCTCTCTCTCTCTCTCTCTCTCTCTCTCTCTCTCTCTCTCCCTCACTCTCTCTCTCTCTCTCTCTCTCTCATCTCTCTCTCTCTCTCTCTCTCTCTCTCTCTCTCTCTCTCTCTCTCTCTCTCTCTCTCTCTCTCTCCATGATCTAGTAGTATTTCAAAGGTCTTTGACTTGACTAGTTCCATATGTTTACAGATGCTATCGAGGAACAAATCCATCATGAACTGTCCAACCTGGGATATTTGCATGTACTCTCTTGATAGAAAATTATCATTGTAATTTTTCTTTTCCAGGTGAATTCCATGTTGAACCATTTAGAAGCCAGCTATCATAAGTTACTGTGTGCAGTCGCTGGTCTAGAAGGCCAGCCTAAACCCACCCATCAGTTCGGCCAGTACATAGAACAGACGCGAGATAAACAGGTAGGTAGCCAGACCTTTAACCCATCAATGCCCAAGAGCTCCTCCAGCAATTGTCGTCTGGATCTATGATACTTTTGGCAATATCTTTTGAATCGACCATGATTTTACAAAATATTTGAAGGAGGGTTGTAGATAATGTCCTGAGTAACATTTCTCCATCAAATATTTTCCTTACTATACTTTTGCCTGCAAGTTTTTATCAAAATTCTCAGGCAGTTTTGGCTGCTGTGAGCATTAATGGGTTAACACATTCATGCCTGTAGCAGCGAAACTGCCTGACCAATTTTGAGATATTTTGCTTACTAAAGCAATATTTTGAAAATATTTGAAGGAGAATTGTCCATCATAACTCTATCTGCAACTCTCCTACAAATATTTTGTGAATTCATGCTTGATTCCAAAGTTATTTTCAAAAGTATGACAGGTCCAGACGACACTGGTAAATCTGATCTCCAAGCATAAATGGTAGCGTTGGGAATCGGTTGCAATTTCATGATTGATAATCAGTTGAAGACAACCGATCGATTATCGATCATAATCAGTTCTTCGCACTTTTGCAGTAATTGGGTGCTAGAGGTCTAGAGCTTAATAATAAGTGATAGCCTATGACAATTACTTGCTATTAGCAGTTAGCACCTACCTTAACTTTGTTTTGAAGTGTTTTTTGGAGCTTAGTTTCATAGCAAGAAAGCTGACAACTTGCCTGTCATTTAGTTCTATATTTTGCCACTAGGTGTCACCTTTTCCGATTAATATCGATTACCACTTGCGTAATCGATTAATCAGGAAAAGAGAGGCAAACGATCGATTATCGATTATAATCGATGATCGTCCCAACACTAATAAATGGGTTAAATGTCTTGAGTGAGCACAGTGTCGGGTATAATTTGGACGCCCCATTAGGACTATCATCGGTACTTTTAGAGACCTTGGATGAGGGATTAGTACCAGCATTCCATATAATACCCAATTAACCCTTCCAATGCTGAGGCTACTTTCGTCCAAAAGAAAAAGTGCGCAGAGTTTTTTGAGAACCATGTAAACCCTGTCATGTTGGTATTCATTGGATAGCTCTCGCTGAGTACTATCAGATGAGTACCCATGTGCCAGGGTTTCAGTTTTTTTATGGATTTTTTGCAGCATTTTGTAGTGGCGAAAATAGCCACCAGCAGTATAAGGGTTAACAGATGTTGAATAAGACAAAGTGTGTCATATATGGTCTGTAACACTGGTACCGCTTCATGGTATAAAATTGACTTAACTGCTATCTAGGTGTCTCTGCATGAAGGCAGTTAGCTAAATTAATTAGCAATATTCCAGAATTTCTGAAGTTAACAATGCCCAATTAAACAAAATTGAGCAGTAGGCAATACTTTTAGAAATACTGTTCAGGTATCATATTCTTTAGGAAATATTGATATTGTATCGTGACGTGAAAATTTCAAAGATGCAAATCCCTACCATTGATCACAAAATGACGGCCAGGATACACTCCAAAGTGCTGGAATGGCAGTGGTGGAAAATAGACAGTAGCCCACCAGTCCGTTTCTACCAAAAAAAATAATGGGCTAGTAAAAGTCTATATTTACTTGCCAGAAAGTCTACTAGTTATTCTGACCACATTAATTTCATAAGCATCACACCCAGTTTCACATTTCTTCTGTCACAATTCATAAATTTTGCACAATTGATCATGAATGTTCATAAAATTGCTGTTGCACGTTGGCTACTATTTTGGTTATTAAAGTGATATGGACCTCTAATTTTTCTGGTGGACCACTAAGCTATTTATTTTGATGGACCGTCTGACCACTAAGGCTTAGCAAACTGTTTTCAGCTCTGGAATGGGATTAAAATTTGGAATCTATACCTTACTTTTACCCACATACAGACTGACAATAATATCACAATCATTTCAAGAGCACAAAAATAGTGAGATTAGAAAGAAATAACCATGTCTGCTTGCACCATTACATAGAACTCGGCACACACACTAAACTACTTGTGTCAATATCCTTTCAAAATGAAAATTCAATTTGAAAATAATGTCTTCCTATACAACTACATCAATCCATCATGATATACATGATGTTAGTGTTAACTTGGATGAAGAATAGAATGGATATGTAGCGAGAGACCAATTACTATATGCCCTATAGTGAGATGCTGGACTCATGCTACGAGGTCACGTGGGAACAAGGATCAATCAGGGCTCTCCTATCGATTTCATTACTGAGAAACCTTATCTCCACCACCAGCTGGGGGTGCGCAGAGCACCAATCTTGGGCTTTTAGCGGCTATTAGTTGACACTGGTTGAGGCTAGCATGTTCAGGTTGACTGGCTGGTTTCGAATCCACTTGTGTTTGGTCATCTAAGGTGTTAGCCAGTTGAGTCCAAGAGCCATGCTAGGAATACAAATTATAAATCATTAAAACATCATATCAAACATAAACTCTATATGCATGAAATTGTATGTACATGTTTATATGTTTGCAAGTATTTATGAATATCTTTTTCGTCTATATATTGTAATGCGTTTATCAGTTGTCAAGTGGATTTCTCTTCTCTCCTCTCTTAGGGAATGACACAGAGTATTCTGCGCCTGCCAATATCGATAATTAACGAGGGTCTGGGCGCCTTCGCGTCAGCACGGAATCGAGGAGCCGCAGACGGCGATCACTGCTCACCACCACCATTTGGTAAGATTATTTAGTAAAAATATGTATATTTATGTGTGTGTATATACATATATATATATATTTATTTATGTATATATATATATATATATATATATATATATACAGTCAAACTTGCCTCAACGACCACTTCTCTTAAACGACCACTTGCCTTTAACGACCGTTTCAAATCCCCCCAAGGCTATTCCCTGTATATTTTACCTTGATTAAACGACCACTTGCTTGACGCGACCAACGACCATGAAATTGTATCCCTAAGAGTAAATGGACCTTCATTCAACGGCCACTTGAATGTCTAGACGCCTTGTATATTGGAAAGGGCACAATAAAATAATGAAATAATCGGTAAAATTGAAAATATATCATTTCTGAGGGTCTTCAATTAATAATATAGTTCAACTTTTATTTTTCTGAATTGTTTATTCTTAAAATATCAATAAAGAAATTTCAACAAATGCAGCTAAACATAACAACCTCAATAATACCTGGTCATTGTTGGAAATTCTTTGTTTTTTCATAACCTCGCTAAGACCCTCAACCCCTTCTTAAGAGACCACCTCTTTAAAAGACCACTTTTGACATTTCCCTTGAGCGGTCGCTTAATAGAGGTTTGACTGTATATATATATATATATTTATATATATATATATATATATATATATATATATATATATATATATATATATATATATATGTTACAGTAAGAGTGTCAAACCAGGGATTTAGTCAAATCCCTAAAACTTTCAGGGAATCTGTCAAATTCCTGTTTCACTCAAGGATTCAGTCCCTAAATGTCTACGGATATAACTAAACCCCTAAAAATAGGTGGGTCATTTTTTACTTGTTTACTGGAGACCTTTCAGAGGGATTGTTGAATGACAATTACCTTTGTTTAATGCTTAGTTGAGCGCTACTTATGATTCCTGATTATCAAAGTAATGAGGTACAAAGTAATGCTGAATAATCAATGCTCAGCCAAAAATTATTGCTTGATGATGATGATAATTAGTGTCTCAGTCAACGTTTATCAATTTCATCATTCTGACCCTCCTATTTTCAAGGATTTAGTCAAATCTCTAGACATTTAGGGACCAAATCCGTGAGTGAAACAAGAATTTGACAGATTCCCTGAAAGTTTTAGGGATTTGACTAAATCCCTGGTTTGACACTCTTACTGTAACATATATATATATATATATATATATATACATGTATATATATATATATATATATATATATACATGTATATATATATATATATATAATTTATATATATATATATATATATATATATATATATATATATATATATATATATATATATATTGCGTGACGAGGTGGTGTCTAAATCAGCAACCAGGAAAACTACCAAAAACTATTTGCCTGACCGTCTCTCCAATCTCAGAAGAATTGGAGTGTCGTGAAGCGGCGTTGAGAGACGTACGTTATATATGGTTTGGCGCATTGTTGCGTCATATGTTGTTCACGTGGGTGAATGCACACGTGATCACCAAGGCGGTTGATGCATTGACGTCATCAAACTATCAACAATGGTGTTCGCTAGAGGGGCCGTGATTGTTGTGAGCTCCCTCTGTGTACGGTTTCGAACCACTTAGGGTTCTCATCAGAGGCTTATTATAACGGTACCGTGGCTCATTGTAGAGTCGCGGATTTATGTAAAGACACCACTCTGGCCAGACCTGGAGTTGTATTTGATCTGAGCCTGAAATGTCCCCTACGTTTCGGTCGATAATGTGGGGAAAAAGTCGGGATTTTGCTGTCTAAAATGACAGGTCAATGCGGACTGTGTGGTGCAACTACTAGTATGGTAGATGTGCGTACGTCAATCAGAATGTTGTGGGTTTAATTACCTACGAGAAAATCGCTGCTTACGACTGAATTTAATAAGTGCTTGGTGTTATAAAAACTGGTCCTCTCGGTTGGTGTAGCCAAGAGGGGCGTTGTTATGCCCACCTTTGAGGAATTATATATGTGATAATAAATGGATAACGTGGACGTATTCCTCGTCCAATGGGCTACATGGTATTGGTATAACCAGGGATATATAATGATCATAGTGCAACCTAGGTATAGAGCTAGATCACCTCTCTTTGCGTATCGAGGTGTAGTGTTTGAATGGCTGATGGTATATTCAGTCCGATATGGAAGGATGGAGCTTGGTATTGTGCTCAATGCGGTCCATGTGTAGTTGCAGATATATAAAATTTGAAGTCATGGTGCCCCTATTATGTAGTCTGTGTACATTGAGGGTGTTCTAGTATATAGTATATAGAGTTGTATTTAGGTTTGCATAGAGGAGTATTCAGAGCGATCCCTGGACAGTGGAGTACGCTTAACTACCGTGCAAATGAATTAGTGATCTATATTTCATACTGTGTTTGGCCTTTTTGACCAAAAATAGGTGTCGCAGAGTTCCTGGTAAGTGAATTCTGAGAAAAATCTTGCAGTGATTTTGCGTGATTGTGTATATCCACGATCTGGTGGTTATTAATTAAAGTTATATGTGGCCTAAATGACGGTATTTGGTTTTATAGCACATGGTCTCAAAAACTGGATATAGTTTCGTGAAGTTCGACTTACACAAATATGTTTGGTTTATATATGTAAAGACGTCAGGCCAAACGTGATATTAGGTATCGCCCCTATGTCTCGTGTATCGTTATTGGTTTATTAATCATATACATTGAGACCCATGGGTACTAGTGATCTCAGCCTATAGATCCATTTGTTTTCTGCTGAGTCCCTTAGTGTGGACGCACTTGGGCTATCAGGATGAGCAGGGATGAACTCAAGTATGTGAACAGTGAGGTCCCAGATACCTGCATGGTCCTGTGAATTGTAGTCTACAATTCACAGGACCATGCAGGTATCTGGGACCTCACTGTTCACATACTTGAGTTCATCCCTGCTCATCCTGATAGCCCAAGTGCGTCCACACTAAGGGACTCAGCAGAAAACAAATGGATCTATAGGCTGAGATCACTAGTACCCATGGGTCTCAATGTATATGATTAATAAACCAATAACGATACACGAGACATAGGGGCGATACCTAATATCACGTTTGGCCTGACGTCTTTACATATATAAACCAAACATATTTGTGTAAGTCGAACTTCACGAAACTATATCCAGTTTTTGAGACCATGTGCTATAAAACCAAATACCGTCATTTAGGCCACATATAACTTTAATTAATAACCACCAGATCGTGGATATACACAATCACGCAAAATCACTGCAAGATTTTTCTCAGAATTCACTTACCAGGAACTCTGCGACACCTATTTTTGGTCAAAAAGGCCAAACACAGTATGAAATATAGATCACTAATTCATTTGCACGGTAGTTAAGCGTACTCCACTGTCCAGGGATCGCTCTGAATACTCCTCTATGCAAACCTAAATACAACTCTATATACTATATACTAGAACACCCTCAATGTACACAGACTACATAATAGGGGCACCATGACTTCAAATTTTATATATCTGCAACTACACATGGACCGCATTGAGCACAATACCAAGCTCCATCCTTCCATATCGGACTGAATATACCATCAGCCATTCAAACACTACACCTCGATACGCAAAGAGAGGTGATCTAGCTCTATACCTAGGTTGCACTATGATCATTATATATCCCTGGTTATACCAATACCATGTAGCCCATTGGACGAGGAATACGTCCACGTTATCCATATATATATATATATATATATATATATATATATATATATACATATATATATATATATGTATATATATATATATATATATATATATATATATATATATATATATATATATATATATATATATATATATATATATATATATATATTTATATATGTATTTAGATTGAGTGAGAAATCTGTCACTTCGCTCTACATGAGATCAATCTGACAAAGAGTTTTCTCGGATGTCTGCTGCAAAAACTTTGAACTTAGAACTTTTTGTGCTTATCGTAATTCAAAATTTATGTAGGAGTAGGTGGGAGCTGATGACAAAATTTGTTATCCTTGTTGCGAAAATGGTACACGGCCGATGTCTGCGAGAAACCAGCAGGTATTGCACAACGGCCTCATGCGATACCTGCTGGCTTCTTCCAGATATCTTGCCATATACCATTTTCATAACAAGGATAATAAGTGTATGACTTGCATATTCTAGTATATTCTTAAGGCTACATACCCTATAACCCTGCTTATTTTTCTTACCACCCTGTTCACAATCCTCAACATCATTTTTATTCTTCTGTACGTTTCTAATGTATGATTCTAATATATATTTCAGATGAGGATGAGTTTGAAACCTACCCAGAGCCACCTCACTCAGCAAATTCCATGAAACGCTGTCGAGTCATTTATGAGTATGTGGCAAATCAACAGGATGAATTAACTATAAAACCAGGTAAAAACTGTTCAATATACAAATATGAACACCTATTTTGAACACTTAACATTTTTTTTTATGAGTGTGTTGCAAATCAACAGGATGAATTAACTATAAAACCAGGTAAACACTGTTAGATATACTAATGTGAACACCACTTAACGTTTATGTAATTTTTCAGTATTTATCAAATCAACAGGATTAGATATAATATACTATAAAACCAGTAAAATGCTATTTAACCTATAAAAACCATCACTAATTGTATAGTTGGTGCAAATCCCAGGTAAAATCAGGCGGACTTATACAATTTGGAATTCTGTTTTTTCCTCTCTTTTCTGGCATATTGCGGCCAAGAGGAAACCGGAGTACCCGGTGAAAACCACTGCCCAACCTCAAGTCACTGGCAACTTTCTCACTTCCCCACATGTCAGGATCTGACCGAGTTATGCAATGTGCTTGGTTCCACGTCAAGTGATTTTGTCTTACCTTGTATCAAGCGAGGAGTATTCTTTGTTTTCCAGGGGACATTATTAACATCTACGATAAGCAGGCTGACGGCTGGTGGCAGGGGGAGCTCCAGGGCAAGGTGGGAATCTTCCCCGCCACCTACGTGGAGGATATCTAGACAAGAGGACACGATCAGAGATGACCAGTACTAGGTGTGGATACTGTTAACCCTTCCAATACTGAGGCTACTTTCGTCCAAAGCACATGAACGCAAAAAAGACTGGAGGATATCTAGACGAGTGGACATGATCAGAGATGTCCAGTACTAGGCGTGGATACCGTTAACCCTTCCAATACTGAGGCTACTTTCGTCCAAAGCTTTGAGGATTTCTAGAAAAGTGGACACGATCAGAGATGACCAGTACTAGACTGAGATATGGTTAACCCTTCTAATACTGAGGCTACTTTCGTCCAAAGCACAAGAACGCAAAAGGCTTGTATACCGTGAACCCGGTATGCTGGCTGGATATATATGTTGGCAATATCTAGAAATGGTGGCAATATTACTGTAAATCTTGTAAATGTAAATGATTTCTTGTTAGAAATCAGAAAGGGATCTACGGTACAACAAGTCTAGAAAGGAACCGCAGGCATACTCTGAGGTGGTCCCTAGCAATAATTGGAGATTTAAACCACATAATATTTGCTCTGTGCAAAATGAGAGAAGGATCTACAATATCCCTAGCAATAATTGGATATTTAAATCACATAATATTTGCTCTGTGAGAAACAAGAGAAGGATCTTCGCCGAGACAAGAAACCAACCATGACCATGAGGATACGATTAGAGATGTGTGTACACTGACATTATCTGGAGATAATGAAAATATAAATCTTATAAGTTGTTTTGTGAGAAATCTGAGAGGGATATTCACAGAGAGGAGAAACAACCGCAATCTTAAGCTAACCCTTCCAATCCTGAGGCTACTTTCATCCATAGCACAAGGATGCAAATATTTTTGAGAACCATCTAAACCCTATCATGTTGGCATTTATTGGATAGCTCTCATTGAATACTCTCAGATGATTACCCATGTGCCAGGGTTTCAGTAATTCTTCAGGTTTGTGATGGTGATGGCTAATTCGGCCAATACAAAATGATGCAAAATACCTGAAATTTGACTGAAACCGTGGCACTTGGGTACTCATCTGAGAGTGGTCAGCGAGAGCTTTCAAATGAGTACCAACATGACACAGGGTTTAGATGGTTCACAAAAATATTTGCGTCCTTACGCTTTGGACAAAATAGCCTCAGCATTGGAAGGGTTAAGTTAAGTTTGCTGTGTGAAAGGTTGGATAGGTGTACACAGGAATGATTTGTACAATCACGGGTATAGTGTGAATGTGAGAATAATAATGAAATGTGTTTTTATTTTACTGAATAACCTGTGGTCAAACTCCACTACTGGTACAGAAATGATTTCATAACTTGGTTGTAGCGATAAGGCGAAACTGTGACTAGCCAGAAGCATAAAATATTTTATGTATTATTTTCAATTGATTAATGAAATGTCAAAATCTGGTTGTGATACTTTGTAACATGGACATACTATAACTATTATTTTTGTTTATACCTTATGGAAAAAAATGGACCTAACCAAGTACCACGTGCCACGTATATGTCTGAACCTAGGTTATTCTGTGGTACCTACAAGTGTGTCTAGTGGTTGGTCTATAACCTAGGGGCTACCATGTATCTACCATATACTGACCACATACTTTAGAATAGGAAATTAATCTGAGTGGTTTATTCTGCCGAACTTTTCCGAGTGGGGTCAGTTTCGTATAATGAAAGTAGTATGTATCATTCCTGTCATTAGAATATTAACCTTCAATGATGATTTTCAGAATAAAAATCTCGGAAAAATCAAAAACGACAAATTTGGATAATTTGCACCTCAGATTAGTTTCCTATTCTACAGTAACCTAGGCAGTGCCACATAACTACCATGTACTTATCCCTTATGCTGCTGGTGGCTAATTTGGCCAATACAAAATGATGTAAAAAACCTTTAAAATGACTGAAACCCTGGCATATGGGTACTCATATGAGAGTACTCTGTGAGAGCTATCCAATGAATACCAACATGACAAGGTTTAGGTGGTTCTCAAAAATCTTTACGTCATTTTGATTTGGACGAAAGTAGCCTCAGCCTCAGAAGGGTTATCACCCATTATGGTGGGCACATGGTTTACCCATGGCTGAATAGTGGTGGCAGTCAACAACAGGTCTACCACCGCTTTACTACTGGTCTATAGTGATCTTTGCTTAGACCATGCAAATTGAAACCCCAACTTTTTTTCCACGGGTCTAGTGGTACGAATGTGGTACCCATGTCGTTTTTTAACGAGAGCTTTTTTGTTATGAACAGCTTCGTTGTTAATATTATGTAATGTTGGGATGTCACTTTCCCACCACTATCTACTGATAGATAAAGGCTTGAGTATTTAACCCATTTATGCCCGTGGCCGCCAAAACCACCTGACAATCTTGGTGATATCTTTCTAACAAAAGTAATATTTAGAAACATTTTGAAGGAGAATTGTTCATCTGAACTATATCTACAACTCTCCTTCAAATATTTTGCTGATTTATGCTTCCTTCCAAAGATATTTCCAAAAGTTTGACAGGTCCAGACAACACTGGTCAAATAGATCTCCAGGCATGAATAGATTAACATGATAAATGCCATTGGAGCAGAAAAACCACATGACAAAGGTTCTTTTGCTTTGATAGAGTCAACATTTTGGTGTTACTTTGTATTATTTTCATTTTCAAATATTTTTCTTATTATTAACTTACTATCTAATCATCATACAGGATACTGTCATGAATTCTCATGAGAAAATGCGAAGCAAGCTGTTTATAGGTCAATTATTAATGTTGAATTCTGTACAGAAAAAGGGAATTTTAGCTGATGTATTCTAAGCCTAATGAAATTTGTACATGTTTCCAAGAATGTATTTATGTTACATATGTATGTATCTGCTAATAGAATACCATACCATAATCTGTATTGACAACCACTAAATCCATTTTGGTTTTAATGAAAGTTGATCAAGGATGTACACTTAGTCACCTTGTACTACCAGGGACATGTATACAGGGATTGGATGTACACTGAGCTGCACTAGGCATATACAGGATACCTAGAGAAATCACAGAATTGCTCATTCTTCATAAACTGGTTCCTAGTATTACCTACCAATTAAGCTACCGTATTCCCCCGATTAAGCGCACCGTACGGGTGCAAGTTGGGAATTTTTTTTTGTAGCAGGGATTTTGTCAAACATCCGTATAACCGCACCCCCCAATGAGTGCCGATCGCGGTGTTACGTACCGCAACAAGAAATGGCTGATAGATGGCAGTTACGGTCGCCATCTATATACCTTCTTGTTCTACTAAAACAGTAGAAATTTAACATGAGGAGACAATCTTTGGCATTTGCTGGTCCCCCAAAATCGGCGAAAAATGGGCGGGGAGGGGGGGGTGCGCATATTTAAGACAGTGCACTTAATCGGGCGAATACGGTACTGCAATTTTCATCTTATAAGTGATCCTTTGTGCTACTAAGTAGATATTGTACTTACTTTGCTGCAATACCAATCTACACATATGCCTTTCGACTGGCTTCATGTATAACCCATTATTGCTCAGGAGTTCATATATAAATTGTCGTCTGGATCTATGATGCTATTGATGATAGCTTTGGAATTAAGAATGATTTTAAAAAATATTTGAAGGAATATTGTTGGTAATGTTCTGAATAATACTTTTCCATCAAATTTTCTTCCGAATGTACTTTTGCTATCAGGATTTCATCAAAATTGTCAGACTTTTTTTGGCCTCTGTGAGCATTAATTGTTTAAGCTACTGATTCAGAAAATATGTTCTCAATGGGGAAGGTTAAGAGATTGTGGCATAGTTGCATCGCGAAACAAAGATGTCTACCACTGTGTAAGGAAAACAACCAATCGGATTGCTGGATTCTTTGTAAATGTATACATTTGAAATGACCTTCAGGATTCAAGGTCAGAATTCTGTGAGCCAAGAATGTCTTAGCGAGATGTTATGATAAGGAAGTAATTTGGTTGCATAGGGGAATGAAGGATCACAGCAAGTCATAGAAAACTCAGTTTCCCATTGACCCATTAATGCTTAGAGTTTCTCCAGAAAATGTTGTCTGGAACGAAAATACTTTCAACAATAACTTTGAAATTGACAATGATTTTACAAAATATTTGAAGGAGAGTTGTTTGTAGCATCGTAACTTACATTTCTCCTTCAAATATTTTCAGAACTATACTTTTGCTAGAAAGATTTTATCAAAATTGTCAGGCTTTTCTTTTTTGGGGGGGAAATGAAAATCAATTGGTTGACCTATTCATGCCTGCAGCTTCCCTCTAACGTGCTGTCTGAATATATAATACTTTTAAAAGTATTTTTGGAATTGTATTATATTTGGAGGGGAGTTCTTGGTTAGGTCCTGATTTTCTTTTATTTTCTTGTGAAGTTATCATTTATTAAGGATTTCCAAGATCCTAAACATGACTATTCACTACAAAATTCATAAGGTAATGATGCAAATAAGTACCGTAAGATGTACTGTTAAGATAGTGTACCTTTTCTTTGGTACTGATACAGTACTGTTTTGTTCTTAAAGCTTAGATAAATAAAGACAAATGGATATGAACAGGCTGGCTGCTGTGAATAGCCCAAAAGTCGCGTTCTGAGCATGTTGGTGCGCAAGTTTGTCTGTGATGTTAACGATACAAGAGCCCTCATTGGTCTTTGTCTCCTAGTTGCGTCACACTTACGCCAGATTTGAGACCTCTGGCATGGGAAAGTCTTCGCTATAGCGCATTTAGTAATTGGTCTCTCGCTACATATCCATTCTTTTATTCATCTAAGCTTAAAGGTATCCATCCCTAAATCTGGGCAACTGTCTATCCCTTACTGTCCTTACTTGTACAGATACATAACAAAAGCTGCACAGATCAACTAAAACCTGTCTAATTCCTAAATAAAGCAATAAATAACATTGAACATTGTTCTGTCTTATTATTGATTAATATGTAGATACATGTATAAGGTTAAGTGTTACTTCCATTTAATGCAAAACTGGCAGTGTTGTTAACCCTTCCAAAGCCACATCTATTTATATGTTTTTCGTAAAATAACCTAGAGAACCATGCATGCATACACATGTGTGAGATAATATATATATATATATATATATATATATATATATATATATATATATATATATATATATATGTATGTATATATATATATATATATATATATATATATATATATATATATATATATGTATGTATATATATATATATATATATATATATACATATACATATGTGTGAGATAATCAAAGTCAGTTAAAGAGTCTGGCTCACCAATCTTAAATACATCCTACATATTTCGAAAATTAGCAAATTTGCTGTCAGAAGTGTTTAAATCCAGGGGATGCTGTGTCAGTATGTCAACATGGATAAAAGCCTAGGGTTGTCACAGGATTTCTATGTAGTTTTTTTTCCTATGTGTGAGTTGTTAGATCTAAAAGAGATTTAAATTGTTATCATTGATCCGTTGCTGAAACAAATAAAAGTGATTCTTGGCAAGAAAATCAGCATTTTGAATTGTAAAGGGGAGTTTGTTGAACCCCTCAATTGCTGCCACCTTTTGTCATTTGCGGGAAACCCCCTCTTTTGTTAATTATGAGATGATAGAAAAGACTTCAGGTATGTATATGCCACACATGTCATCAGGAAAATCTAAGGGTCTACAAAATACTATATCTAAATTGAAGAAATAACTCCAAAATCAAATACCTAAACAGGAATTGCAACGTTTGTGTCCATGAAAAAGTGTGTTAATAAGTTTTATAATGGTCCAATAGATGGCAGCACTTCAAAATCAATCAATGAAATATATGTTCATTAGTTCTCTAAAACTCCAATAGATGACAGCATGGGATAAAAAGGGATTTAGGTTTTCGACCTAAGGGAGAAGAAATGAACTGCATTACAGAGGCTGAAACTGGTTCTAGAGTTAGACAATGCGTAAAAGCCTCTGGATGCATGGATGTCTCCCTGCTGCATACCTGTCAATACAATGGTGCAGGTGTGAACGGCAGAAAAAATCTGACCAGTAGTTGAAATTAGAGACACAATTAACGGTAAAATATCAATAATTATATACACATATATTTACCAATACTGTCTGCTTTGAATGTACCAATGATATACGCCGACATGCTGTAATTTGTTTCTGTGTCAAAACTTAACAAAACCCAACAACAACAACAACAACAAGAAAAAAGACGATACTCATGCACATATATATAATGTACAAATCATCTGACACATACTTA
>OZ012696.1:25083891-25241391 GCA_963942565.1 Maea johnstoni
AGGGGCACTGCATCCATACTGTCTGTGCAATATCATTGTAATGAGGAGTATGAAGTATAATCCACAAACACCAGTATAATTTTGTCAAAATGTTTATTCAGTCATGGCTTGCATGCATTGTTGTTCATAGTGTATAGTGATGATGTTAAGAAAGATGATTTGCTATAACACAGAGTAAAGAAACAAAATTAAGCATTTTAAACTGTTTCAAAATACTCTAAATAGATATAAATGTAGAAAAGACTCAAAATACATAGGAAATAACTGAAATATAAATACCTAACTTTGGACCTCAAAGTACTTATTCACTTTCTACAAAGAAATTGGTGACTGACTTGTCACACCTAAAGCACCTGGCTAGTGTCATTACTGAGCATGCTCAGGATATATGATTAGAGGAACTGGTCAAGAGCGTATACCCTATCATATACCGAGTTGACTAAGTACATACTTTATACATACTCTTGTCATTACCAAAAATGTCTAGAAGCATACCTGATTGTAGTTGTGTATTCTCTCAACAGGTGGGCGTAACGTGACGTCAGAAATGAAGTATGAGAGTAAGGTGACCTTTGACCCCTCAGGAGGACCGGGTCAGAAACCGATGAAGCGAACAGTGCGTCTCTATAACGACAGCTTCCTGGCACGACCAGAGGACGATAAGGCCATCATCATGTGTTCTGCCATGGTCCCTGTGCAGAACAGCGATTTCAAAGCTGACGCACAGGCCACAATGCATGTAGTGTGTAAGCAAATCCTCAATCATTACATCATACTTTCAATCCCTGCAAAAACTCCCACAAAGTCTAATATCCTTAGTAATCTATTCATAACTCATCAAATAAAGAAATGATTGAAAGGGTTTGTAGAAGAATTGTTGAGAACCAACAGGAACTGCACCTTTCAATTAGATATTCTCAATATATTGTTTTGTTTGAAGACATATTCATTAATCACTTGTCAGGCCCAAATGTCAATGGATTAGAAATGTTCCCTTTTATATAGACATACATGTATTAGTAGTGCAGTGACATTTATTTTTTAAACCTACTCTTCAGCATTCTAAGAAAGCTGCTTCGAAAAACCTGACTTGAGGTATGAAATAGGTGAGTGAGTGAAGGAGGTTTTAAAGGCACATCGACACACAATGCTATTTAGTGCAATACAACTTCACCAAAAAGTGGTCCTTTGTAATTGCTGAAGAACAATGATAAAGTATGATTATTCCAGGTGAAATAAGAAAAGCTTGTAAAAGTGAGGTAAAAAACAATTCCTTTCTTATATCCTGCATGCCATATACATCTCTTTTCAGACCGGCCCATGTTCAGCGAATGCGGAAAGAGATTGCAGTTGATCTACGGAGAACAGCATGTGAATATCACATGCAGAGTGAGTGGAAACCCTGCCCCTACCCCTAATTCTGTCTGGTGGGTATTGTCTGATCCTGAGCTAGTGCTCCATAATGGGGAAAGCGATGAGAACTACAGAGTGACCAATCAGGTATGTTAGCCCAACTGTTTGTTTGGCTTTTTGACATTTTCACAACTTAAGTCATATGGCGAGAAGATTGAAACTGACAAGGAGAAAAGTCCAATTCCGATCACCAAAGCAGGTATGAGGTGCAATTGCATAGTTGTATTTTTGTTACTTTCAAAAACTATCACATCACAACACGGTTAAAACATGCGAGGAGGTGTAAAATTCTTAGAAATTCCTATCGTCAAATCAGGCATATCAAATACCATTGTTTAATTGAATTTTTAAAAATTTTGCGAAGAGGTTGAATAGTCCTTCAAAAATTGGGTGGACAACTTTGATACATTTTAAAGATACCATTTTGAGGCTATATATTCATAGTTGCTAGTGGTTTTGGCTGTGAATCCCTTTTCCCTCACAACTTACACTGGCTTATCATGACACTGATGGAAAAAGTGATGATAAGCAAAATGTCAATCCGTGCCTTCCTTATCTGTTTCAGGAAGCAGGTGATAAAGCTGTATTGAGCACACTGACCATAGGTAAAGTTGGACAAGGGGACTATGGCTCTGTGAAAGTCAAGGCAAGCAATCGCCTGGGAGAAAGCATCCATGAGACTTACTTCACGCCAGGTGAGTTATTGGCAAAAAAAATGGATTTCCTCGTTTTTCTTTTCTTTTTAAATCATCACCTCTTACACAAAAATGACCATTACGTGATAGATAGGCCCCAAGGAAGCTGTGGTGCATTTCGTTGACTAAGGTATCACGAGGCAAGGCAAAGGAAGCCCAAGGGTATAACAAACACCACAGCTTTTTACCAAATATATCGAAATATCTGACTCTCCAATAGCCTAGATATTGATTTTTTATGTTTATCTACTGTTTGGAACGTTTATTGGCCATGATCATAAGCCAATTGTAGAGTCAGAATGCCGGCAATGGTGAAACTGGAACAGTACCACCAGCATAAGTACTACAGACGATTGTCGGATGTTGTTATATTATTAGTACTCTCATCTACTGTAATGAACAACTGGTATCCATGTTATGTTTCTTGTGGCCTTTCTGGAAGGGTAGGAATAACTCAAAGAGTGGAGACACTTGAAAGTTGTGTTTAATCTTCAGCCATGATGGTAGAGGAGAGAGATCGAGAGCTAGTGCGCATGTCAGGATTAAAGGAGGTAAGAAAATACTCTCAATACCAGTTGGTCATTACAGTAAATGAGAGTACTAATAATATAACAGATGTCTGTTAATGTCTGCCTACAAAAGTCAGTTCCAATCTCTTCCTACCACAATAAATATTGGATCCAGGCTCCCCTTCCCGAACGTCACGCCATATTTATATCCGAAACTTACTACTGTTTGATGAAAAGTTGATCTGTGCCAAGAAGTTAGCCATTTTAATTTAGAGTCTGCGCATCCTCAATGGCTACATCCTGGCACTTGAGACAAATGTATGACTAATCGATCATCCAGAAAATACAGTGCGATAAGAGTCGGACATTAAGAGTTAGTTTCTTCCTGTTTTATGTTTGTCAAAGTTGTTTTTGGGCCCTGCGGGGCAAAATTCTAGAGGGTCCAATATATCTATCAGATCGCTAGGAGCCTGCATAGCCAGAATCAATAGTTTTCGTTTGTACATTATTTTGTGGCCTTCCTAATAAGGATGGGTCCTGGATACTAGACTTAGGCCTTTCCCATTCCTAATGTAGCGTGACTCTGTCTGCATACTGTTTGCCTATATGGTTAGCCAAATAACAATTTTAGCCTCATTATACCAGTTCACAAGGATGTCAACAATTATCTGTATTGGTAATAAGTGGCATGAAATAGTGCATACCGGGCCATTGCATGGCGGCTCTAAACAGGAAATAACCCCCTCTTAGCGAATTAGGAATCAGCCCAATTGTGCCCCTAGCAGCCCAAAACAGTCGGCAAAAATATTGGTGATCACAGTCAAGCACGATGAACTAAATTTGAACAAATTGCGTGAAACACAATAAAAACGTGAGAGCATTATTTGTTTACCAAGTATCCTTAACTCACGCAACCCTAATCTGTGTATTTTTTTAATTTTCAGATGCGGGGATATCTGTGAAAGCGTCATCAATCCTTGTGCTCATGGCTGCCATTTCTGTCACACTCTTCCAGCGCCACCTATAGGACTTGATTCCTATTAATAGCATCAGAATTAACCAAATCATGTCTGGAACGTAAACATAATCTGATACATTTGAAAATATCTTGATTGCATTGTATGTTTATAAACTATATATATATATATATATATATATATATATATATATATATATATATATATATATATATATATATATATATATATCGCACAAAATCATGTCATTACAGATTACATAATAGAATGGAACGTGTAGAAATGCAACTCAAACGATATAATAATGTAGGATATGCTTTTACAGACACTTGTTCAATACATTATACGATGCAAGGAAGGCTATAGTGCTAGGTATCGTACGTGCTAATCTGTCTGATAGAAAGAGAAAACGCCAGTTGGGGTCATCATGACAATATAAATATATATTTTTTAAAGAAAACAGAGTTAACGGTTAAAACTATAGCACAGAAAGGCTGTCATGCTTGATGAAATATTACATTGATATATAGTTAGTGGTTTTGAAAAAGGTTCAATAAAGATTTTCAATTGGAATTGGTTATGTGTGATCTGTATGTGCTTGACCTATGCTAAAACACTAACAAAGCTAGTAGATTTGTGGGTAATACTTACGACTTAGTTATTCAAAACGATAAAACAAAGCAAATGGTGTAATAAAGGAAAAGAAGAATTTAATTTGAAAGTAACCGATGAAATTCCAGGAAAGTTCATACCAGAAGTTTTGCAGCTATCTTATGGTGGCTAATATGTGTCGAGGAAGCATCTACTTCGAGTGGAAGTCAGTCGTAGTTGGCAATGAACTCTATACATCGGAACTGGAGACTTTTATCATACGTATATTAGGATTAGTTCGATTATAATATCACCTATACAAAGTGACGCAAAAATACTAAAAAGAAATGACTGAAACCTTAGCAAATGACATATGGATACTCATCAGATTGTACTCAGCTAAAGCTATCCAATGCATACCAACATGACATGATTTTAAGAACGTTGCGTCCTTGTTCTTTGGACGAAAGTAGCCTCAGCATTGGAAGGAATAATATAAAGATAATTTAGGAAAACAATGAATTGGTGAGAAACCGTCCACGCTTTAATCTATCATGTATCCAAAATATTTCTTCCTTCCAGACTAGTTAAAAAGGAGGGTCGATTTTACAATTAGAAAATAATTATAAAGATTTGAGTGATTTTTTTTATTATTCTGGAATCTGTTCTACAGAGGCAAATAAACATCGTCTAGGAGTTTCGCCAAACACGCCGTATGGACATTACTGTAAATCACTTAAATATGGCGTGAACATTAAATAGCGCAATTACGACACTGCCCTGGATAGCGTGATCTTAGTATAGCGGGAACAGGAGCAGCAAGTTCAATTAAGAATTTTATAAAGACGGGGATTTTACAACAGCGCATATGGGTAAAGCGCTATTATCGCTATCTTATTGTTCCCGCTATACTTAAGTGATTTACAGTATATGTCGATAATTGCGTACTAAAACAGTGTTATCCCTTCCAATGCTGAGGCTGCTTTCGTCCAAAGCACAAGGATGCAAGATTTTTGAAAACCATCTAAACCCTGTTTTGTTGGTATTCATTGGATAGCTCTCACTGAGTGCTCTCAGATGAGTACCAATATGCCAGGTTTTTAGTCATTTAAAATTTTTTGCGTCATTTTGTATTGCTCAAATTAGCCACCAGCAGCATAAGGGTTAAACTACATGTAGCATTTTAGTGATTTACATCAAGATCCTTAGGCTAAAACTGAGAGCAGTTTCAGAACCTCGGCCCAACACAGCCACGAATCTCGGACTGTTAACAGGGACCTGTATGCCTAAATGTCGATCTAAGGCAGCTGGCTGACCGGCTGGTTTCATATCCACTTGTTTTATTCATTTTAGATATGATGACCAGCATGTGAGGGGCAGGTTTGTCCGCAAATTACTAAAACAAAATTTTATCCAAAAGTAATTTACCCCTTTTGAATTTCATTTCTGAAAAAAAAGCATACTCCAAGGAGCTTTTCTGCAAAGTCTGAAAAATGGTAGTGTCCGAACTCAGAAGTGATTGAGCACATCGTCCTTAATTGTTAGCAGTATAACGACTCATCGCTATACAACACATTTGCTTCACTGCATATCCACAAATTTCTCAACTTCGAAGCCTTTCCTAAAATGTAAAGTTGGAACAAATAGTGACGCCACAAGGGTTTCAAGTATTTTGTTTATGGGTGTGAGAGAGTGTGAGTGATTCATGATTCTGAGATACTTTTGGAATCTGTTTCACATAGGCAAGTACATATCATCTAGGAGTTTTACCAAATTCGCAGTAAGGACATTATGTGTAGCATTTTAGTGTTTTACGTAGGAATTTCAGCCCTATAAAATGTCTTTAAAACTTCCAACAATGACTGATGTCAATTCATTGCATCTGTTTATGGTACGAGATTGATATTTTGAGACAACGCAATAAAACTGACTTGATTTGTTGTACGATATCTATAAAGACTTGGGCATTAGTTTTGCATTATACAATTGACGTTCAAGATGTGGTTAACTCTTTTGGGAGGAATTGGCTAGCCCTGAGAAGGGCTTTTGATTTTCTTGGTCTTTTCTAGATCGTTAGGCTAAAACTGAGGGGAACGGGACAGGGCGGTGACCTGCCAAGGCGGGGACCAACCAAGACGGTGACCTGGGTATACCAAGGCGGGGACCAGTGTGTAGTCAAGGCGGGGACCAGGGTTGACCAGCCAGCGACTGGTCAATGATCAGTTGATTGATGGTTTATTTCTCTCTGAAATTTCGAACTGTAAACATTCGATGGTCATAGTTGTGTAGATTGCCCTATTAGGAAGCCTGAAACGAATTTTCAAGTTGATCCGGCGCAAGAAAGCAACACTTGAAAGTTAATGCTTTAAACATGTGCAGTTGTACACACACCTACAAGTCACACTGGGGCAAGTGTTGTTTTCTTGCCTTTGTAGGGCTCGGATCAATCTGAAACTTCGTTTCTAGCTTCCTAAGAGGGTGATCCACGCCACTATGATCATCGGATGTTTGTAGAACGAAGTTACGGATGGGAATATACCACCAATTGCTGGATTATTATACAAAAACAAATACCGTTCTACTCATGATTTTACAGTTCACTCGGACAAGACAAGTAGAAAACTACTATAAAACAAGCACACACATATATTCCACCAAACAGAAACAAACTTAATTAGACCTATTCATAATTTAAATCTCTACCTCTTTATGTAAAATTCATTGGTATACTTGATTTGGGATACTCTTATCCAAGCAGAGGTCTCTTTAAAACAAACACTAAAATGGGTACCTTTCCTTGAATTAAATACTGCTATTTTAATGTATAAATCTGTTGATGGGCCCGTGTACATGGAAAATATGTTTCAGTTCTGCTACGATCAATATGGTCACCTTACAATATCAAATACATCACTTTATTTGGTTTCCCCACGATCAAAATCCAGCTTTTTAAACACCCATTCACTTACCAAGGCATAGTAATATGGAACTTCCTTATCTTTAAATAAAAAAAAATAGCACCATCTCTCTCATCATTCAAGAAACTATACAGTGTGGCCTGAAGCATGAAAGATTTTATCCTTAAAACTGAGGGCCACAGAGAAAATCAAATAATGTATTTGTGTGTTACCCTTGTGAAATAAAGAGTATTATTATCATTCTTCTCTCTCTCTCTCTCTCTCTCTCTCTCTCTCTCTCTCTCTCTCTCTCTCTCTCAGTCAACTAATGGGAAATCATGACTACTAGTGGTGAACATCATATGAGACAAGACAGAGTAAACACAGGGGGCAATGAATGTGACGACTATAAGCTGTCTAAATGTCATACCAATGTCTAAAATAAGGAAACCAGGTAAATGTGGAGAAATAAAACATCCAGGGGTGTGAGTTTCTTATTTTCTGCATTAATATTGAGAACATTGACCACCAGGGATAGCAGACATTTCCTGTACTCAATAGGGTCCTGTTGTGCACCACCATGTTATGCAGCCACTAGATTCGTAATTCATCACTGGGTGCCAAACATGGAGGAAGTGATTAGAGCAGCAGGACTCTGGAATAAGAGACCCTTGATCTCCTTAACCCTTTCATGGCCAGAATATGGCCTGATTATTAGTTCTTTAGGTTCGAACTTCACATTTTATTTTTAACAGGAACCTTTAAATCGGTGATATCCTAAATATAAATACTGATCACCAATTCTGGCCCCAATGGAGTAATTAAGTCGGTGTACACTGAACACTCGCAATGAACTGGCAATGATTTTCAATTCATATCAAACCTGTTTTGAGGACCAACTACTACTCCTGAGAAAAAGCAAAATAGCAGAAATTATCCTTAACTGATTAATAATACATGTAATTAAATGAATATTAATTTGAAAATAGTTCTTTTATTGGAGCCAACATCCATTTTTTCTGTCACTATGGCAGAAGTTAATTAAGTGTATGAAATAAAAGGTTAAATTAAGGGGCAGATGCAGGAATTGAAAGAAAAATGTGTAAGTATAAGAAATAAGCTCCATTTAAACTAGAAAAGGTGTCCCGCACAATAATAATGTTCAAACCCACTTCATGATGTAGTCTTTTGATTTTAATATCTGTGTCCATTTCAAAGTGTTTTGAGACATTTTATTGGCCCTCACTCAATGTAACACAGTAATAATCAAGGGGTGTTTCAAACATAGCTGTTGTAGAGACTGAAATGATTTATTTCATTTTTTAAAATTAAATTTTAATTAAATTAGCAATTCCGCTGAATTATACAATAACCTAAGTTTATACATTTGTAGATCATAATCAAGGGAAATGGCTTTAATTTCAAAATTTCAAAGATTTCAAAAATGTTGGTGAGAGAATACCTGACAGACAACTGAAAAGGTTTGATGCAAGATGCATCACGAGTCATAGTCATGTACTATAAGCTTGTTGTTGGCGCAATAGTATCATAACACTTCTTTTTGTGTTTAGTTTCCTATACCGAAACTGCTGCTTTTCAGACTAACTTTCCAATGCGACAGATGATATTTTTGGTTAATTTTAAGTGCATATTTTCATTATTTGTGTTAAAATTTCCCTTTTGCGACGCTTATATTTCTAGTAAATTAACTGAATCACAAAACTTGTTATTTTCATTTAAAAATTGTTTTCGTTTTTGCAGTTAAGGTTTGAGTTTAGTTTACTTTCTTTCTTGAAGTTCCTCGTGTGTTAAGAGTTCTCTCATTTACTAATATTTCTGTCTGAGTTCTCTTATTGATGTGTTGTACATGGTGCTATTGTTCCAAGCTACCCCAATTTTAGTTGTCACCTTGTTTTGGTTGTGTTTTTATTTATTTCGTTATCTTCCTGTATTTCTCGTAAACTGCTATTTTGTATTCTATATACAGTCAATAAAGCACATTGCATTCATCAAGTTTGAGAAGATGACTCTGTAGTATCAGAGACGTTTATTCTAATCAAAATCTCTGGTAGTATGGATACACAACACTCAGTAAATTAATTACTATAGTGAAGGGCTGGTTATGCCAGGAGTCTCTGATCTGGCATCAGTGTGAGGTCACGAGGAACACGGACCAATCAGGGCTCTTGTATCGTTTACATTACAGAGAAACCTGCTTGGAAACAACATGCACAGAGCTATGGTGTTGCCAGCTGCCTAATATAAGTAGATCTAAGATAACATTTAGTTGAAACTGCCCCAGCGCGTGGTACATTCTGCTCATAGACTACTAATACCTCAAATGAATAAAAACAAATGAGTAAAACAGTGGATTGACATTTGTGACATCCCACACGCCCACCCTATTCTTATTCCTACACATCTTTTTTTTTCATTTTATGATATAAATGATGATTATTCCCATAAATATCCTATGTATTTTTGGTGAAATGTTGTGGGGTAAACGTAATTTTATATAGAGCTCAAGATCGTTACGTCGAACTGGGGTGATGATTGCTTGATCCCACAATGAGAAGTCACCACCCCAGGTAGACCCGGTTTGTGTCTCTATCAGGCCATCCTTTTTCTTTATTGATGTTTCTGTTATTGGCAAAAGGATGGCCTGATAGAGACACAAACCGGGTCTACACCCCAGGTCACCGTCCTGGTACACACAGGTCCCCGCCTTGACTACACGCTGGTCCCCGCCTTGGTATACGCAGGTGACCGTCTTGGCTGGTCCCCGCCTTGGCAGGTCACCGCCCTGTCCCGCACTCAAAACTGAGACCAGTTTCAGAACTTCGGCCCAACACAGCCACGAATCTCGGACTGTTGACAAGGGCCTGTATGCCTAAATGTCGATCTATCAACCAGTCGATTTATGCATAGAAGATTTCTCTAATAAGCAGACGACATCTCTCAACCTGTACCTTGGACAAAGATAGCAGGAGTCTGTTGCTGTTTTGCTGTCATTTCTTGATGTCGGATGCTGGATTCCAGATGACGTAACGTTGATGACTGCTGACGTACGTACATGACATACTCGTTCCTCTGGTTTTCCAGTACTGACAGATCCACGGTGAAGCCTGAGCCATTTGCCTTCTTCTTAAGCGCCCTCTGTTGGTCGAGTAATGCGTCAATGTGTAGGATATGCTGTAGCGCCACCTGTAAGTGATGGCGGACATCACGTAGCTTGTTACTGTTCTCTGACGGACTGGTCACGTTCTCGGGGTGAACAAGGCGACCCAGGCGACTGAGGAACTTTGCAGAAAACTTCATGTTGTAGGAAGATGTGTATTGCTCGAGTACAGAGACTGAACTGATGGTGTTAACAGCGACTTGGCGACTTTTATACATACTCAGATTGACAGTGACAGGCGACAGTGAATAGTGGCAATGACACCTGTCATCTCATGGCATTGACAGCGATCACAAACTGGTTGTATCTGCTAGACGTGCACGCGTCAGTCAATTGCTGTTAGTTACGACCCGAAGTGGAAGGTGGGCACAGTTCAGTGGAAGAGGATATGAGGTAGTCTGCTTCCGCTAATCCAGATTATCCTTTTAATCCTCAGTTGCAAGTAGATGCATAAGGGTAAGTCTACTACGCCAGCAAACTGGTAAGTTGTTGTTATTATTGATGATTAGATGTTTGTCCAATCCAGATATTAGCAATCACAAGTAAAGACGGACAACAAATCTGGCCAGCCGCAAAGGCTTTTAGTTGCTTTTGTTGACATATGGTTTATTGTTCAATCCGTACAAGATTAATCATTACATTTTAACTCCAGTATACAAATGGTCTGCCGTAGATGATTATCGTGGACCTAGTACAAAATATAATACACTAATAGATACTACATTATTGAATCTATGTGCATCGTAATATTCTGAAAGATATGAAATCTGGCCATTAATGAAGACTAATGATTAAATTTGCAAACCGAAAAGAAATTTACAGAATAGGTGAATAACAGGTCTACGAGGGATTACTTTTCTTGTTTTCCTATATCAATCTCATATGATAAAAATCTGCATGTCTCTAATGTACATATCATTATGTTACAATATGACTTGAGAAGGGAGGCGATCTTTAGGGATGAGAATCATTCATATGTTTGCATTAAGTGCCTGGATTATAGCTATGATTTCTGGTGAAATAGGAGATAATCAGGATTAGCGGAAGTAGGCGTACTTAATCGCTCAGTCAAATTGACAGAGTCATTTTTCACCCCGAGGTCGTAACTATTGCAATTGACTGACGTGTGCACGTCTAACAGCTACCACCAGTTTGTGATCGCTGTCACTGACATGAGCTGACAAGTGTCATTGCTACTGGTCACTGTCGCCTGTCATTGTCAACCTGAGTATGTATATAAAAGTCGCCAAGTCGCTGTTAACACCATCAGTTCAGTCTCTGTACTCGAGCAATACACATCTTCCTACAACATGAAGTTTTCTACAAAGTTCCTCAGTCGTCAGGGTCGTCGTGTTCACCCCGAGAACGTGACCAGTCTGTCAGAAAACAGTAACAAGCTACGTTGAAGTCGGGGAAGGGGAAATGGGACACCGATATCATGCTAGATATCTTGCAAATGCTCATGCAAGACGCGACGGACTTCTGTTGGGACAATGCCAGAAATTTTTACCAAATGTTGGGGGTGGATGTGGAGGAAGGGGTCAGGGAATGGACGGATGCTACGGCCATTCAGGATATGAGGCTGATCCACTCGCGAACAAATCGCACAGAAAAGAAAGACAGTAAGGACGTGAAGAAAACCAATGGGGGCAAGACTACAACGCAAAATGTGCGATGCTGCGCACTATATCAACGTCGGGCATGCGAGCAGGCCAGAGACCACCACCCATTTACTCATGCCTGCTCCTACTGTGCTAAGGCCACAGGGATGGCCTACAGACATCCTGAGGAAGATTGCTTCCGAAAAACCCTCGACGAGACAAAAAACTCAAAAAAGAGGGAGTAACCGCGCTCCCTCAACACATCGCGGTCTCGGGGGAGGGCGAGCGGGGAGCAGGTGCAACGATAGATGCGCTACAGGGGAAAGATAACTTTGTTGCAACGGGAGGGGAGGGAGCGACCTTGACGGGGGCAGGGGGCCCGGGAGAGCAGAGAGTGCACACTGACCCGCATGCCGTGAACGCAGGGACTTACAAAAAAGCAGGTCAGTCGGTCAAACATGATAGCACATCGCATGGGGAACTACATAAGATTTACTCCCAAGTGGTGGCAGAGGGGGGTCACAACTACCGGGGAGCAAGGGTGCCAGTACCAAGCGGTCTGTGCATCGAGGCATGGAGGTCTTATCTCCGGGATTATTCAGACCACAATCTTGCGGATTTTCTGGCGTACGGGTGGCCCATCTGTACGATGGAGGCCATGCTACAACCTACCTTCCACAACCACCCGTCCGCACAGCAATTCATGCAGGATATCTATTTCTACGTTGACACCGAGATGGGATTCGGGGCCCTGGGGGGTCCGTACGCAAGCCAACCGTTCACGTACATGCAGCTCAGTCCCCTCATGACGAAGCCGAAGAAAGACTCAGCCCACAGACGCGTCATTATGGACTTGTCGTGGCCACCGATGGCCTCAGTAAATGATGCAATAAGGGGAGATTGGTATGTGGACGGGCTGATGGCGATACGGCTGCCTACAATGGACTATATGGAGAGCCGGCTTTTACAGTTAGGTCGGGGCGCTTATCTATATAAGACCGACCTGGCCCGGGGGTATAGACAGTTACGAGTAGACCCGTCGGACTGGCCACTGCTGGGCTTCACGGTGGACGGGAAATTTTACTTTGATATGTGCCCACCATTTTGCCTAAGGACGTCAGCGCTGTGCATGCAGCGGACATCGGAAGCAATAAGCTGGATACACGGTAAGAAAGGGTTCTTATCTCGGCCATATTTGGACGATTTCGGGGGGGCGGAGGCGTCGCTGGGGAGAGCGGAACTGGCCCTGCGGACGTTGCAGGACACTATGGCAGAACTGGGAGTGCGAGAGGCGAAGCACAAGGTTTGTCAGCCAGCCCAGAGAATGGTATGGCTAGGGCTTTGGTATGACACGCTGGAAATGACTATATCCATACCCAAAGAGAAAATGGCGGAGATCATCGAGGAGTTGCTCGGGTGGGAGGGGAGAGAGAGAGCTAGTCAACGAGACATGCAACGGTTACTCGGCTTGCTCCAGTTTGTGGCAAGCGTCTCCCCCCCAGCCAGGGCTTTCACCAATCGCATGCTCGGGGACCTCAGGGAGATGCCGAAGAGGGGCACGGAGTCCTTATCCCTGGGGTTCAAGAGCGATCTACGTTTCTTCACGGATATGTGGCCAGCTTACAATGGCATTCGCATCGTAGACAAGTCTGAGGTTGTGTGCCAGGACAAACTGGAACTTGATGCGTGCCTCACCGGGTGTGGGGCATTCACGGGCGACGCATACTATGCAGAGAGGTTTCCGGAGGCGATCGTCAGGAGGGGGCATACCATAGCCCACCTCGAACTCCTTAACATTGTCGTGGCCATCAAGGTATGGGGGGAACTCTGGAGGGGGCATTCATTGGAAATAAAGAGTGACAATATGAATGCCTGCCTCGCGATACAGACAGGTCGGTCACGAGACGAATTCGTCCAACATTGTGTACGCGAACTCTTCGTTCTGACCGTGGCTTTCGATATAGACTTACACGTTAAACATTGGCCAGGGAAAGACTTAGTCAGGGCCGATGCCCTGTCTAGAATGCATAAAGACGAACGATGCTGGCGTAGGGTGAGAGAGGATGCAGTGCTTCGCAGGGCGCGAAGAGTCAGGGTGTGCAGGGAGGTATTTGAGTTGGAGTCTAGGCTATGAGTTGTTGACAGTGACATGGTGGTGATGCAGGGCGGAGATTGTTGCGTTACGTAGTGGTGCCACGGGTCTTTCTTGCTTTTGCTAACTCACAGTGTACAATATCAGTTGCTAGGCACAGGCATTGTTGTGGTGCAGATCACGAGCGGTTGCGTTATCTAATAGTATTATGAGTATGTATTGTCATTATCCGACAGCAGTCTGGTTTTAAGTTGGTTACTTAGTGTTTTGGTTGGGTACTGGTTGGAATTTGTTGTGTTTGGTAGTGGTGTGACGGGTCCTTCTTGCTTTTATTGCAGGTGCGAGACGGTTACTGAGGAAGGCGGCGGACAGACAGCGGGAGGCGTTCCGACCGGGGACGCGCGCGAACGTACACTCACACGCGCTACTTTATGTTGCATTTACGCAGGCGTTTGGGTTTTCCGATTTTCCAGCTACCTTGGGAGCGCTGCTAGCTTTTGCGGAGTTTCTTTTACTTTCTTTTTCAGCACCGAAGTCGGTGTTGAACGCGCTGGGATCGATTAAGCACTTTCATTTAGATTTTCAGTGGTCGGTAGAGGTTTTCGATGCGAGGGAACTGCAGTTATGGCGTAGAGCTTTACCCATGACTTGCAGACACGTGGCCAAGCCGGCCCCGGGGCTATCTTTAACCCTTTTACAACAACTGTGCGATCTCAGTCTACGACTGGGCCCGCAGGGTACGGTCTTGGCAGCTCTTATGGCGTTCCTTTACGCCACCATGGCCAGGCTATCATCGCTTGTGGCTGGATCCGCAGCGAGATTTGACAGCACACGTTTGCCCACACTAGCGGATGTGGAGCACAGGGGGGACACTCTTTATTTGAGGATTAAGTGGGCCAAGGCCCACCAGGCCACAGGAGACGCCTACTGGGTACCCCTTTGGCCCAGAGTAGGTTCCAGTGCATGTCCAGTACGACGCTGGACCGACTTGCGACGTTTGTCGGCAGGGGCTGCACCTTCGGAGCCCCTGTTCTGGTGTCCCGGGCTGAAGGGGCCAGGCAGGTCGGCCAGGCAACATCTGACCATGGCCATAGCCAGGCTGTGGTTGGACAGGCTGCTCACTCGACTGGGCAAGGCTCAACAGGGGTTCACTTTTCACTCGTTCAGAAGGGGGGCTTGCACAAGTGCTTTCTTGCAGGGGGCCACCGAGGGCGACATACGCGCGTTAGGGGGGTGGAACAGCGACGCGGTACGCAGCTACCTACCCGCGGGCGAGAGCAGGCGCAGAGCAGCGCAGGCCCTAGCGAACATTTCTCCTTCTTAACTTCAGATAACATTTGCCGTGGAACTAGTTTGCCGCGGTAAACAGAACTATGGACGAGCGGAGAGAGGCGATACAGGAGACAGAGTTAAAGCTGGTTAAGAAAGGGGGGCCAGTTGGGACACGGTTATGTGCATAGACAGTTAATTTCGCTTAGGTGTTCTTGGAAGGGTAGTCTTAAGTGTGTACGGTTGATACTTTGTATAAGTCGGATTGTTAATTTGTAGCGGTGTGTGCTGGACAGTACGAAATGCACTAGACATCAGTGTTTGCTTTGTTAACGATACAATGTTGCAGTTACGTGGTAGTTAAGACGATATGTTGCTTCGAGACGAATTGATACAATGTAGCGAGTTAGAACTCGTAGGTTACTTGTTCAGAAATACGGTGGACAGGATGGTGGATCAATGTTGGAGTTGTTACCATACAATTATGTTGTTGAATTAATAAATGTTATTTCCCGCATTCTCCGCGTTGGTTGTTCGTGCTCCCCTATCTAATGTGTTGGGAATGCGTAGCATTCTCGGGCATTTGGGGGGGGCCCGGACAACACCCACTTATTATAGACACGCGCGCGGAGTGTGCGGGAGAGAACCAGCCACTCAGAGGCGGGCAACGCGCGTGCGAGGGGCGGGACAGGGTTGACGGACAATTTAGGCAGCAGGTTGGTGGTAGCAACACGTGGCTCGCACGTGGGGCTCGGCCAATCGGAGAACCGAGACTGGGGGCAATTCTCGCACACTTCTAATCACCAATTAGTCTGCGGTTTTCTCCCTAATGGATGGGTCGTGCCAGCTTGCTTGCCTGCTGTGAATTCAACTATACGCTCAGTTACCGAGCTTTACGTTGATCACGACAGTGTTTTTGACTTAGAATTTTGTCCCACCCACCCTCCCTTTGACGTAGGCAGCCCTCCACAGGAGGGAGGCCGAGGCAGTGCGACGCGGTAAACAGAACTATGGACGAGCGGAGAGAGGCGATACAGGAGACAGAGTTAAAGCTGGTTAAGAAAGGGGGGCCAGTTGGGACACGGTTATGTGCATAGACAGTTAATTTCGCTTAGGTGTTCTTGGAAGGGTAGTCTTAAGTGTGTACGGTTGATACTTTGTATAAGTCGGATTGTTAATTTGTAGCGGTGTGTGCTGGACAGTACGAAATGCACTAGACATCAGTGTTTGCTTTGTTAACGATACAATGTTGCAGTTACGTGGTAGTTAAGACGATATGTTGCTTCGAGACGAATTGATACAATGTAGCGAGTTAGAACTCGTAGGTTACTTGTTCAGAAATACGGTGGACAGGATGGTGGATCAATGTTGGAGTTGTTACCATACAATTATGTTGTTGAATTAATAAATGTTATTTCCCGCATTCTCCGCGTTGGTTGTTCGTGCTCCCCTATCTAATGTTACAATATGACTTGAGAAGGGAGGCGATCTTTAGAGATGAGAATCATTCATATGTTTGCATTAAGTGCCTGGATTATAGCTATGATTTCTGGTGAAATAGGAGATAATCAGGATTAGCGGAAGTAGGCGTACTTAATCGCTCAGTCAAATTGACAGAGTCATTTTTCACCCCGAGGTCGTAACTATTGCAATTGACTGACGTGTGCACGTCTAACAGCTACCACCAGTTTGTGATCGCTGTCACTGACATGAGCTGACAAGTGTCATTGCTACTGGTCACTGTCGCCTGTCATTGTCAACCTGAGTATGTATATAAAAGTCGCCAAGTCGCTGTTAACACCATCAGTTCAGTCTCTGTACTCGAGCAATACACATCTTCCTACAACATGAAGTTTTCTACAAAGTTCCTCAGTCGTCAGGGTCGTCGTGTTCACCCCGAGAACGTGACCAGTCTGTCAGAAAACAGTAACAAGCTACGTGATGTCCGCCATCACTTACAGGTGGCGCTACAGCATATCCTACACATTGACGCATTACTCGACCAACAGAGGGCGCTCAAGAAGAAGGCAAATGGCTCAGGCTTCACCGTGGATCTGTCAGTACTGGAACCAGAGGAACGAGTACGTCACGTATGTACGTCAGCAGTCATCAACATTACGTCATCTGGAATCCAGCATCAGACATCAAGAAATGACAGCAAAACCGCAACAGGCTCCTGCTATCTTTGTCCAAGGTACAGGTTGAGAGATGTCGTCTGCTTATTAGAGAAATCTTCTATGCATAAATCGACTGCTTGATAGATCGACATTTAGGCATACAGGCCCCTGTCAACAGTCCGAGATTCGCGGCTGTGTTGGGCCGAGGTTCTGAAACTGGTCTCAGTTTTAGCCTAACGATCTTGAAAAGACCAAGAAAATCAAAAGCCCTTCTCAGGGCTAGCCAATTCCTCCCAAAAGAGTTAACCACATCTTGAACGTCAATTGTATAATGCAAAACTAATGCCCAAGTCTTTATAGATATCGTACAACAAATCAAGTCAGTTTTATTGCGTTGTCTCAAAATATCAATCTCGTACCATAAACAGATGCAATGAATTGACATCAGTCATTGTTGGAAGTTTTAAAGACATATTATAAGGCTGAAATTCCTACGTAAAACACTAAAATGCTACACATAATGTCCTTACTGTGAATGTGGTAAAACTCCTAGATGATGTGTACTTGCCTCTGTGAAACAGATTCCAAAAGTATCTCAGAATCATGAATCACCCACACTCTCTCACACCCATAAACAAAATACTTTAAACCCTTGTGGCGTCACTATTTGTTCAAACTTTACATTTTAGGAAAGGCTTCGAAGTCCTCAATCACTTCTGACACAACCAGACTTTGCAGAAAAGCTCCTTGGAGTATGCTTTTTCAGATATCAAATTCAAAAGGGGTCACTAACTTTTGGATAAAGTGTTTTTTGTTTGGTAATTTGCGGACAAACCTGACCCTCACATGCTGGTCATCATATCTAAGATGAATAAAACAAGTGGATATGAAACCAGCCGGTCGACCTGAACAAGCTGCCTGCGGCGACTGCCCCAAAAGTCACTTTCTGCGCATGTTGGTGTGCAATTTTCTTTCTTATGTAAAAGATAGGAGAGAGCTCATTGGTCTGCGTTTCATAGTGACGTCACACTTAGGCATGATTCGAAACCTCTTGCATAGCCAAGACTTGACTTTAGCGCATATAGTAATATGTCTCTACATATCCATTATATAATTCATCTAAGATCATATAAAGGTTTTACATTTGAAGGATTTACATGACTATTAGGTAAATGCATATACATCCAAAGTAGCAAAATTATCTACCAAACCAATTGTTATCTATTTTCAATGAGCTATACCAAAAAATGTTTAATATACTCGTCGTAAGAATTGTAATAAGAAAATTGACACGATCATTTTTCTGAAACTCATTTGAACCATTTATCATGTTTATAGCGACCGATAAAAAAGTGATGTAAAGCCATTATTCTGATCTTGATAGTTTATCCCACAGGAGATTCAGACAGTCCAAAAAGACATTATTTAACTAAAAAGCAATAAATTGTAATGAATATGAGACTTTGAAGATACAGACGATGCACGAAAATCTTTCATGGCACAGTTCGGGTGAAATTTATTGCGCGTTATCTTACTTTTTTCAAATTGCAAAAATGTTGCAGTAAAAGGCAAGAAAATAACCGAAATCCAAATCTTTGTTCAACATATCAGCCATTAGGTTAAATACACCTGACTCAACCAGACAATTGTCTTTTTGTCTTGTTTTATCAACATGAATAACAGAAATTCAATCGTGGTTTTGCATGAAATCTCTTTAATCAGAGTATTTCTATAAGCCTCACACATATAGATTTATACAAACATTAAACTTGTGTTCTTTTTAAATTCTCCTATATGATCATTTTGAATAGCTATTTTTAACAAGCAAAATGCAGCCGCCATTGCTCTTTTACAAGATACGTGTATGATATGGTTAACTCTTTTGGGAGGGATTGACTAGCCCTGAGAAGGGCTTTTGATCTTGTGTCGTCCTCTTACAAGGTCTCGCCCAAACAAAGCAGCCAGTCTGGGACTGTTGGCAAGGACCTTCTGGTCTGGAAGATAGGTGGATCTCGCAACGAGTTGCTTCTTTCATAGTTTGGTTTCTCAAAGAAGCAGACGACATCTCTCAACCTGTACCTTGAACAAAGATAGCAGGAGTTAGTTGCGGTTTAGCTGTCATTTCTTGATGTCTGATGCTGGATTCCAGATGACGTAACGTTGATGACTGCTGACGTACGTACATGACATACTCGTTCCTCTGGTTTTCCAGTACTGACAGATCCACGGTGAAGCCTGAGCCATTTGCCTTCTTCTTAAGCGCCCTCTGTTGGTCGAGTAATGCGTCAATGTGTAGGATATGCTGTAGCGCCACCTGTAAGTGATGGCGGACATCACGTAGCTTGTTACTGTTCTCTGACGGACTGGTCACGTTCTCGGGGTGAACAAGGCGACCCTGGCGACTGAGGAACTTTGTAGAAAACTTCATGTTGTAGGAAGATGTGTATTGCTCGAGTACAGAGACTGAACTGATGGTGTTAACAGCGACTTGGCGACTTTTATACATACCCAGATTGACAGTGACAGGCGACAGTGAATAGTGGCAATGACACCTGTCATCTCATGGCATTGACAGCGATCACAAACTGGTTGTATCTGCTAGACGTGCACGCGTCAGTCAATTGCTGTTAGTTACGACCCGAAGTGGAAGTTGGGCACAGTTCAGTGGAAGAGGATATGAGGTAGTCTGCTTCCGCTAATCCAGATTATCCTTTTAATCCTCAGTTGCAAGTAGATGCATAAGGGTAAGTCTACTACGCCAGCAAACTGGTAAGTTGTTGTTATTATTGATGATTAGATGTTTGTCCAATCCAGATATTAGCAATCACAAGTAAAGACGGACAACAAACCTGGCCAGCCGCAAAGGCTTTTAGTTGCTTTTGTTGACATATGGTTTATTGTTCAATCCGTACAAGATTAATCATTACATTTTAACTCCAGTATACAAATGGTCTGCCGTAGATGATTATCGTGGACCTAGTACAAAATATAATACACTAATAGATACTACATTATTGAATCTATGTGCATCGTAATATTCTGAAAGATATGAAATCTGGCCATTAACGAAGACTAATGATTAAATTTGCAAACCGAAAAGAAATTTACAGAATAAGTGAATAACAGGTCTACGAGGGATTACTTTTCTTGTTTTCCTATATCAATCTCATATGATAAAAATCTGCATGTCTCTAATGTACATATCATTATGTTACAATATTACTTGAGAAGGGAGGCGATCTTTAGAGATGAGAATCATTCATATGTTTGAATTAAGTGCCTGGATTATAGCTATGATTTCTGGTGAAGTAGGAGATAATCAGGATTAGCGGAAGTAGGCGTACTTAATCGCTCAGTCAAATTGACAGAGTCATTTTTCACCCCGAGGTCGTAACTATTGCAATTGACTGACGTGTGCACGTCTAACAGCTACCACCAGTTTGTGATCGCTGTCACTGACATGAGCTGACAAGTGTCATTGCTACTGGTCACTGTCGCCTGTCATTGTCAACCTGAGTATGTATATAAAAGTCGCCAAGTCGCTGTTAACACCATCAGTTCAGTCTCTGTACTCGAGCAATACACATCTTCCTACAACATGAAGTTTTCTACAAAGTTCCTCAGTCGTCAGGGTCGTCGTGTTCACCCCGAGAACGTGACCAGTCTGTCAGAAAACAGTAACAAGCTACGTGATGTCCGCCATCACTTACAGGTGGCGCTACAGCATATCATACACATTGACGCATTACTCGACCAACAGAGGGCGCTCAAGAAGAAGGCAAATGGCTCAGGCTTAACCGTGGATCTGTCAGTACTGGAAAACCAGAGGAACGAGTACGTCACGTATGTACGTCAGCAGTCATCAACATTACGTCATCTGGAATCCAGCATCAGACATCAAGAAATGACAGCAAAACCGCAACAGGCTCCTGCTATCTTTGTCCAAGGTACAGGTTGAGAGATGTCGTCTGCTTATTAGAGAAATCTTCTATGCATAAATCGACTGCTTGATAGATCGACATTTAGGCATACAGGCCCCTGTCAACAGTCCGAGATTCGCGGCTGTGTTGGGCCGAGGTTCTGAAACTGGTCTCAGTTTTAGCCTAACGATCTTGAAAAGACCAAGAAAATCAAAAGCCCTTCTCAGGGCTAGCCAATTCCTCCCAAAAGAGTTAACCACATCTTGAACGTCAATTGTATAATGCAAAACTAATGCCCAAGTCTTTATAGATATCGTACAACAAATCAAGTCAGTTTTATTGCGTTGTCTCAAAATATCAATCTCGTACCATAAACAGATGCAATGAATTGACATCAGTCATTGTTGGAAGTTTTAAAGACATATTATAAGGCTGAAATTCCTACGTAAAACACTAAAATGCTACACATAATGTCCTTACTGTGAATGTGGTAAAACTCCTAGATGATGTGTACTTGCCTCTGTGAAACAGATTCCAAAAGTATCTCAGAATCATGAATCACCCACACTCTCTCACACCCATAAACAAAATACTTGAAACCCTTGTGGCGTCACTATTTGTTCAAACTTTACATTTTAGGAAAGGCTTCGAAGTCCTCAATCACTTCTGACACAACCAGACTTTGCAGAAAAGCTCCTTGGAGTATGCTTTTTCAGATATCAAATTCAAAAGGGGTCACTAACTTTTGGATAAAGTGTTTTTTGTTTGGTAATTTGCGGACAAACCTGACCCTCACATGCTGGTCATCATATCTAAGATGAATAAAACAAGTGGATATGAAACCAGCCGGTCGACCTGAACAAGCTGCCTGCGGCGACTGCCCCAAAAGTCACTTTCTGCGCATGTTGGTGTGCAATTTTCTTTCTTATGTAAAAGATAGGAGAGAGCTCATTGGTCTGCGTTTCATAGTGACGTCACACTTAGGCATGATTCGAAACCTCTTGCATAGCCAAGACTTGACTTTAGCGCATATAGTAATATGTCTCTACTTATCCATTATATAATTCATCTAAGATCATATAAAGGTTTTACATTTGAAGGATTTACATGACTATTAGGTAAATGCATATACATCCAAAGTAGCAAAATTATCTACCAAACCAATTGTTATCTATTTTCAATGAGCTATACCAAAAAATGTTTAATATACTCGTCGTAAGAATTGTAATAAGAAAATTGACACGATCATTTTTCTGAAACTCATTTGAACCATTTATCATGTTTATAGCGACCGATAAAAAAGTGATGTAAAGCCATTATTCTGATCTTGATAGTTTATCCCACAGGAGATTCAGACAGTCCAAAAAGACATTATTTAACTAAAAAGCAATAAATTGTAATGAATATGAGACTTTGAAGATACAGACGATGCACAAAAATCTTTCATGGCACAGTTCGGGTGAAATTTATTGCGCGTTATCTTACTTTTTTCAAATTGCAAAAATGTTGCAGTAAAAGGCAAGAAAATAACCGAAATCCAAATCTTTGTTCAACATATCAGCCATTAGGTTAAATACACCTGACTCAACCAGACAATTGTCTTTTTGTCTTGTTTTATCAACATGAATAACAGAAATTCAATCGTGGTTTTGCATGAAATCTCTTTAATCAGAGTATTTCTATAAGCCTCACACATATAGATTTATACAAACATTAAACTTGTGTTCTTTTTAAATTCTCCTATATGATCATTTTGAATAGCTATTTTTAACAAGCAAAATGCAGCCGCCATTGCTCTTTTACAAGATACGTGTATGATATGGTTAACTCTTTTGGGAGGGATTGACTAGCCCTGAGAAGGGCTTTTGATCTTGTGTCGTCCTCTTACAAGGTCTCGCCCAAACAAAGAAGCCAGTCTGGGACTGTTGGCAAGGACCTTCTGGTCTGGAAGATAGGTGGATCTCGCAACGAGTTGCTTCTTTCATAGTTTGGTTTCTCAAAGAAGCAGACGACATCTCTCAACCTGTACCTTGAACAAAGATAGCAGGAGTTAGTTGCGGTTTAGCTGTCATTTCTTGATGTCTGATGCTGGATTCCAGATGACGTAACGTTGATGACTGCTGACGTACGTACATGACATACTCGTTCCTCTGGTTTTCCAGTACTGACAGATCCACGGTGAAGCCTGAGCCATTTGCCTTCTTCTTAAGCGCCCTCTGTTGGTCGAGTAATGCGTCAATGTGTAGGATATGCTGTAGCGCCACCTGTAAGTGATGGCGGACATCACGTAGCTTGTTACTGTTCTCTGACGGACTGGTCACGTTCTCGGGGTGAACAAGGCGACCCTGGCGACTGAGGAACTTTGTAGAAAACTTCATGTTGTAGGAAGATGTGTATTGCTCGAGTACAGAGACTGAACTGATGGTGTTAACAGCGACTTGGCGACTTTTATACATACCCAGATTGACAGTGACAGGCGACAGTGAATAGTGGCAATGACACCTGTCATCTCATGGCATTGACAGCGATCACAAACTGGTTGTATCTGCTAGACGTGCACGCGTCAGTCAATTGCTGTTAGTTACGACCCGAAGTGGAAGTTGGGCACAGTTCAGTGGAAGAGGATATGAGGTAGTCTGCTTCCGCTAATCCAGATTATCCTTTTAATCCTCAGTTGCAAGTAGATGCATAAGGGTAAGTCTACTACGCCAGCAAACTGGTAAGTTGTTGTTATTATTGATGATTAGATGTTTGTCCAATCCAGATATTAGCAATCACAAGTAAAGACGGACAACAAACCTGGCCAGCCGCAAAGGCTTTTAGTTGCTTTTGTTGACATATGGTTTATTGTTCAATCCGTACAAGATTAATCATTACATTTTAACTCCAGTATACAAATGGTCTGCCGTAGATGATTATCGTGGACCTAGTACAAAATATAATACACTAATAGATACTACATTATTGAATCTATGTGCATCGTAATATTCTGAAAGATATGAAATCTGGCCATTAATGAAGACTAATGATTAAATTTGCAAACCGAAAAGAAATTTACAGAATAAGTGAATAACAGGTCTACGAGGGATTACTTTTCTTGTTTTCCTATATCAATCTCATATGATAAAAATCTGCATGTCTCTAATGTACATATCATTATGTTACAATATTACTTGAGAAGGGAGGCGATCTTTAGAGATGAGAATCATTCATATGTTTGAATTAAGTGCCTGGATTATAGCTATGATTTCTGGTGAAGTAGGAGATAATCAGGATTAGCGGAAGTAGGCGTACTTAATCGCTCAGTCAAATTGACAGAGTCATTTTTCACCCCGAGGTCGTAACTATTGCAATTGACTGACGTGTGCACGTCTAACAGCTACCACCAGTTTGTGATCGCTGTCACTGACATGAGCTGACAAGTGTCATTGCTACTGGTCACTGTCGCCTGTCATTGTCAACCTGAGTATGTATATAAAAGTCGCCAAGTCGCTGTTAACACCATCAGTTCAGTCTCTGTACTCGAGCAATACACATCTTCCTACAACATGAAGTTTTCTACAAAGTTCCTCAGTCGTCAGGGTCGTCGTGTTCACCCCGAGAACGTGACCAGTCTGTCAGAAAACAGTAACAAGCTACGTGATGTCCGCCATCACTTACAGGTGGCGCTACAGCATATCATACACATTGACGCATTACTCGACCAACAGAGGGCGCTCAAGAAGAAGGCAAATGGCTCAGGCTTCACCGTGGATCTGTCAGTACTGGAAAACCAGAGGAACGAGTACGTCACGTATGTACGTCAGCAGTCATCAACATTACGTCATCTGGAATCCAGCATCAGACATCAAGAAATGACAGCAAAACCGCAACAGGCTCCTGCTATCTTTGTCCAAGGTACAGGTTGAGAGATGTCGTCTGCTTATTAGAGAAATCTTCTATGCATAAATCGACTGCTTGATAGATCGACATTTAGGCATACAGGCCCCTGTCAACAGTCCGAGATTCGCGGCTGTGTTGGGCCGAGGTTCTGAAACTGGTCTCAGTTTTAGCCTAACGATCTTGAAAAGACCAAGAAAATCAAAAGCCCTTCTCAGGGCTAGCCAATTCCTCCCAAAAGAGTTAACCACATCTTGAACGTCAATTGTATAATGCAAAACTAATGCCCAAGTCTTTATAGATATCGTACAACAAATCAAGTCAGTTTTATTGCGTTGTCTCAAAATATCAATCTCGTACCATAAACAGATGCAATGAATTGACATCAGTCATTGTTGGAAGTTTTAAAGACATATTATAAGGCTGAAATTCCTACGTAAAACACTAAAATGCTACACATAATGTCCTTACTGTGAATGTGGTAAAACTCCTAGATGATGTGTACTTGCCTCTGTGAAACAGATTCCAAAAGTATCTCAGAATCATGAATCACCCACACTCTCTCACACCCATAAACAAAATACTTGAAACCCTTGTGGCGTCACTATTTGTTCAAACTTTACATTTTAGGAAAGGCTTCGAAGTCCTCAATCACTTCTGACACAACCAGACTTTGCAGAAAAGCTCCTTGGAGTATGCTTTTTCAGATATCAAATTCAAAAGGGGTCACTAACTTTTGGATAAAGTGTTTTTTTGTTTGGTAATTTGCGGACAAACCTGACCCTCACATGCTGGTCATCATATCTAAGATGAATAAAACAAGTGGATATGAAACCAGCCGGTCAACCTGAACAAGCTGCCTGCGGCGACTGCCCCAAAAGTCACTTTCTGCGCATGTTGGTGTGCAATTTTCTTTCTTATGTAAAAGATAGGAGAGAGCTCATTGGTCTGCGTTTCATAGTGACGTCACACTTAGGCATGATTCGAAACCTCTTGCATAGCCAAGACTTGACTTTAGCGCATATAGTAATATGTCTCTACTTATCCATTATATAATTCATCTAAGATCATATAAAGGTTTTACATTTGAAGGATTTACATGACTATTAGGTAAATGCATATACATCCAAAGTAGCAAAATTATCTACCAAACCAATTGTTATCTATTTTCAATGAGCTATACCAAAAAATGTTTAATATACTCGTCGTAAGAATTGTAATAAGAAAATTGACACGATCATTTTTCTGAAACTCATTTGAACCATTTATCATGTTTATAGCGACCGATAAAAAAGTGATGTAAAGCCATTATTCTGATCTTAATAGTTTATCCCACAGGAGATTCAGACAGTCCAAAAAGACATTATTTAACTAAAAAGCAATAAATTGTAATGAATATGAGACTTTGAAGATACAGACGATGCACGAAAATCTTTCATGGCACAGTTCGGGTGAAATTTATTGCGCGTTATCTTACTTTTTTCAAATTGCAAAAATGTTGCAGTAAAAGGCAAGAAAATAACCGAAATCCAAATCTTTGTTCAACATATCAGCCATTAGGTTAAATACACCTGACTCAACCAGACAATTGTCTTTTTGTCTTGTTTTATCAACATGAATAACAGAAATTCAATCGTGGTTTTGCATGAAATCTCTTTAATCAGAGTATTTCTATAAGCCTCACACATATAGATTTATACAAACATTAAACTTGTGTTCTTTTTAAATTCTCCTATATGATCATTTTGAATAGCTATTTTTAACAAGCAAAATGCAGCCGCCATTGCTCTTTTACAAGATACGTGTATGATATGGTTAACTCTTTTGGGAGGGATTGACTAGCCCTGAGAAGGGCTTTTGATCTTGTGTCGTCCTCTTACAAGGTCTCGCCCAAACAAAGCAGCCAGTCTGGGACTGTTGGCAAGGACCTTCTGGTCTGGAAGATAGGTGGATCTCGCAACGAGTTGCTTCTTTCATAGTTTGGTTTCTCAAAGAAGCAGACGACATCTCTCAACCTGTACCTTGAACAAAGATAGCAGGAGTTAGTTGCGGTTTAGCTGTCATTTCTTGATGTCTGATGCTGGATTCCAGATGACGTAACGTTGATGACTGCTGACGTACGTACATGACATACTCGTTCCTCTGGTTTTCCAGTACTGACAGATCCACGGTGAAGCCTGAGCCATTTGCCTTCTTCTTAAGCGCCCTCTGTTGGTCGAGTAATGCGTCAATGTGTAGGATATGCTGTAGCGCCACCTGTAAGTGATGGCGGACATCACGTAGCTTGTTACTGTTCTCTGACGGACTGGTCACGTTCTCGGGGTGAACAAGGCGACCCTGGCGACTGAGGAACTTTGTAGAAAACTTCATGTTGTAGGAAGATGTGTATTGCTCGAGTACAGAGACTGAACTGATGGTGTTAACAGCGACTTGGCGACTTTTATACATACCCAGATTGACAGTGACAGGCGACAGTGAATAGTGGCAATGACACCTGTCATCTCATGGCATTGACAGCGATCACAAACTGGTTGTATCTGCTAGACGTGCACGCGTCAGTCAATTGCTGTTAGTTACGACCCGAAGTGGAAGTTGGGCACAGTTCAGTGGAAGAGGATATGAGGTAGTCTGCTTCCGCTAATCCAGATTATCCTTTTAATCCTCAGTTGCAAGTAGATGCATAAGGGTAAGTCTACTACGCCAGCAAACTGGTAAGTTGTTGTTATTATTGATGATTAGATGTTTGTCCAATCCAGATATTAGCAATCACAAGTAAAGACGGACAACAAACCTGGCCAGCCGCAAAGGCTTTTAGTTGCTTTTGTTGACATATGGTTTATTGTTCAATCCGTACAAGATTAATCATTACATTTTAACTCCAGTATACAAATGGTCTGCCGTAGATGATTATCGTGGACCTAGTACAAAATATAATACACTAATAGATACTACATTATTGAATCTATGTGCATCGTAATATTCTGAAAGATATGAAATCTGGCCATTAATGAAGACTAATGATTAAATTTGCAAACCGAAAAGAAATTTACAGAATAAGTGAATAACAGGTCTACGAGGGATTACTTTTCTTGTTTTCCTATATCAATCTCATATGATAAAAATCTGCATGTCTCTAATGTACATATCATTATGTTACAATATTACTTGAGAAGGGAGGCGATCTTTAGAGATGAGAATCATTCATATGTTTGAATTAAGTGCCTGGATTATAGCTATGATTTCTGGTGAAGTAGGAGATAATCAGGATTAGCGGAAGTAGGCGTACTTAATCGCTCAGTCAAATTGACAGAGTCATTTTTCACCCCGAGGTCGTAACTATTGCAATTGACTGACGTGTGCACGTCTAACAGCTACCACCAGTTTGTGATCGCTGTCACTGACATGAGCTGACAAGTGTCATTGCTACTGGTCACTGTCGCCTGTCATTGTCAACCTGAGTATGTATATAAAAGTCGCCAAGTCGCTGTTAACACCATCAGTTCAGTCTCTGTACTCGAGCAATACACATCTTCCTACAACATGAAGTTTTCTGCAAAGTTCCTCAGTCGTCAGGGTCGTCGTGTTCACCGCGAGAACGTGACCAGTCTGTCAGAAAACAGTAACAAGCTACGTGATGTCCGCCATCACTTACAGGTGGCGCTACAGCATATCATACACATTGACGCATTACTTGACCAACAGAGGGCGCTCAAGAAGAAGGCAAATGGCTCAGGCTTCACCGTGGATCTGTCAGTACTGGAAAACCAGAGGAACGAGTACGTCACGTATGTACGTCAGCAGTCATCAACATTACGTCATCTGGAATCCAGCATCAGACATCAAGAAATGACAGCAAAACCGCAACAGGCTCCTGCTATCTTTGTCCAAGGTACAGGTTGAGAGATGTCGTCTGCTTATTAGAGAAATCTTCTATGCATAAATCGACTGCTTGATAGATCGACATTTAGGCATACAGGCCCCTGTCAACAGTCCGAGATTCGCGGCTGTGTTGGGCCGAGGTTCTGAAACTGGTCTCAGTTTTAGCCTAACGATCTTGAAAAGACCAAGAAAATCAAAAGCCCTTCTCAGGGCTAGCCAATTCCTCCCAAAAGAGTTAACCACATCTTGAACGTCAATTGTATAATGCAAAACTAATGCCCAAGTCTTTATAGATATCGTACAACAAATCAAGTCAGTTTTATTGCGTTGTCTCAAAATATCAATCTCGTACCATAAACAGATGCAATGAATTGACATCAGTCATTGTTGGAAGTTTTAAAGACATATTATAAGGCTGAAATTCCTACGTAAAACACTAAAATGCTACACATAATGTCCTTACTGTGAATGTGGTAAAACTCCTAGATGATGTGTACTTGCCTCTGTGAAACAGATTCCAAAAGTATCTCAGAATCATGAATCACCCACACTCTCTCACACCCATAAACAAAATACTTGAAACCCTTGTGGCGTCACTATTTGTTCAAACTTTACATTTTAGGAAAGGCTTCGAAGTCCTCAATCACTTCTGACACAACCAGACTTTGCAGAAAAGCTCCTTGGAGTATGCTTTTTCAGATATCAAATTCAAAAGGGGTCACTAACTTTTGGATAAAGTGTTTTTTGTTTGGTAATTTGCGGACAAACCTGACCCTCACATGCTGGTCATCATATCTAAGATGAATAAAACAAGTGGATATGAAACCAGCCGGTCGACCTGAACAAGCTGCCTGCGGCGACTGCCCCAAAAGTCACTTTCTGCGCATGTTGGTGTGCAATTTTCTTTCTTATGTAAAAGATAGGAGAGAGCTCATTGGTCTGCGTTTCATAGTGACGTCACACTTAGGCATGATTCGAAACCTCTTGCATAGCCAAGACTTGACTTTAGCGCATATAGTAATATGTCTCTACATATCCATTATATAATTCATCTAAGATCATATAAAGGTTTTACATTTGAAGGATTTACATGACTATTAGGTAAATGCATATACATCCAAAGTAGCAAAATTATCTACCAAACCAATTGTTATCTATTTTCAATGAGCTATACCAAAAAATGTTTAATATACTCGTCGTAAGAATTGTAATAAGAAAATTGACACGATCATTTTTCTGAAACTCATTTGAACCATTTATCATGTTTATAGCGACCGATAAAAAAGTGATCTAAAGCCATTATTCTGATCTTGATAGTTTATCCCACAGGAGATTCAGACAGTCCAAAAAGACATTATTTAACTAAAAAGCAATAAATTGTAATGAATATGAGACTTTGAAGATACAGACGATGCACGAAAATCTTTCATGGCACAGTTCGGGTGAAATTTATTGCGCGTTATCTTACTTTTTTCAAATTGCAAAAATGTTGCAGTAAAAGGCAAGAAAATAACCGAAATCCAAATCTTTGTTCAACATATCAGCCATTAGGTTAAATACACCTGACTCAACCAGACAATTGTCTTTTTGTCTTGTTTTATCAACATGAATAACAGAAATTCAATCGTGGTTTTGCATGAAATCTCTTTAATCAGAGTATTTCTATAAGCCTCACACATATAGATTTATACAAACATTAAACTTGTGTTCTTTTTAAATTCTCCTATATGATCATTTTGAATAGCTATTTTTAACAAGCAAAATGCAGCCGCCATTGCTCTTTTACAAGATACGTGTATGATATGGTTAACTCTTTTGGGAGGGATTGACTAGCCCTGAGAAGGGCTTTTGATCTTGTGTCGTCCTCTTACAAGGTCTCGCCCAAACAAAGCAGCCAGTCTGGGACTGTTGGCAAGGACCTTCTGGTCTGGAAGATAGGTGGATCTCGCAACGAGTTGCTTCTTTCATAGTTTGGTTTCTCAAAGAAGCAGACGACATCTCTTAACCTGTACCTTGAACAAAGATAGCAGGAGTTAGTTGCGGTTTAGCTGTCATTTCTTGATGTCTGATGCTGGATTCCAGATGACGTAACGTTGATGACTGCTGACGTACGTACATGACATACTCGTTCCTCTGGTTTTCCAGTACTGACAGATCCACGGTGAAGCCTGAGCCATTTGCCTTCTTCTTAAGCGCCCTCTGTTGGTCGAGTAATGCGTCAATGTGTAGGATATGCTGTAGCGCCACCTGTAAGTGATGGCGGACATCACGTAGCTTGTTACTGTTCTCTGACGGACTGGTCACGTTCTCGGGGTGAACAAGGCGACCCTGGCGACTGAGGAACTTTGTAGAAAACTTCATGTTGTAGGAAGATGTGTATTGCTCGAGTACAGAGACTGAACTGATGGTGTTAACAGCGACTTGGCGACTTTTATACATACCCAGATTGACAGTGACAGGCGACAGTGAATAGTGGCAATGACACCTGTCATCTCATGGCATTGACAGCGATCACAAACTGGTTGTATCTGCTAGACGTGCACGCGTCAGTCAATTGCTGTTAGTTACGACCCGAAGTGGAAGTTGGGCACAGTTCAGTGGAAGAGGATATGAGGTAGTCTGCTTCCGCTAATCCAGATTATCCTTTTAATCCTCAGTTGCAAGTAGATGCATAAGGGTAAGTCTACTACGCCAGCAAACTGGTAAGTTGTTGTTATTATTGATGATTAGATGTTTGTCCAATCCAGATATTAGCAATCACAAGTAAAGACGGACAACAAACCTGGCCAGCCGCAAAGGCTTTTAGTTGCTTTTGTTGACATATGGTTTATTGTTCAATCCGTACAAGATTAATCATTACATTTTAACTCCAGTATACAAATGGTCTGCCGTAGATGATTATCGTGGACCTAGTACAAAATATAATACACTAATAGATACTACATTATTGAATCTATGTGCATCGTAATATTCTGAAAGATATGAAATCTGGCCATTAATGAAGACTAATGATTAAATTTGCAAACCGAAAAGAAATTTACAGAATAAGTGAATAACAGGTCTACGAGGGATTACTTTTCTTGTTTTCCTATATCAATCTCATATGATAAAAATCTGCATGTCTCTAATGTACATATCATTATGTTACAATATTACTTGAGAAGGGAGGCGATCTTTAGAGATGAGAATCATTCATATGTTTGAATTAAGTGCCTGGATTATAGCTATGATTTCTGGTGAAGTAGGAGATAATCAGGATTAGCGGAAGTAGGCGTACTTAATCGCTCAGTCAAATTGACAGAGTCATTTTTCACCCCGAGGTCGTAACTATTGCAATTGACTGACGTGTGCACGTCTAACAGCTACCACCAGTTTGTGATCGCTGTCACTGACATTAGCTGACAAGTGTCATTGCTACTGGTCACTGTCGCCTGTCATTGTCAACCTGAGTATGTATATAAAAGTCGCCAAGTCGCTGTTAACACCATCAGTTCAGTCTCTGTACTCGAGCAATACACATCTTCCTACAACATGAAGTTTTCTACAAAGTTCCTCAGTCGTCAGGGTCGTCGTGTTCACCCCGAGAACGTGACCAGTCTGTCAGAAAACAGTAACAAGCTACGTGATGTCCGCCATCACTTACAGGTGGCGCTACAGCATATCATACACATTGACGCATTACTCGACCAACAGAGGGCGCTCAAGAAGAAGGCAAATGGCTCAGGCTTCACCGTGGATCTGTCAGTACTGGAAAACCAGAGGAACGAGTACGTCACGTATGTACGTCAGCAGTCATCAACATTACGTCATCTGGAATCCAGCATCAGACATCAAGAAATGACAGCAAAACCGCAACAGGCTCCTGCTATCTTTGTCCAAGGTACAGGTTGAGAGATGTCGTCTGCTTATTAGAGAAATCTTCTATGCATAAATCGACTGCTTGATAGATCGACATTTAGGCATACAGGCCCCTGTCAACAGTCCGAGATTCGCGGCTGTGTTGGGCCGAGGTTCTGAAACTGGTCTCAGTTTTAGCCTAACGATCTTGAAAAGACCAAGAAAATCAAAAGCCCTTCTCAGGGCTAGCCAATTCCTCCCAAAAGAGTTAACCACATCTTGAACGTCAATTGTATAATGCAAAACTAATGCCCAAGTCTTTATAGATATCGTACAACAAATCAAGTCAGTTTTATTGCGTTGTCTCAAAATATCAATCTCGTACCATAAACAGATGCAATGAATTGACATCAGTCATTGTTGGAAGTTTTAAAGACATATTATAAGGCTGAAATTCCTACGTAAAACACTAAAATGCTACACATAATGTCCTTACTGTGAATGTGGTAAAACTCCTAGATGATGTGTACTTGCCTCTGTGAAACAGATTCCAAAAGTATCTCAGAATCATGAATCACCCACACTCTCTCACACCCATAAACAAAATACTTGAAACCCTTGTGGCGTCACTATTTGTTCAAACTTTACATTTTAGGAAAGGCTTCGAAGTCCTCAATCACTTCTGACACAACCAGACTTTGCAGAAAAGCTCCTTGGAGTATGCTTTTTCAGATATCAAATTCAAAAGGGGTCACTAACTTTTGGATAAAGTGTTTTTTGTTTGGTAATTTGCGGACAAACCTGACCCTCACATGCTGGTCATCATAACTAAGATGAATAAAACAAGTGGATATGAAACCAGCCGGTCGACCTGAACAAGCTGCCTGCGGCGACTGCCCCAAAAGTCACTTTCTGCGCATGTTGGTGTGCAATTTTCTTTCTTATGTAAAAGATAGGAGAGAGCTCATTGGTCTGCGTTTCATAGTGACGTCACACTTAGGCATGATTCGAAACCTCTTGCATAGCCAAGACTTGACTTTAGCGCATATAGTAATATGTCTCTACATATCCATTATATAATTCATCTAAGATCATATAAAGGTTTTACATTTGAAGGATTTACATGACTATTAGGTAAATGCATATACATCCAAAGTAGCAAAATTATCTACCAAACCAATTGTTATCTATTTTCAATGAGCTATACCAAAAAATGTTTAATATACTCGTCGTAAGAATTGTAATAAGAAAATTGACACGATCATTTTTCTGAAACTCATTTGAACCATTTATCATGTTTATAGCGACCGATAAAAAAGTGATGTAAAGCCATTATTCTGATCTTGGTAGTTTATCCCACAGGAGATTCAGACAGTCCAAAAAGACATTATTTAACTAAAAAGCAATAAATTGTAATGAATATGAGACTTTGAAGATACAGACGATGCACGAAAATCTTTCATGGCACAGTTCGGGTGAAATTTATTGCGCGTTATCTTACTTTTTTCAAATTGCAAAAATGTTGCAGTAAAAGGCAAGAAAATAACCGAAATCCAAATCTTTGTTCAACATATCAGCCATTAGGTTAAATACACCTGACTCAACCAGACAATTGTCTTTTTGTCTTGTTTTATCAACATGAATAACAGAAATTCAATCGTGGTTTTGCATGAAATCTCTTTAATCAGAGTATTTCTATAAGCCTCACACATATAGATTTATACAAACATTAAACTTGTGTTCTTTTTAAATTCTCCTATATGATCATTTTGAATAGCTATTTTTAACAAGCAAAATGCAGCCGCCATTGCTCTTTTACAAGATACGTGTATGATATGGTTAACTCTTTTGGGAGGGATTGACTAGCCCTGAGAAGGGCTTTTGATCTTGTGTCGTCCTCTTACAAGGTCTCGCCCAAACAAAGAAGCCAGTCTGGGACTGTTGGCAAGGACCTTCTGGTCTGGAAGATAGGTGGATCTCGCAACGAGTTGCTTCTTTCATAGTTTGGTTTCTCAAAGAAGCAGACGACATCTCTCAACCTGTACCTTGAACAAAGATAGCAGGAGTTAGTTGCGGTTTAGCTGTCATTTCTTGATGTCTGATGCTGGATTCCAGATGACGTAACGTTGATGACTGCTGACGTACGTACATGACATACTCGTTCCTCTGGTTTTCCAGTACTGACAGATCCACGGTGAAGCCTGAGCCATTTGCCTTCTTCTTAAGCGCCCTCTGTTGGTCGAGTAATGCGTCAATGTGTAGGATATGCTGTAGCGCCACCTGTAAGTGATGGCGACCATCACGTAGCTTGTTACTGTTCTCTGACGGACTGGTCACGTTCTCGGGGTGAACAAGGCGACCCTGGCGACTGAGGAACTTTGCAGAAAACTTCATGTTGTAGGAAGATGTGTATTGCTCGAGTACAGAGACTGAACTGATGGTGTTAACAGCGACTTGGCGACTTTTATACATACCCAGATTGACAGTGACAGGCGACAGTGAATAGTGGCAATGACACCTGTCATCTCATGTCATTGACAGCGATCACAAACTGGTTGTATCTGCTAGACGTGCACGCGTCAGTCAATTGCTGTTAGTTACGACCCGAAGTGGAAGGTGGGCACAGTTCAGTGGAAGAGGATATGAGGTAGTCTGCTTCCGCTAATCCAGATTATCCTTTTAATCCTCAGTTGCAAGTAGATGCATAAGGGTAAGTCTACTACGCCAGCAAACTGGTAAGTTGTTGTTATTATTGATGATTAGATGTTTGTCCAATCCAGATATTAGCAATCACAAATAAAGACGGACAACAAATCTGGCCAGCCGCAAAGACTTTTAGTTGCTTTTGTTGACATATGGTTTATTGTTCAATCCGTACAAGATTAATCATTACATTTTAACTCCAGTATACAAATGGTCTGCCGTAGATGATTATCGTGGACCTAGTACAAAATATAATACACTAATAGATACTACATTATTGAATCTATGTGCATCGTAATATTCTGAAAGATATGAAATCTGGCCATTAATGAAGACTAATGATTAAATTTGCAAACCGAAAAGAAATTTACAGAATAAGTGAATAACAGGTCTACGAGGGATTACTTTTCTTGTTTTCCTATATCAATCTCATATGATAAAAATCTGCATGTCTCTAATGTACATATCATTATGTTACAATATTACTTGAGAAGGGAGGCGATCTTTAGAGATGAGAATCATTCATATGTTTGAATTAAGTGCCTGGATTATAGCTATGATTTCTGGTGAAGTAGGAGATAATCAGGATTAGCGGAAGTAGGCGTACTTAATCGCTCAGTCAAATTGACAGAGTCATTTTTCACCCCGAGGTCGTAACTATTGCAATTGACTGACGTGTGCACGGCTAACAGCTACCACCAGTTTGTGATCGCTGTCACTGACATGAGCTGACAAGTGTCATTGCTACTGGTCACTGTCGCCTGTCATTGTCAACCTGAGTATGTATATAAAAGTCGCCAAGTCGCTGTTAACACCATCAGTTCAGTCTCTGTACTCGAGCAATACACATCTTCCTACAACATGAAGTTTTCTACAAAGTTCCTCAGTCGTCAGGGTCGTCGTGTTCACCCCGAGAACGTGACCAGTCTGTCAGAAAACAGTAACAAGCTACGTGATGTCCGCCATCACCTACAGGTGGCGCTACAGCATATCATACACATTGACGCATTACTCGACCAACAGAGGGCGCTCAAGAAGAAGGCAAATGGCTCAGGCTTCACCGTGGATCTGTCAGTACTGGAAAACCAGAGGAACGAGTACGTCACGTATGTACGTCAGCAGTCATCAACATTACGTCATCTGGAATCCAGCATCAGACATCAAGAAATGACAGCAAAACCGCAACAGGCTCCTGCTATCTTTGTCCAAGGTACAGGTTGAGAGATGTCGTCTGCTTATTAGAGAAATCTTCTATGCATAAATCGACTGCTTGATAGATCGACATTTAGGCATACAGGCCCCTGTCAACAGTCCGAGATTCGCGGCTGTGTTGGGCCGAGGTTCTGAAACTGGTCTCAGTTTTAGCCTAACGATCTTGAAAAGACCAAGAAAATCAAAAGCCCTTCTCAGGGCTAGCCAATTCCTCCCAAAAGAGTTAACCACATCTTGAACGTCAATTGTATAATGCAAAACTAATGCCCAAGTCTTTATAGATATCGTACAACAAATCAAGTCAGTTTTATTGCGTTGTCTCAAAATATCAATCTCGTACCATAAACAGATGCAATGAATTGACATCAGTCATTGTTGGAAGTTTTAAAGACATATTATAAGGCTGAAATTCCTACGTAAAACACTAAAATGCTACACATAATGTCCTTACTGTGAATGTGGTAAAACTCCTAGATGATGTGTACTTGCCTCTGTGAAACAGATTCCAAAAGTATCTCAGAATCATGAATCACTCACACTCTCTCATACCAATAAACAAAATACTTGAAACCCTTGTGGCGTCACTATTTGTTCAAACTTTACATTTTAGGAAAGGCTTCGAAGTCCTCAATCACTTCTGACACAACCAGACTTTGCAGAAAAGCTCCTTGGAGTATGCTTTTTCAGATATCAAATTCAAAAGGGGTCACTAACTTTTGGATAAAGTGTTTTTTGTTTGGTAATTTGCGGACAAACCTGACCCTCACATGCTGGTCATCATATCTAAGATGAATAAAACAAGTGGATATGAAACCAGCCGGTCGACCTGAACAAGCTGCCTGCGGCGACTGCCCCAAAAGTCAGTTTCTGCGCATGTTGGTGTGCAATTTTCTTTCTTATGTAAAAGATAGGAGAGAGCTCATTGGTCTGCGTTTCATAGTGACGTCACACTTAGGCATGATTCGAAACCTCTTGCATAGCCAAGACTTGACTTTAGCGCATATAGTAATATGTCTCTACATATCCATTATATAATTCATCTAAGATCACATAAAGGTTTTACATTTGAAGGATTTACATGACTATTAGGTAAATACATATATATATCTTTTATTGGCTGTATATAGATACAAAAACAAGATATAACAAATAAAGAAACGAAAGGAAAAGTAACTTAAATTATATACAAGAGTGAATAATTGCGTACTGTATAAATCAGGAGGCAAGGTCTGGTCCGGGGCTAGAGAGTGTCGGGTTACCTTAAGAGGCTACAAAGTGACATTAAGGTGGTGCCAGATTAGCCAATTCCTTTCTTCGAATTAACATTAATCTTATACACCGTAGAGACAAATTTCAGGGTAATGAGCCATATGCGCTCCAATTGTTCAATGTCGAGACGGTCATCAGGTTTGCCTAGAATCTTATACAAGAGGTCTCCCTCACCCTCAAAGAACACTACACCGGACCCATCCTCAATACCTTCGATTTCTCTAAATGCAGACTCCCTCTCAAGGTTGAAATGTGTGCATTCTAGAATGAGATGTCGAGCATCCTCTATCAAAAAACCATCACAAAGGCTGCACATTTGATCCGTACCCGGAAGGCGTTTATACTTGAAATCGTCACTCTTCAAGATACTAGCGTGGCTAATGATTTTGACTAGAATTTCACAGTCTCGAGTTAATTTAGGATATTTGTCAGAGATCATCCACCACGTTAAGTACCTATTGACTGGGCTTACACCACCTAGATGATCAAGGCTCCTGTGCATCTGTTTTTCAATCTTCCAGTGGAGGTCCTCTAGGAACCAGCCCTTCTTCCACACAATACTCTTCCAACCCGACTTAGTATAAAAGTGCTGCCTTTGTACCATACTCTTAACTTCTTTCAAGAGACCGAATACATCGCTAACATTAAGTAAATCGAACACAGCACTCTGATACGTATTTTCCATTCCAAATTGTTCGTTATTAAAGTAGAAATTGGCTCTTTCACAGAAAATTTTCTTTGGAAGATCGTCATCATTCATTTTCATGATTGAGTGGATAAACATAAGCTTCTTAATCTGTATGATCCTTTCCAGTCTCATCCAGCCGAGACCATAAAAACTGCATATTCTCGAGCTCTTAGGATGAAGTCTTTGCATTCTTCTCCCTACATAATTTTGAAATTCTTCAATCATGTTAATACCGATATCGTCCATTATCCACAACTCACAGCCATAGAGGGTTGTGGGAATTACAATAGACCAAAAAATTACATTACAGGTGAACATAGAAATACCACCTTTTCGTATTCCAATACCTGAGATAGAGTTAAAGGTACGTCTACCCTTAGAGATACGGTCCTCTATACCCGAGTTATCACCTTTAAAAATACAATTTCTAATGCCGACATGATCATAATTAGACCGTTCCGCCACTCTATTAGGACCCAACTTAAAGGTCCTGCATATAGAATTAGCTTTGTGATCTTTGACACTTTCACCATAGACTAGGACTCCACTCTTCTTGGCATTAAGTTCGTACCGCCAAACACACCCGTGGGAATACACAATTTCCATAGCCCTATCGAGTTTCTGTTTGTTCAAACAACAAGTAGCCACATCATCAGCATACCCCAGGGGTGTGCTTGGAGTCCGATATATCTTACAACATATATTCGCATTCATCAGGGTGACCAACAAAGAGTTAATAAAGATAGTATATTTCATCAACGACATAAAGCCACCCTGATGAATCCCACATAAGAGCTCATACCAATTAGAGTGTTTTCCATTAAGTTTCACACAACATCTAAAATTTATGTAACATCTATACAAAATACGCCAAATTTTACCGGTAATACCAAGATCATACATTTGTACAAAGAGGCCATCTATCCACACTGTATGAAAGGCTTTAGCCACATCATAGAATGCCACAAAGCAATTTCGTGAGGACTCCAATGATGTGGCCAAAGTCTCCCGTAAGTTAAATGCGGTATGAATACATGAAAAACTTACAGGCTCCCTGCAGGTCAGAAATAACTTTGTTTTCATACCACCAGGGTTTTAATCTTTGCCAAATTAAAATTTCAAAAAGTTTGTTGTAAGTCGGGAGTAAAGTGATCCCCCGATAATTGTTGGGGTCTAACACACACGAGTCTTTACCCTTATAAAGAGGGACTTGCACTCCGCGCCTAAAACAAGTCGGAATGTACTCGGTATTAAGAATAGCATTATAGAGTATACATAGAAAGTCAGCCATAGCAGGACCAGCGTAAACCAAGTGTTCGGTCATAATATAGTCAAAACCAGGGGCTTTACCTAGATGCAAAGTTCGTATGGCCTTAATGACCTCATCAACAGTAAAGGGAGTATTAAGGAACAAGTCATCATCATCCATCTCATTATAACGTGCAACTCTCTCACTGACTGACCGGAAGTGGGCATCATCGTAATGATTCGCCTTTTTTGGCGTACCGATAGTAGCAAAGTGATTGGCCCAGACTTGGAGAACTTCATCCAAGTCGTGAACTACAGTCTTGTCAGGTCTTCTGACCGCATTAACTCCATCAATTTGATTTTTTCTAGCCGTTCTGATCAACCTCCAAAAAGAATTCCGATTAAACTCAGCGCTCTTGACGGCGTCCAAGACTTCTTTGTCTTCGTACTCTTTAGAAATCTTTTTAATAGCAGCGTGAAAGGCCTTCTTATCATTCTTGTAAGTACGAAAAAGGGGGTTATTAGGGCCTCTGGGTCTGCCGTCAGCGACCCATTTCTTATAAGACATGACTTTTCTGTACTTGAGAGCGCTTAAGGCGGAGTTCCAATAAGGTTTCAAGTTTTTCTTAAAACGCGTGTGAGGGAGTTTATCAGAAACTTCTCTTATAGAGTCAGTAAGATTACTAAAAGCATCATCAATAGTAGTGTGGTTTACCACACTACCTACGAAGACCGTTTTCAATTTGAGGATATGAGGTTCTAAAACACGCTGGTATTTAGAAAACTTGTCACCTTGGGTGAGCTTATCCCACTTTATATGTCCAGCCATATCTACTTTGCGAGGTTCCATACCTATACCACAGAGAGAAAATGTGGCACTGACAGGGGAATGGTCTGATGTGTTCAGCTCATGCCATTCGTGTACAAAACATTTATCAGTGAGACTAGCGACTATAGGTGAAACAGCTATGTAATCGAGAGTAGAGCCGTTAACGTTACCCATGTAGGTATCAATTGGGCCTAGAGTACCCTCCCTCATGTTAAGTGGAGTGAGACCATGCCTATCGAAAAAATGCGAGACCATTTCACCTCTGCGAGTGGCCAGGCGGGTACCCCTATTGCCTCCGTTACTCCCTATGTCACCATTAAAGTCGCCTAACACTATCATGTGGGCACCCGCATCCCTAGACTCAATAATTTCAGTGATATCGTCTAGACTGGATTCAAGTGACTCACATGAGCCGTCAGCAGGAAGGTAAACTGATATGAAATAGATAATGCCACCATCTCTTGTTTGTAGCCTGATGGCACAAGCCCTATCCAAGATAATGTCGGAGACTACTGAGACCCCCTTCAGGGTGCTATCCCAAAAAATGGCAATACCGCCTTGACCCCTTCCATTACCATAGTCCTCTGCAGAAGACAGCCTACTGGCACGAGCAAAACATGAGTGTGTGTTAGAAACACCAGAAAGACATCTGAGCCTGTTTTCATGGACCCAGTGCTCACTGATAGCTAGAATTTCGCATTCACTTAAGAGATGTCTCATATATGGGATAGAGGCAAGGTACCCTCTAGAGTTCCAACACGTAACTCGTATATTGCTAGAACTACCTACCATCTTTGGGTGCAGTAGGATAGAGACGCATACAAGAATTATTGACATTAGCTGTATTACCATATTGATTAGGGGTATACATGCAGCAAAAAGTCCATACACCGCAACTACAATATGCAAGTTCACCGATATAATAACACCAAAGGTTCTCCTGTGAAGAGAAACTGAGTACCAGGCTAAGGTTTAACATGACACAATAATCAGGACACCGGATATTCACATTAGTAACAATATTTGTCACGAAAGCTGTATAGAGAGTAACATACATACTGTACACATACCTCGAGAGGGGATGTTCACTAAGATATAATAAACAGCGTGTATTACAAGACTGAGACACACACAAATTCTTGTGACTCATAGACCAGTCACCTCTCATACACATCAGGGTAAAGATGAGCACAGGATAGTTCGATTTATACACTACAGGTTTCCATGCACGGGGGCACCAGGTCCTATTGGGCGCATCACATGGCCAGCAGGGTGGAAGATCCATCGACGGCGTAACAGTGTCTCCTTTGTAATCGAAGATGTAACAGACATCAGAGTTTTTATAGGAGATACGAGTAAAGATCGTAGTGCCGATCGGACGATACCGGAGGGAGGTAGTAGCCACCGATGCCTTGTGTGCGGCTATTTGCATAGGAGACTGGGGTAGTCGTGCAGAATTCCTACTATGTATACGATCGTCCTGTCTGCTCATGTTCACCATCTGTAAAATATAGAACAGAGAGGTAGTCATACTGCATGTACAGAGGGGCCAAATACATAACATTGGCACGAGTGCCTCATCATAAAAGCATAAGCAAGAGTGTAGCGGGAGATACGGGTACAGTAAAACCAAGTACCATAAGGGTACTCCGCCATAGTCTACATACCAATTAATAGAGAGTACCTCTAAACACAGTTGCATGATGTGCCCTTGTTTACACATATTACTGTACACATTGTTGCCGTAATCATTGCTCACACGGGGCCACAATCCGTCACTGTACTCATTACAGTTAGTATCAGAGTTACTCAAAAGGTGTCGCATACGATGCCATTTCTCATGCGAGACAGAGAAATCACTGCCATCTCTTGTATGAGTATATAGCGTAGCGGTAGGAATATCATAGCACCAGGTAGCAAAACAGAACATGGGACATGAAACTATACATGTGAACAACGCACCTAATCCAATATTTCCACATCTACTGGTGACGTATATCCAAACTCCACCAGACAATCTGATACGGGAGGACATAATAAGCTCCTTCTCTATATTGGGGTCCATTCCATCCAGTAGTCGATTGAAACCAATTGGCTGTCCTGGGGTGTATAACCATCCACCATATTCGGCACAAGCGAGATCCGATCCATGCCTCTCTCGGATACGAAAGACGGCGGTGTGAAACCATACGTAAGACGGCCATCCGTCAAGGGTGGGAGGGCTGACATCGAGATCATCAGAGCATATAACATCAACTCCAAACTCACATCTGGCCCATCCATCCGGCATAACCTCCCTATTGTTGTGAGGCACGAAAAACTGTGTTAACTGTAAAATATAAGCAGAGTATAAGAAACAAATCATAACGGCTAACAGGCGAACAGGCGAGCAGGATCTCCTCTGATCTCTTGGTGGCTTAGAGTGGGAACTAATCATCATGTCCTTAGTCTGATAGGGATTCGTCTTCGCTGCTCCTATCGTTCCGTCCCTGCTGATTTGACGGGTTAGAGTACCAATAACGCGCGTACGATGGGTCTGGCCAGAAGCCGTCCGCTAGTAGAGTTGGGACATCTGCTTCGTTCACGGACACCTTGCAGTTAGCCCTATTACGGTCGGATTGTATCACAAAGGCTTTTGCATACAAGACCTCGACTCCTCTGCGCCTACAGTAATGTTTCACCATATTTTCTAACTGATCAGGCCTCTTACAGCGGGAGTAATCCAGCATAATAACGAATAAGTCCTTATTGGGAGAGTCTTTCGCCCCCAACAATTCCATCACCGGTTCGTCCACTTTCGCTTTCTTATTCTTCTTCTTTTTATTATACTCAGGCGTGATCCACGGCTCCTTACCAGTGGCTTCGGCATAAGTCGCACTATCGTTCCCGCTGCTGGTGTCTGCACGTCTCTTCTCACCTTTATCCACTCCTTCATTCTGCTGCTTATTTCTCAGTTCTTTTAGTTGAATTTCAACTAACGCCTCACGTAGAATGTCGCTCCTACTGGGGTTACTGCTCCTAGCCGTGGGGGTGGCCATAGGTTTCGATTGTCGCTCACCAGGGGTCGTGGCATTCGCCATTGAGATCATCTCCACATCGGAGACAGGGTCATCATGCCAGGATATGTACGACACAGACTGTGAGCCAATACTCCTTTTCTCAACACCGGAACTAGGGGTATTTTGGGGTCTACCACAAGAGTTAATGTCTACGCCCCTACCTTTCTGCTTGGGTTGATTCACTCGCTGAGGAAGCGGCGTGTCGGTCACTCTACCTTGTTTACTCTTTGCATTCACACTAGATCTGTTCACACTAGGTGTTTGTGTCATACCTGACGAGGCACGTACATTCTTGCTTTGGTGCATATCAGACTGGGCCCCAATGTCTCTGGTTCTAGGGGCAGGGTCCGGTTCATGATGGACGATCGCACGTTCGACTCCCTCGTTCTGTTGACGTTGTGGTTTACCACCAGTGGGCTGTTGTGCACTGCCACTGGAGGTGCCCGGTGCAGCTCTGGAGGCTGTGCCCTGACGTTGTACGGCACTAGTCTTCTGTTGTACATACGAGTCATTAGTGTTCAAGGGTCTCTTATTCCTCTGAGGAGAAAGGGGACACTCCTCTATAATGTCCGCATCTTGAAATGCAACCGCCCCACGAGGCTTGGGCCTAGTCGGGATACCCTCACGCTGGTTACGAGTCATTGTCTCAGCCATAAGGGCTGACATGTCGGCTACCTTTGTTGATAAAGTCGCAATATGGCTTCTCATACGCTCTCGCTCTGCATCAGCTTTAAGCTTCTCCTCGCGTAAGAAGTTCAGTTTCGACCTATACTGGTTGTCTCTAGCAGCAAGTTCCCGTTCCATCTCACCCTTCCAGTCACTGAACTTCCTCGCCATATCGTCACATCTGCACGCTGATGGGCGTGCTGTAAGACTCTGACCACTCGAAATCGGCATGCCCCACACATCCCACTCTGTCTGAGTCGCCATGGTTGGGCTAGGTTTTAACACGGGATTAGAAGTCAATAACGATGTCTGCGGGATGCTCTTACCCCAATCAGGGTCGGGAGGTACGTCAGTAGTAACAATATCTGATATGCCAAGTCCAGCAGTTATACTAGCCTTACTCACGAGGCTCGGGTCAGGTACACTAGGGGGTACATCGATGATCAATGGTACTAATTTGCATAGCTTAGCATAGATGACCGCTCTCGAAATAGCACCACTGTCAGCGCCCATAGAGGGAGTGTTCGTACTCGGTTGGGATGTATTGTCCTCTGGGATCTCATACATCTCTGAACAAACAATGTCCTCTCCATTCAACGGGGTATTGTCGTTAGGTACCTCAATAGGTTGCTCTGGGGGGGTCAAACCTTCAGTACCCACTCCTGAGGTCCCCTCCTCTACTACACCACTAGGATCAATTTCATGATTTTCTTGCATGGGTTGAGGCTCAGTTTCTGCGTTACTTTCCTGTGACAACTGTGCAATCTTAGACGGGTTACCCGACTGGGAGCCACTAATAAACATGTCCTGGCTCTCCGGACGACATTCGCCTGTATTACCAGGGGTAACAATCTCGCTATCTGACCCACTCACGTCCGATTCACTTTCATCGTCCTCACTACTACCGTCATCATTTTGCACAGGTTTAAAGGGTAACACCGCCTGCTTCGTTTTCGTTTCGGCCACTTTTGGAGTCTTACCAGGGCATTTTTGCGCACGTTTTTTCAGGATCCTGTGCGGGAAGTATGGATCTTGACCAGAGACATAAGCGAGAAGCTCAATAGCATCGAGAGCCACCCGTGGCTTTCCTTTACGGGCTATCATCCCCCATTGACCGATTATCCGCTCAGCGTCCCCAGAGGAGTCGACGTCTTCCAGCCCGTTGAAACCAGGGTCCAAATCCGCATTGCCGGGCTCACTAACGGATTTCAAGAGCTTCTTTTTAGCGTACCTAAAAACTTTCAATCTCGTTTCCATCAGCATAGACATGTCCAATTCGTCTATGAGTTCGTCAACCACATCACAACGCCTTGAGCTATCAAGCTTCATCAAAATTGCACTAGTAATGTCATCAAACAGCATAGTGTAGTCGAAAACACGGGAGCTCACACTCCCGTCGTCGACCCAGGCCGCCATCTTGAATCAATCAAGCGGACATCACGTAGCTTGTTACTGTTTTCTGACGGACTGGTCACGTTCTCGGGGTGAACACGACGACCCTGACGACTGAGGAACTTTGTAGAAAACTTCATGTTGTAGGAAGATGTGTATTGCTCGAGTACAGAGACTGAACTGATGGTGTTAACAGCGACTTGGCGACTTTTATATACATACTCAGATTGACAATGACAGGCGACAGTGACCAGTAGGAATGACACTTGTCAGCTCATGTCAGTGACAGCGATCACAAACTGGTGGTAGCTGTTAGACGTGCACACGTCAGTCAATTGCAATAGTTACGACCTCGGGGTGAAAAATGACTCTGTCAATTTGACTGAGCGATTAAGTACGCCTACTTCCGCTAATCCTGATTATCTCCTATTTCACCAGAAATCATAGCTATAATCCAGGCACTTAATTCAAACATATGAATGATTCTCATCTTGAAAGATCGCCTCCCTTCTCAAGTAATATTGTAACATAATGACATGTACATTAGAGGCATGCAGATTTTTATCATATGAGATTGATATATGAAAACAAGAAAAGTAATCCCTCGTAGACCTGTTATTCACTTATTCTGTAAATTTCTTTTCGGTTTGCAAATTTAATCATTAGTCTTCATTAATGGCCAGATTTCATATCTTTCAGAATATTACGATGCACATAGATTCAATAATGTAGTATCTATTGGTGTATTATATTTTGTACTAGGTCCACGATAATCATCTACGGCAGACCATTTGTATACTGGAGTTAAAATGTAATGATTAATCTTGTACGGATTGAACAATAAACCATATGTCAACAACAGCAACTAAAAGCCTTTGCGGCTGGCCAGATTTGTTGTCCGTCTTTACTTGTGATTGCTAATATCTGGATTGGACAAACATCTAATCATCAATAATAACAACAACTTACCAGTTTGCTGGCGTAGTAGACTTACCCTTATGCATCTACTTGCAACTGAGGATTAAAAGGATAATCTGGATTAGCGGAAGCAGACTACCTCATATCCTCTTCCACTGAACTGTGCCCACCTTCCACTTCGGGTCGTAACTAACAGCAATTGACTGACGCGTGCACGTCTAGCAGATACAACCAGTTTGTGATCGCTGTCAATGACATGAGATGACAGGTGTCATTGCCACTATTCACTGTCGCCTGTCACTGTCAATCTGAGTATGTATAAAAGTCGCCAAGTCGCTGTTAACACCATCAGTTCAGTCTCTGTACTCGAGCAATACACATCTTCCTACAACATGAAGTTTTCTGCAAAGTTCCTCAGTCGCCAGGGTCGCCTTGTTCACCCCGAGAACGTGACCAGTCCGTCAGAGAACAGTAACAAGCTACGTGATGTCCGCCATCACTTACAGGTGGCGCTACAGCATATCCTACACATTGACGCATTACTCGACCAACAGAGGGCGCTCAAGAAGAAGGCAAATGGCTCAGGCTTCACCGTGGATCTGTCAGTACTGGAAAACCAGAGGAACGAGTATGTCATGTACGTACGTCAGCAGTCATCAACGTTACGTCATCTGGAATCCAGCATCAGACATCAAGAAATGACAGCAAAACCGCAACAGGCTCCTGCTATCTTTGTCCAAGGTACAGGTTGAGAGATGTCGTCTGCTTATTAGAGAAATCTTCTATGCATAAATCGACTACTTGATAGATCGACATTTAGGCATACAGGCCCCTGTCAACAGTCCGAGATTCGCGGCTGTGTTGGGCCGAGGTTCTGAAACTGGTCCCAGTTTTAGCCTAACGATCTTGAAAAGACCAAGAAAATCAAAAGCCCTTCTCAGGGCTAGCCAATTCCTCCCAAAAGAGTTAACCACATCTTGAACGTCAATTGTATAATGCAAAACTAATGCCCAAGTCTTTATAGATATCGTACAACAAATCAAGTCAGTTTTATTGCGTTGTCTCAAAATATCAATCTCGTACCATAAACAGATGCAATGAATTGACATCAGTCATTGTTGGAAGTTTTAAAGACATATTATAAGGCTGAAATTCCTACGTAAAACACTAAAATGCTACACATAATGTCCTTACTGCGAATGTGGTAAAACTCCTAGATGATGTGTACTTGCCTCTGTGAAACAGATTCCAAAAGTATCTCAGAATCATGAATCACTCACACTCTCTCATACCCATAAACAAAATACTTGAAACTCTTGTGGCGTCACTATTTGTTCAAACTTTACATTTTAGGAAAGGCTTCGAAGTCCTCAATCACTTCTGACGCTACCAGACTTTGCAGAAAAGCTCCTTGGAGTACGCTTTTTCAGATATCAAATTCAAAAGGGGTCACTAACTTTTGGATAAAGTTTTTTTTTTTTGGTAATTTGTGGACAAACCTGACCCTCACATGCTGGTCATCATATATGAGATGAATAAAACAAGTGGATATGAAACCAGCCGGTCGACCTGAACAAGCTGCCTGCGGCGACTGCCCCAAAAGTCACTTTCTGCGCATGTTGGTGTGCAATTTTCTTTCTTATGTAAAAGATAGGAGAGAGCTCATTGGTCTGCGTTTCATAGTGACGTCACACTTAGGCATGATTCGAAACCTCTTGCATAGCCAAGACTTGACTTTAGCGCATATAGTAATATGTCTCTACATATCCATTATATAATTCATCTAAGATCATATAGAGGTTTTACATTTGAAGGATTTACATGACTATTAGGTAAATACATATACATCCAAAGTAGCAAAAGTATCTACCAAACCAATTGTTATCTATTTTCACTGAGCTATACCAAAAAATGTTTAATATACTCGTCGTAAGAATTGTAATAAGAAAATTGACACGATCATTTTTCTGAAACTCATTTGAACCATTTATCATGTTTATAGCGACCGATAAAAAAGTGATCTAAAGCCATTATTCTGATCTTGGTAGTTTATCCTACAGGAGATTCAGACAGTCAAAAAAGACATTATTTAACTAAAAAGCAATAAATTGTAATGAATATGAGACTTTGAAGATACAGACGATGCACGAAAATCTTTCATGGCACAGTTCGGGTGAAATTTATTGCGCGTTATCTTACTTTTTTCAAATTGCAAAAATGTTTCAGTAAAAGGCAAGAAAATAACCGAAATCCAAATCTTTGTTCAACATATCAGCCATTAGGTTGAATACACCTGACCCAACCAGACAATTGTCTTTTTGTCTTGTTTTATCAACATGAATAATAGAAATTCAATCGTGGTTTTGCATGAAATCTCTTTAATCAGAGTATTTCTATAAGCCTCACACATATAGATTTATACAAACATTAAACTTGTGTTCTTTTTAAATTCTCCTATATGATCATTTTTAATAGCTATTTTTAACAAGCAAAATGCAGCCGCCATTGCTCTTTTACAAGATACGTGTATGATATGGTTAACTCTTTTGGGAGGGATTGACTAGCCCTGAGAAGGGCTTTTGATCTTGTGTCGTCCTCTTACAAGGTCTCGCCCAAACAAAGCAGCCAATCTGGGACTGTTGGCAAGGACCTTCTGGTCTGGAAGATAGGTGGATCTCGCAACGAGTTGCTTCTTTCATAGTTTGGTTTCTCAAAGAAGCAGACGACATCTCTCAACCTGTACCTTGAACAAAGATAGCAGGGGTTAGTTGCGGTTTAGCTGTCATTTCTTGATGTCTGATGCTGGATTCCAGATGACGTAACGTTGATGACTGCTGACGTACGTACATGACATACTCGTTCCTCTGGTTTTCCAGTACTGACAGATCCACGGTGAAGCCTGAGCCATTTGCCTTCTTCTTGAGCGCCCTCTGTTGGTCGAGTAATGCGTCAATGTGTAGGATATGCTGTAGCGCCACCTGTAAGTGATGGCGGACATCACGTAGCTTGTTACTGTTCTCTGACGGACTGGTCACGTTCTCGGGGTGAACAAGGCGACCCTGGCGACTGAGGAACTTTGCAGAAAACTTCATGTTGTAGGAAGATGTGTATTGCTCGAGTACAGAGACTGAACTGATGGTGTTAACAGCGACTTGGCGACTTTTATACATACTCAGATTGACAGTGACAGGCGACAGTGAATAGTGGCAATGACACCTGTCATCTCATGTCATTGACAGCGATCACAAACTGGTTGTATCTGCTAGACGTGCACGCGTCAGTCAATTGCTGTTAGTTACGACCCGAAGTGGAAGGTGGGCACAGTTCAGTGGAAGAGGATATGAGGTAGTCTGCTTCCGCTAATCCAGATTATCCTTTTAATCCTCAGTTGCAAGTAGATGTATAAGGGTAAGTCTACTACGCCAGCAAACTGGTAAGTTGTTGTTATTATTGATGATTAAATGTTTGTCCAATCCAGATATTAGCAATCACAAGTAAAGACGGACAACAAATCTGGCCAGCCGCAAAGGCTTTTAGTTGCTTTTGTTGACATATGGTTTATTGTTCAATCCGTACAAGATTAATCATTACATTTTAACTCCAGTATACAAATGGTCTGCCGTAGATGATTATCGTGGACCTAGTACAAAATATGATACACTAATAGATACTACATTGTTGAATCTATGTGCATCGTAATATTCTGAAAGATATGAAATCTGGCCATTAATGAAGACTAATGATTAAATTTGCAAACCGAAAAGAAATTTACAGAATAAGTGAATAACAGGTCTACGAGGGATTACTTTTCTTGTTTTCCTATATCAATCTCATATGATAAAAATCTGCATGTCTCTAATGTACATATCATTATGTTACAATATTACTTGAGAAGGGAGGCGATCTTTAGAGATGAGAATCATTCATATGTTTGAATTAAGTGCCTGGATTATAGCTATGATTTCTGGTGAAATAGGAGATAAAGAGGATTAGCGGAAGTAGACGTACTTAATCGCTCAGTCAAATTGACAGAGTCATTTTTCACCCCGAGGTCGTAACTATTGCAATTGACTGACGTGTGCACGTCTAACAGCTACCACCAGTTTGTGATCGCTGTCACTGACATGAGCTGACAAGTGTCATTGCTACTGGTCACTGTCGCCTGTCATTGTCAACCTGAGTATGTATATAAAAGTCGCCAAGTCGCTGTTAACACCATCAGTTCAGTCTCTGTACTCGAGCAATACACATCTTCCTACAACATGAAGTTTTCTACAAAGTTCCTCAGTCGTCAGGGTCGTCGTGTTCACCCCGAGAACGTGACCAGTCTGTCAGAAAACAGTAACAAGCTACGTGATGTCCGCCATCACCTACAGGTGGCGCTACAGCATATCATACACATTGACGCATTACTCGACCAACAGAGGGCGCTCAAGAAGAAGGCAAATGGCTCAGGCTTCACCGTGGATCTGTCAGTACTGGAAAACCAGAGGAACGAGTACGTCACGTATGTACGTCAGCAGTCATCAACATTACGTCATCTGGAATCCAACATCAGACATCAAGAAATGACAGCAAAACCGCAACAGGCTCCTGCTATCTTTGTCCAAGGTACAGGTTGAGAGATGTCGTCTGCTTATTAGAGAAATCTTCTATGCATAAATCGACTGCTTGATAGATCGACATTTAGGCATACAGGCCCCTGTCAACAGTCCGAGATTCGCGGCTGTGTTGGGCCGAGGTTCTGAAACTGGTCTCAGTTTTAGCCTAACGATCTTGAAAAGACCAAGAAAATCAAAAGCCCTTCTCAGGGCTAGCCAATTCCTCCCAAAAGAGTTAACCACATCTTGAACGTCAATTGTATAATGCAAAACTAATGCCCAAGTCTTTATAGATATCGTACAACAAATCAAGTCAGTTTTATTGCGTTGTCTCAAAATATCAATCTCGTACCATAAACAGATGCAATGAATTGACATCAGTCATTGTTGGAAGTTTTAAAGACATATTATAAGGCTGAAATTCCTACGTAAAACACTAAAATGCTACACATAATGTCCTTACTGTGAATGTGGTAAAACTCCTAGATGATGTGTACTTGCCTCTGTGAAACAGATTCCAAAAGTATCTCAGAATCATGAATCACTCACACTCTCTCATACCCATAAACAAAATACTTGAAACCCTTGTGGCGTCACTATTTGTTCAAACTTTACATTTTAGGAAAGGCTTCGAAGTCCTCAATCACTTCTGACACTACCAGACTTTACAGAAAAGCTCCTTGGAGTATGCTTTTTCAGATATCAAATTCAAAAGGGGTCACTAACTTTTGGATAAAGTTTTTATTTTTTGGTAATTTGCGGACAAACCTGACCCTCACATGCTGGTCATCATATCTAAGATGAATAAAACAAGTGGATATGAAACCAGCCGGTCGACCTGAACAAGCTGCCTGCGGCGACTGCCCCAAAAGTCACTTTCTGCGCATGTTGGTGTGCAATTTTCTTTCTTATGTAAAAGATAGGAGAGAGCTCATTGGTCTGCGTTTCATAGTGACGTCACACTTAGGCATGATTCGAAACCTCTTGCATAGCCAAGACTTGACTTTAGCGCATATAGTAATATGTCTCTACATATCCATTATATAATTCATCTAAGATCATATAGAGGTTTTACATTTGAAGGATTTACATGACTATTAGGTAAATACATATACATCCAAAGTAGCAAAAGTATCTACCAAACCAATTGTTATCTATTTTCACTGAGCTATACCAAAAAATGTTTAATATACTCGTCGTAAGAATTGTAATAAGAAAATTGACACGATCATTTTTCTGAAACTCATTTGAACCATTTATCATGTTTATAGCGACCGATAAAAAAGTGATCTAAAGCCATTATTCTGATCTTGGTAGTTTATCCTACAGGAGATTCAGACAGTCAAAAAAGACATTATTTAACTAAAAAGCAATAAATTGTAATGAATATGAGACTTTGAAGATACAGACGATGCACGAAAATCTTTCATGGCACAGTTCGGGTGAAATTTATTGCGCGTTATCTTACTTTTTTCAAATTGCAAAAATGTTTCAGTAAAAGGCAAGAAAATAACCGAAATCCAAATCTTTGTTCAACATATCAGCCATTAGGTTGAATACACCTGACCCAACCAGACAATTGTCTTTTTGTCTTGTTTTATCAACATGAATAATAGAAATTCAATCGTGGTTTTGCATGAAATCTCTTTAATCAGAGTATTTCTATAAGCCTCACACATATAGATTTATACAAACATTAAACTTGTGTTCTTTTTAAATTCTCCTATATGATCATTTTTAATAGCTATTTTTAACAAGCAAAATGCAGCCGCCATTGCTCTTTTACAAGATACGTGTATGATATGGTTAACTCTTTTGGGAGGGATTGACTAGCCCTGAGAAGGGCTTTTGATCTTGTGTCGTCCTCTTACAAGGTCTCGCCCAAACAAAGCAGCCAATCTGGGACTGTTGGCAAGGACCTTCTGGTCTGGAAGATAGGTGGATCTCGCAACGAGTTGCTTCTTTCATAGTTTGGTTTCTCAAAGAAGCAGACGACATCTCTCAACCTGTACCTTGAACAAAGATAGCAGGGGTTAGTTGCGGTTTAGCTGTCATTTCTTGATGTCTGATGCTGGATTCCAGATGACGTAACGTTGATGACTGCTGACGTACGTACATGACATACTCGTTCCTCTGGTTTTCCAGTACTGACAGATCCACGGTGAAGCCTGAGCCATTTGCCTTCTTCTTGAGCGCCCTCTGTTGGTCGAGTAATGCGTCAATGTGTAGGATATGCTGTAGCGCCACCTGTAAGTGATGGCGGACATCACGTAGCTTGTTACTGTTCTCTGACGGACTGGTCACGTTCTCGGGGTGAACAAGGCGACCCTGGCGACTGAGGAACTTTGTAGAAAACTTCATGTTGTAGGAAGATGTGTATTGCTCGAGTACAGAGACTGAACTGATGGTGTTAACAGCGACTTGGCGACTTTTATACATACTCAGATTGACAGTGACAGGCGACAGTGAATAGTGGCAATGACACCTGTCATCTCATGTCATTGACAGCGATCACAAACTGGTTGTATCTGCTAGACGTGCACGCGTCAGTCAATTGCTGTTAGTTACGACCCGAAGTGGAAGGTGGGCACAGTTCAGTGGAAGAGGATATGAGGTAGTCTGCTTCCGCTAATCCAGATTATCCTTTTAATCCTCAGTTGCAAGTAGATGTATAAGGGTAAGTCTACTACGCCAGCAAACTGGTAAGTTGTTGTTATTATTGATGATTAAATGTTTGTCCAATCCAGATATTAGCAATCACAAGTAAAGACGGACAACAAATCTGGCCAGCCGCAAAGGCTTTTAGTTGCTTTTGTTGACATATGGTTTATTGTTCAATCCGTACAAGATTAATCATTACATTTTAACTCCAGTATACAAATGGTCTGCCGTAGATGATTATCGTGGACCTAGTACAAAATATGATACACTAATAGATACTACATTGTTGAATCTATGTGCATCGTAATATTCTGAAAGATATGAAATCTGGCCATTAATGAAGACTAATGATTAAATTTGCAAACCGAAAAGAAATTTACAGAATAAGTGAATAACAGGTCTACGAGGGATTACTTTTCTTGTTTTCCTATATCAATCTCATATGATAAAAATCTGCATGTCTCTAATGTACATATCATTATGTTACAATATTACTTGAGAAGGGAGGCGATCTTTAGAGATGAGAATCATTCATATGTTTGAATTAAGTGCCTGGATTATAGCTATGATTTCTGGTGAAATAGGAGATAAAGAGGATTAGCGGAAGTAGACGTACTTAATCGCTCAGTCAAATTGACAGAGTCATTTTTCACCCCGAGGTCGTAACTATTGCAATTGACTGACGTGTGCACGTCTAACAGCTACCACCAGTTTGTGATCGCTGTCACTGACATGAGCTGACAAGTGTCATTGCTACTGGTCACTGTCGCCTGTCATTGTCAACCTGAGTATGTATATAAAAGTCGCCAAGTCGCTGTTAACACCATCAGTTCAGTCTCTGTACTCGAGCAATACACATCTTCCTACAACATGAAGTTTTCTACAAAGTTCCTCAGTCGTCAGGGTCGTCGTGTTCACCCCGAGAACGTGACCAGTCTGTCAGAAAACAGTAACAAGCTACGTGATGTCCGCCATCACCTACAGGTGGCGCTACAGCATATCATACACATTGACGCATTACTCGACCAACAGAGGGCGCTCAAGAAGAAGGCAAATGGCTCAGGCTTCACCGTGGATCTGTCAGTACTGGAAAACCAGAGGAACGAGTACGTCACGTATGTACGTCAGCAGTCATCAACATTACGTCATCTGGAATCCAACATCAGACATCAAGAAATGACAGCAAAACCGCAACAGGCTCCTGCTATCTTTGTCCAAGGTACAGGTTGAGAGATGTCGTCTGCTTATTAGAGAAATCTTCTATGCATAAATCGACTGCTTGATAGATCGACATTTAGGCATACAGGCCCCTGTCAACAGTCCGAGATTCGCGGCTGTGTTGGGCCGAGGTTCTGAAACTGGTCTCAGTTTTAGCCTAACGATCTTGAAAAGACCAAGAAAATCAAAAGCCCTTCTCAGGGCTAGCCAATTCCTCCCAAAAGAGTTAACCACATCTTGAACGTCAATTGTATAATGCAAAACTAATGCCCAAGTCTTTATAGATATCGTACAACAAATCAAGTCAGTTTTATTGCGTTGTCTCAAAATATCAATCTCGTACCATAAACAGATGCAATGAATTGACATCAGTCATTGTTGGAAGTTTTAAAGACATATTATAAGGCTGAAATTCCTACGTAAAACACTAAAATGCTACACATAATGTCCTTACTGTGAATGTGGTAAAACTCCTAGATGATGTGTACTTGCCTCTGTGAAACAGATTCCAAAAGTATCTCAGAATCATGAATCACTCACACTCTCTCATACCCATAAACAAAATACTTGAAACCCTTGTGGCGTCACTACTTGTTTAAACTTTACATTTTAGGAAAGGCTTCGAAGTCCTCAATCACTTCTGACACAACCAGACTTCGCAGAAAAGCTCCTTGGAGTATGCTTTTTCAGATATCAAATTCAAAAGGGGTCACTAACTTTTGGATAAAGTGTTTTTTTTTGGTAATTTGCGGACAAACCTGACCCTCACATGCTGGTCATCATATCTAAGATGAATAAAACAAGTGGATATGAAACCAGCCGGTCGACCCGAACAAGCTGCCTGCGGCGACTGCCCCAAAAGTCACTTTCTGCGCATGTTGGTGTGCAATTTTCTTTCTTATGTAAAAGATAGGAGAGAGCTCATTGGTCTGCGTTTCATAGTGACGTCACACTTAGGCATTATTCGAAACCACTTGCATAGCCAAGACTTGACTTTAGCGCATATAGTAATATGTCTCTACATATCCATTATATAATTCATCTAAGATCATATAAAGGTTTTACATTTGAAGGATTTACATGACTATTAGGTAAATACATATACATCCAAAGTAGCAAAATTATCTACCAAACCAATTGTTATCTATTTTCAATGAGCTATACCAAAAAATGTTTAATATACTCGTCGTAAGAATTGTAATAAGAAAATTGACACGATCATTTTTCTGAAACTCATTTGAACCATTTATCATGTTTATAGCGACCGATAAAAAAGTGATCTAAAGCCATTATTCTGATCTTGGTAGTTTATCCCACAGGAGATTCAGACAGTCAAAAAAGACATTATTTAACTAAAAAGCAATAAATTGTAATGAATATGAGACTTTGAAGATACAGACGATGCACGAAAATCTTTCATGGCACAGTTCGGGTGAAATTTATTGCGCGTTATCTTACTTTTTTCAAATTGCAAAAATGTTGCAGTGAAAGGCAAGAAAATAACCGAAATCCAAATCTTTGTTCAACATATCAGCCATTAGGTTGAATACACCTGACCCAACCAGACAATTGTCTTTTTGTCTTGTTTTATCAACATGAATAATAGAAATTCAATCGTGGTTTTGCATGAAATCTCTTTAATCAGAGTATTTCTATAAGCCTCACACATATAGATTTATACAAACATTAAACTTGTGTTCTTTTTAAATTCTCCTATATGATCATTTTGAATAGCTATTTTTAACAAGCAAAATGCAGCCGCCATTGCTCTTTTACAAGATACGTGTATGATATGGTTAACTCTTTTGGGAGGGATTGACTAGCCCTGAGAAGGGCTTTTGATCTTGTGTCGTCCTCTTACAAGGTCTCGCCCAAACAAAGCAGCCAGTCTGGGACTGTTGGCAAGGACCTTCTGGTCTGGAAGATATGTGGATCTCGCAACGAGTTGCTTCTTTCATAGTTTGGTTTCTCAAAGAAGTAGACGACATCTCTCAACCTGTACCTTGAACAAAGATAGCAGGAGTTAGTTGCGGTTTAGCTATCATTTCTTGATGTCTGATGCTGGATTCCAGATGACATAACGTTGATGACTGCTGACGTACGTACATGACATACTCGTTCCTCTGGTTTTCCAGTACTGACAGATCCACGGTGAAGCCTGAGCCATTTGCCTTCTTCTTAAGCGCCCTCTGTTGGTCGAGTAATGCGTCAATGTGTAGGATATGCTGTAGCGCCACCTGTAAGTGATGGCGGACATCACGTAGCTTGTTACTGTTCTCTGACGGACTGGTCACGTTCTCGGGGTGAACAAGGCGACCCTGGCGACTGAGGAACTTTGCAGAAAACTTCATGTTGTAGGAAGATGTGTATTGCTCGAGTACAGAGACTGAACTGATGGTGTTAACAGCGACTTGGCGACTTTTATACATACTCAGATTGACAGTGACAGGCGACAGTGAATAGTGGCAATGACACCTGTCATCTCATGGCATTGACAGCGATCACAAACTGGTTGTATCTGCTAGACGTGCACGCGTCAGTCAATTGCTGTTAGTTACGACCCGAAGTGGAAGGTGGGCACAGTTCAGTGGAAGAGGATATGAGGCAGTCTGCTTCCGCTAATCCAGATTATCCTTTTAATCCTCAGTTGCAAGTAGATGCATAAGGGTAAGTCTACTACGCCAGCAAACTGGTAAGTTGTTGTTATTATTGATGATTAAATGTTTGTCCAATCCAGATATTAGCAATCACAAGTAAAGACGGACAACAAATCTGGCCAGCCGCAAAGGCTTTTAGTTGCTTTTGTTGACATATGGTTTATTGTTCAATCCGTACAAGATTAATCATTACATTTTAACTCCAGTATACAAATGGTCTGCCGTAGATGATTATCGTGGACCTAGTACAAAATATAATACACTAATAGATACTACATTATTGAATCTATGTGCATCGTAATATTCTGAAAGATATGAAATCTGGCCATTAATGAAGACTAATGATTAAATTTGCAAACCGAAAAGAAATTTACAGAATAAGTGAATAACAGGTCTACGAGGGATTACTTTTCTTGTTTTCCTATATCAATCTCATATGATAAAAATCTGCATGTCTCTAATGTACATATCATTATGTTACAATATTACTTGAGAAGGGAGGCGATCTTTAGAGATGAGAATCATTCATATGTTTGAATTAAGTGCCTGGATTATAGCTATGATTTCTGGTGAAATAGGAGATAAAGAGGATTAGCGGAAGTAGACGTACTTAATCGCTCAGTCAAATTGACAGAGTCATTTTTCACCCCGAGGTCGTAACTATTGCAATTGACTGACGTGTGCACGTCTAACAGCTACCACCAGTTTGTGATCGCTGTCACTGACATGAGCTGACAAGTGTCATTGCTACTGGTCACTGTCGCCTGTCATTGTCAACCTGAGTATGTATATAAAAGTCGCCAAGTCGCTGTTAACACCATCAGTTCAGTCTCTGTACTCGAGCAATACACATCTTCCTACAACATGAAGTTTTCTACAAAGTTCCTCAGTCGTCAGGGTCGTCGTGTTCACCCCGAGAACGTGACCAGTCTGTCAGAAAACAGTAACAAGCTACGTGATGTCCGCCATCACCTACAGGTGGCGCTACAGCATATCATACACATTGACGCATTACTCGACCAACAGAGGGCGCTCAAGAAGAAGGCAAATGGCTCAGGCTTCACCGTGGATCTGTCAGTACTGGAAAACCAGAGGAACGAGTACGTCACGTATGTACGTCAGCAATCATCAACATTACGTCATCTGGAATCCAGCATCAGACATCAAGAAATGACAGCAAAACCGCAACAGGCTCCTGCTATCTTTGTCCAAGGTACAGGTTGAGAGATGTCGTCTGCTTATTAGAGAAATCTTCTATGCATAAATCGACTGCTTGATAGATCGACATTTAGGCATACAGGCCCCTGTCAACAGTCCGAGATTCGCGGCTGTGTTGGGCCGAGGTTCTGAAACTGGTCTCAGTTTTAGCCTAACGATCTTGAAAAGACCAAGAAAATCAAAAGCCCTTCTCAGGGCTAGCCAATTCCTCCCAAAAGAGTTAACCACATCTTGAACGTCAATTGTATAATGCAAAACTAATGCCCAAGTCTTTATAGATATCGTACAACAAATCAAGTCAGTTTTATTGCGTTGTCTCAAAATATCAATCTCGTACCATAAACAGATGCAATGAATTGACATCAGTCATTGTTGGAAGTTTTAAAGACATATTATAAGGCTGAAATTCCTACGTAAAACACTAAAATGCTACACATAATGTCCTTACTGTGAATGTGGTAAAACTCCTAGATGATGTGTACTTGCCTCTGTGAAACAGATTCCAAAAGTATCTCAGAATCATGAATCACTCACACTCTCTCATACCCATAAACAAAATACTTGAAACCCTTGTGGCGTCACTACTTGTTTAAACTTTACATTTTAGGAAAGGCTTCGAAGTCCTCAATCACTTCTGACACAACCAGACTTTGCAGAAAAGCTCCTTGGAGTATGCTTTTTCAGATATCAAATTCAAAAGGGGTCACTAACTTTTGGATAAAGTGTTTTTTTTTGGTAATTTGCGGACAAACCTGACCCTCACATGCTGGTCATCATATCTAAGATGAATAAAACAAGTGGATATGAAACCAGCCGGTCGACCCGAACAAGCTGCCTGCGGCGACTGCCCCAAAAGTCACTTTCTGCGCATGTTGGTGTGCAATTTTCTTTCTTATGTAAAAGATAGGAGAGAGCTCATTGGTCTGCGTTTCATAGTGACGTCACACTTAGGCATGATTCGAAACCACTTGCATAGCCAAGACTTGACTTTAGCGCATATAGTAATATGTCTCTACATATCCATTATATAATTCATCTAAGATCATATAAAGGTTTTACATTTGAAGGATTTACATGACTATTAGGTAAATACATATACATCCAAAGTAGCAAAATTATCTACCAAACCAATTGTTATCTATTTTCAATGAGCTATACCAAAAAATGTTTAATATACTCGTCGTAAGAATTGTAATAAGAAAATTGACACGATCATTTTTCTGAAACTCATTTGAACCATTTATCATGTTTATAGCGACCGATAAAAAAGTGATCTAAAGCCATTATTCTGATCTTGGTAGTTTATCCCACAGGAGATTCAGACAGTCAAAAAAGACATTATTTAACTAAAAAGCAATAAATTGTAATGAATATGAGACTTTGAAGATACAGACGATGCACGAAAATCTTTCATGGCACAGTTCGGGTGAAATTTATTGCGCGTTATCTTACTTTTTTCAAATTGCAAAAATGTTGCAGTGAAAGGCAAGAAAATAACCGAAATCCAAATCTTTGTTCAACATATCAGCCATTAGGTTGAATACACCTGACCCAACCAGACAATTGTCTTTTTGTCTTGTTTTATCAACATGAATAATAGAAATTCAATCGTGGTTTTGCATGAAATCTCTTTAATCAGAGTATTTCTATAAGCCTCACACATATAGATTTATACAAACATTAAACTTGTGTTCTTTTTAAATTCTCCTATATGATCATTTTGAATAGCTATTTTTAACAAGCAAAATGCAGCCGCCATTGCTCTTTTACAAGATACGTGTATGATATGGTTAACTCTTTTGGGAGGGATTGACTAGCCCTGAGAAGGGCTTTTGATCTTGTGTCGTCCTCTTACAAGGTCTCGCCCAAACAAAGCAGCCAGTCTGGGACTGTTGGCAAGGACCTTCTGGTCTGGAAGATAGGTGGATCTCGCAACGAGTTGCTTCTTTCATAGTTTGGTTTCTCAAAGAAGTAGACGACATCTCTCAACCTGTACCTTGAACAAAGATAGCAGGAGTTAGTTGCGGTTTAGCTATCATTTCTTGATGTCTGATGCTGGATTCCAGATGACGTAACGTTGATGACTGCTGACGTACGTACATGACATACTCGTTCCTCTGGTTTTCCAGTACTGACAGATCCACGGTGAAGCCTGAGCCATTTGCCTTCTTCTTAAGCGCCCTCTGTTGGTCGAGTAATGCGTCAATGTGTAGGATATGCTGTAGCGCCACCTGTAAGTGATGGCGGACATCACGTAGCTTGTTACTGTTCTCTGACGGACTGGTCACGTTCTCGGGGTGAACAAGGCGACCCTGGCGACTGAGGAACTTTGCAGAAAACTTCATGTTGTAGGAAGATGTGTATTGCTCGAGTACAGAGACTGAACTGATGGTGTTAACAGCGACTTGGCGACTTTTATACATACCCAGATTGACAGTGACAGGCGACAGTGAATAGTGGCAATGACACCTGTCATCTCATGTCATTGACAGCGATCACAAACTGGTTGTATCTGCTAGACGTGCACGCGTCAGGCAATTGCTGTTAGTTACGACCCGAAGTGGAAGGTGGGCACAGTTCAGTGGAAGAGGATATGAGGCAGTCTGCTTCCGCTAATCCAGATTATCCTTTTAATCCTCAGTTGCAAGTAGATGCATAAGGGTAAGTCTACTACGCCAGCAAACTGGTAAGTTGTTGTTATTATTGATGATTAGATGTTTGTCCAATCCAGATATTAGCAATCACAAGTAAAGACGGACAACAAATCTGGCCAGCCGCAAAGGCTTTTAGTTGCTTTTGTTGACATATGGTTTATTGTTCAATCCGTACAAGATTAATCATTACATTTTAACTCCAGTATACAAATGGTCTGCCGTAGATGATTATCGTGGACCTAGTACAAAATATAATACACTAATAGATACTACATTATTGAATCTATGTGCATCGTAATATTCTGAAAGATATGAAATCTGGCCATTAATGAAGACTAATGATTAAATTTGCAAACCGAAAAGAAATTTACAGAATAAGTGAATAACAGGTCTACGAGGGATTACTTTTCTTGTTTTCCTATATCAATCTCATATGATAAAAATCTGCATGTCTCTAATGTACATATCATTATGTTACAATATTACTTGAGAAGGGAGGCGATCTTTAGAGATGAGAATCATTCATATGTTTGAATTAAGTGCCTGGATTATAGCTATGATTTCTGGTGAAATAGGAGATAAAGAGGATTAGCGGAAGTAGACGTACTTAATCGCTCAGTCAAATTGACAGAGTCATTTTTCACCCCGAGGTCGTAACTATTGCAATTGACTGACGTGTGCACGTCTAACAGCTACCACCAGTTTGTGATCGCTGTCACTGACATGAGCTGACAAGTGTCATTGCTACTGGTCACTGTCGCCTGTCATTGTCAACCTGAGTATGTATATAAAAGTCGCCAAGTCGCTGTTAACACCATCAGTTCAGTCTCTGTACTCGAGCAATACACATCTTCCTACAACATGAAGTTTTCTACAAAGTTCCTCAGTCGTCAGGGTCGTCGTGTTCACCCCGAGAACGTGACCAGTCCGTCAGAGAACAGTAACAAGCTACGTGATGTCCGCCATCACCTACAGGTGGCGCTACAGCATATCATACACATTGACGCATTACTCGACCAACAGAGGGCGCTCAAGAAGAAGGCAAATGGCTCAGGCTTCACCGTGGATCTGTCAGTACTGGAAAACCAGAGGAACGAGTACGTCACGTATGTACGTCAGCAATCATCAACATTACGTCATCTGGAATCCAGCATCAGACATCAAGAAATGACAGCAAAACCGCAACAGGCTCCCGCTATCTTTGTCCAAGGTACAGGTTGAGAGATGTCGTCTGCTTATTAGAGAAATCTTCTATGCATAAATCGACTGCTTGATAGATCGACATTTAGGCATACAGGCCCCTGTCAACAGTCCGAGATTCGCGGCTGTGTTGGGCCGAGGTTCTGAAACTGGTCTCAGTTTTAGCCTAACGATCTTGAAAAGACCAAGAAAATCAAAAGCCCTTCTCAGGGCTAGCCAATTCCTCACAAAAGAGTTAACTACTTGCCTCTGTGAAACAGATTCCAAAAGTATCTCAGAATCATGAATCACTCACACTCTCTCATACCCATAAACAAAATACTTGAAACCCTTGTGGCGTCACTATTTGTTCAAACTTTACATTTTAGGAAAGGCTTCGAAGTCCTCAATCACTTCTGACACTACCAGACTTTACAGAAAAGCTCCTTGGAGTATGCTTTTTCAGATATCAAATTCAAAAGGGGTCACTAACTTTTGGATAAAGTTTTTATTTTTTGGTAATTTGCGGACAAACCTGACCCTCACATGCTGGTCATCATATCTAAGATGAATAAAACAAGTGGATATGAAACCAGCCGGTCGACCTGAACAAGCTGCCTGCGGCGACTGCCCCAAAAGTCACTTTCTGCGCATGTTGGTGTGCAATTTTCTTGCTTATGTAAAAGATAGGAATGAGCTCATTGGTCTGTGTTTCATAGTGATGTCACACTTAGGCATGATTCGAAACCTCTTGCATAGCCAAGACTTCACTTTAGCGCATATAGTAATATGTCTCTACATATCCATTATATAATTCATCTAAGATCATAAAAAGGTTTTACATTTGAAGGATTTACATGACTATTAGGTAAAAACATATACATCCAAAGTAGCAAAATGATCTACCAAACCAATTTTTATCTATTTTCAATGAGCTATACCAAAAAATGTTTAATATACTCGTCGTAAGAATTGTAATAAGGAAATTGACACGATCATTTTTCTGAAACTCATTTGAACAATTTATCATGTTTATAGCGACCGATAAAAAAATTGATCTAAAGCCATTATTCTGATCTTGGTAGTTTATCCCACAGACGATTCAGACATTCAAAAAAGACATTATTTAACTAAAAAGCAATAAATTGTAATGAATATAAGACTTTGAAGATACAGACGATGCACGAAAATCTTTCATGGCACAGTTCGGGTGAAATTTATTGAGCGTTATCTTACTTTTTTCAAATTGCAAAACTGTTGCAGTAAAAGGCAAGAAAATAACCGAAATCCAAATCTTTGTTCAACATATCAGCCATTAGGTTGAATACACCTGACCCAACCAGACAATTGTCTTTTTGTCTTGTTTTATCAACATGAATAATAGAAATTCAATCGTGGTTTTGCATGAAATCTCTTCAATCAGAGTATTTCTATAAGCCTCACACATAAAGATTTATACAAACATTAAACTTGTGTTCTTTTTAAATTCTCCTATATGATCATTTTGAATAGCTATTTTTAACAAGCAAAATGCAGCCGCCATTGCTCTTTTACAATATACGTGTATGATATGGTTAACTCTTTTGGGGGGGATTGACTAGCCCTGAGAAGGGCTTTTGATCTTGTGTCGTCTTCTTTCAAGGTCTCGCCCAGACAAAGCAGCCAGTCTGGGACTGTTGGCAAGGACCTTCTGGTCTGGAAGATAGTTGGATCTCGCAACGAGTTGCTTCTTTCATAGTTTGGTTTCTCAAAGAAGCAGACGACATCTCTCAACCTGTACCTTGAACAAAGATAGCAGGAGTTAGTTGCGGTTTAGCTGTCATTTCTTGATGTCTGATGCTGGATTCCAGATGACGTAACGTTGATGACTGCTGACGTACGTACATGACATACTCGTTCCTCTGGTTTTCCAGTACTGACAGATCCACGGTGAAGCCTGAGCCATTTGCCTTCTTCTTGAGCGCCCTCTGTTGGTCGAGTAATGCGTCAATGTGTAGGATATGCTGTAGCGCCACCTGTAGGTGATAGCGGATATCACGTAGGTTGTTACTGTTTTCTGACGGACTGGTCACGTTCTCGGGATGAACACGGCGACCCTGGCGACTGAGGAACTTTGCAGAAAACTTCATGTTGTAGGAAGATGTGTATTGCTCGAGTACAGAGACTGAACTGATGGTGTTAACAGCGACTTGGCGACTTTTATACATACTCAGATTGACAGTGACAGGCGACAGTGAATAGTGGCAATGACACCTGTCATCTCATGGCATTGACAGCGATCACAAACTGGTTGTATCTGCTAGACGTGCACGCGTCAGTCAATTGCTGTTAGTTACGACCCGAAGTGGAAGGTGGGCACAGTTCAGTGGAAGAGGATATGAGGTAGTCTGCTTCCGCTAATCCAGATTATCCTTTTAATCCTCAGTTGCAAGTAGATGCATAAGGGTAAGTCTACTACGCCAGCAAACTGGTAAGTTGTTGTTATTATTGATGATTAGATGTTTGTCCAATCCAGATATTAGCAATCACAAGTAAAGACGGACAACAAATCTGGCCAGCCGCAAAGGCTTTTAGTTGCTGTTGTTGACATATGGTTTATTGTTCAATTCACACAAGATTAATCATTACATTTTAACTCCAGTATACAAATGGTCTGCAGTAGATGATTATCGTGGACCTAGTACAATATATAATACACCGATAGATACTACATTATTGAATCTATATGCATCGTAATATTCTGAAAGATATGAAATCTGGCCATTAATGAAGACTAATGATTAAATTTGCAAACCGAAAAGAGATTTACAGAATAAGTGAATAACAGGTCTATGAGGGATTACTTTTCTTGTTTTCCTATATCAATCTCATATGATAAAAATCTGCATGTCTCTAATGTACATGTCATTATGTTACAATATTACTTGAGAAGGGAGGCGATCTTTCAAGATGAGAATCATTCATATGTTTGAATTAAGTGCCTGGATTATAGCTATGATTTCTGGTGAAATAGGAGATAATCAGGATTAGCGGAAGTAGACGTACTTAATTGCTCAGTCAAATTGACAGTGTCATTTTTCACCCCGAGGTCGTAACTATTGCAATTGACTGACGTGTGCACGTCTAACAGCTACCACCAGTTTGTGATCGCTGTCACTGACATGAGCTGACAAGTGTCATTGCTACTGGTCACTGTCGCCTGTCATTGTCAACCTGAGTATGTATATAAAAGTCGCCAAGTCGCTGTTAACACCATCAGTTCAGTCTCTGTACTCGAGCAATACACATCTTCCTACAACATGAGGTTTTCTACAAAGTTCCTCAGTCGTCAGGGTCGTCGTGTTCACCCCGAGAACGTGACTAGTCCGTCAGAGAACAGTAATAAGCTACGTGATGTCCGCCATCACCTACAGGTGGCGCTACAGCATATCCTACATATTTACGCATTACTCGACCAACAGAGGGCGCTCAAGAAGAAGGCAAATGGCTCAGGCTTCACCGTGGATATGTCAGTACTGGAAAACCAGAGGAACGAGTACGTCACGTATGTACGTCAGCAGTCATCAACATTACGTCATCTGAAATCCAGCATCATACATCAAGAAATGACAGCAAAACCGCAACAGGCTCCCGCTATCTTTGTCCAAGGTACAGGTTGAGAGATGTCGTCTGCTTATTAGAGAAATATTCTATGCATAAATCGACTGCTTGATAGATCGACATTTAGGCATACAGGCCCCTGTCAACAGTCCGAGATTCGCGGCTGTGTTGGGCCGAGGTTCTGAAACTGGTCTCAGTTTTAGCCTAACGATCTTGAAAAGACCAAGAAAATCAAAAGCCCTTCTCAGGGCTAGCCAATTCCTCCCAAAAGAGTTAACCACATCTTGAACGTCAATTGTATAATGCAAAACTAATGCCCAAGTCTTTATAGATATCGTACAACAAATCAAGTCAGTTTTATTGCGTTGTCTCAAAATATCAATCTCGTACCATAAACAGATGCAATGAATTGACATCAGTCATTGTTGGAAGTTTTAAAGACATATTATAAGGCTGAAATTCCAACGTAAAACACTAAAATGCTACACATAATGTCCTTACTGTGAATGTGGTAAAACTCCTAGATGATGTGTACTTGCCTCTGTGAAACAGATTCCAAAAGTATCTCAGAATCATGAATCACTCACACTCTCTCATACCCATAAACAAAATACTTGAAACCCTTGTGGCGTCACTATTTGTTCAAACTTTACATTTTAGGAAAGTCCTCAATCACTTCTGACGCTACCAGACTTTGCAGAAAAGCTCCTTGGAGTATGCTTTTTCAGATATTAAATTCAAAAGGGGTCACTAACTTTTGGATAAAGTGTTTGTTTTTTGGTAATTTGCGGACAAACCTGCCCCTCACATGCTGGTCATCATATCTAAGAGGAATAAAACAAGTGGATATGAAACCAGCCGGTCGACCTGAACAAGCTGCCTGCGGCGACTGCCCCAAAAGTCACTTTCTGCGCATGTTGGTGTGCAATTTTTTTTCTTATGTAAAAGATAGGAGAGAGCTCATTGGTCTGCGTTTCATAGTGACGTCACACTTAGGCATGATTCGAAACCTCTTGCATAGCCGAGACTTGACTTTAGCGCATAAAGTAATATGTCTCTACATATCCATTATATAATTCATCTAAGATCATATAAAGGTTTTACATTTGAAGGATTTACATGACTATTAGGTAAATACATATACATCCAAAGTAGCAAAATTATCTACCAAACCAATTGTTATCTATTTTCAATGAGCTATACCAAAAAATGTTTAATATACTCGTCGTAAGAATTGTAATAAGAAAATTGACACGATCATTTTTCTGAAACTCATTTGAACCATTTATCATGTTTATAGTGACCGATAAAAAAAGTGATCTAAAGCCATTATTCTGATCTTGGTAGTTTATCCCACAGGAGATTCAGACAGTCAAAAAAGACATTATTTAACTAAAAAGCAATAAATTGTAATGAATATAATACTCTGAAGATACAGACGATGCACGAAAATCTTTCATGGCACAGTTCGGGTGAAATTTATTGAGCGTTATCTTACTTTTTTCAAATTGCAAAAATGTTGCAGTAAAAGGCAAGAAAATAACCGAAATCCAAATCTTTGTTCAACATATCAGCCATTAGGTTGAATACACCTGACCCAACCAGACAATTGTCTTTTTGTCTTGTTTTATCAACATGAATAATAGAAATTCAATCGTGGTTTTGCATGAAATCTCTTTAATCAGAGTATTTCTATAAGCCTCACACATATAGATTTATACAAACATTAAACTTGTGTTCTTTTTAAATTCTCCTATATGATCATTTTGAATAACTATTGGCAAGGACCTTCTGGTCTGGAAGATAGGTGGATCTCGCAACGAGTTGCTTCTTTCATAGTTTGGTTTCTCAAAGAAGCAGACGACATAATACACCAATAGAAACTACATAATTGAATCTATGTGCATCGTAATTATTCTGAAAGATATGAAATCTGGTCGTTCATCAAGACTAGTAATTAACTTTGTAAACCAAGAAGAAATTTACAGAATAAGTGAATAACAGGTCTCTGAGGGATTGCTTTTCTTGTTTTCCTATATCATTTTCATATGAAAACAATCTGCATATCTCTTATGTGTATATTAATATGTTCCTGTATTACTTGACAAAGGAGGCGATCTTTCAAGGTGAGAATCATCCATATGTTTGTATTAGGTGCTTGGATTATGGCTATGATTTCTGATGAAATAGGATCGCCAGATAATCAGGATTAGCGGAAGCAGATTTACTTAATCGCCCCGTCAAACTACATGTAGCACCGTCGACTTCCAACATCAGGTCGTAGTAACTAACAGCAATTGACTGACGCGTGCACCTCTAACAGCTACCACCAGTTTGTGATCGCTGTCAATGACATGAGATGACAGGTGTCATTGCCACTGTTCACTGTCGCCTGTCGCTGTCAATTTGAGCATGTATAAAAGTCGCCAAGTCGCTGTTAACACCATCAGTTCAGTCTCTGTACTCGAGCAATACACATCTTCCTACAAACTATGAAGTTTTCTACAAAGTTCCTCAGTCGACAGTCAATCCCTTCCAAAAGAGTTAACCATATCATACATGTATCTTGTAATAGGGTGAGGCTGGCTGCATTTTCAGTTTTCTGTTAAAGTAACTACTATAAGTCTTCATGTGTGGGGCTTACAGTAATATTCTAACAGTTGCTATTTGATAAACAAGACAAAAAGAAAATAGTCTGGGATGGTAAGGTGGATTTATCCCAACTGTTAATATGCTCAACAAAAGTTCGGATTTTGGTTATTTCTTGCCTCTTTCTGTGGCATTTTTGCAGTTAAAAAAGCAAAGTTTAACACCCACTAAATGTTCATCCTCACTGTGCCATGAGCTTCAGGGAAATTTGTACATTTATTCAAAGTAGAACATCTATTACAATTCATGTCTTTTGGCCAAGTGATGTAATCTTGACTGTCTCAATCTCCAAACGAGCAAGGGCACTAACCGTTTTTGATTGGATGCTAACATAATACAATTTAAAGTGAACTTCAGATAATTTTGTTGTGTCAATTTTCTTTTTACATTTCTTTTGAAGATATAATAGATGTATTTCATTAATTAATTGACGATTAATGAGAAACAAAACACAAAAGTTGCTTCAGTTTTCTCTGCCATACCTAATACGAATAACACAGATGATCGAGTAGGCACAGTACTATAGGCATGTATCAAGAATCCAATCATCTGCCTCGGTGACTCAGTTTGCCCGGTCGGCAAACTCAGGGTTTGTGGGTATTCGGCTGTGCATTTAATATGTTTTGTATCCCGCTAAACATTAGGGACCACAATCTGTTGCTAAGGGAGCGAGTAAAACATGACGATTACTCTATGGCCCTTGACCAATGACCAGGATCGAGATACTCCTGTTAGATATAGTATAACCTACTAGTACAAATTTGGATTTATCCTTATGTATCCTCAGTTTTGGAATGCTGAACATCTTATAGGTATATCACATGTACCATAGCTTTCAAGGGGTCAATATATCAATTGCAAAGGGCCAGGGTTTGACATAAGTACTTGCCCCGATAAGAGAGTTTTTGAAGAAAGGGCTTTCGGGTAAGTACGTTTCAGTTTGCACTTGTCCCAATGGGCAAGCTGATTTTCTGAGCACTACACTTTTTAATATATAATAATGGCACAAATATCCAGAAATATACTAACAATGCAACAGAATTGAAAAGAAAATAGTTTTCAAATCATCAAATCCATGAGAAATAATACATGCCAATCTTGCATATGTTAGAACTTATTTCGGGCAAGCCAAAAATGAAATCGGGCAAGTACTAGTACATATCATTAACTACTTGCCCGGCATGGTAAGTTAGTTCTGAAACTTATGTTGGTGCCTGAAGGGGTCAGAATAAAAACAAAAGGAAAATAAATTACAATGTACTAATGTTTATTGGTTTCAAATTGACCACCAATGTATCTATATACAATCACATGTAAGGTTGGTGTATGAACAGGTGGTTTGTGATTGACATCTAAAATCTGAGTTATCTACATGTACAATACAGTGTAAGAGTAGTAGTCTAGTCAATAAGACCCAAAGAGATAGGTAGAAAAAAAGATGTAGGTAGCTTTAAAGCAGAAAAGGAGAAACATGGACGCTGGACAATAGTAAAAGAAAATCAACAGCTCTAGCTACTACTTGCATAACAGGACAGACAGCTATTTGTACAAACACAAAACACAGTTCTTTATAAAAAGGGGACAACTACTTTGTACATCCCAACATACAAATCAATAAAACCTCTAGTTAGTTCTGTGTGGGGTGTAAAGATACTCCACTATTTTTTTTGAAAATCTTCACATACAGAATTGGGTATAAAACATTATCACATGATTATCTAGTCATTTCAATAACTGCCATTAAGACACTCATACAGTGATAGTCACATCAAATCACTATGTATGTATTTATTTATTTATGTATGTATGTATGTACGTATGCATGCATGTATGTATGTATGTATGTATGCATGCATGGATGCAGATTTTAGTGTATACGTGTTTGTTAACCCTTATGCTGCTGGTGGCTTATTTCGCCAATACAAAATGTAGCAAAAACTCAGAAATATGACTGAAACCCTGGCACATGGGTACTCATATGAGTTCTCAGCAAGAGCTTTCCGATGAATACCAACATGACAGGGTTCAGATGATTTTAGTATTTTTTTTGCATTCTTGTGAATTGGATGAAAGTAGCCTCAGCATCAGAAGGGTTAACATTCATGTCTGCGTATGCATATGTGTGTTAGTGGAGGAATGGGGTGTCTTGAAAACATCATTGGGTGGAAATGATTGCACACATGATTTATGGAATCTGTCAGCTGGAAGAAACACTTATACATGCGAATCCCTGCTATGTGAACATAAGTGTGTACTGAAAATGTTCATCATATGACACAAACTGTTCAGAATTGGGTTGTAAAAAACCTTACATAAACAATGACTCGTTGAATCTGGTACCCATATTAAAAATGCTAGCAATATATACAGTTGGTCAAATGGAATGTGTACATGCTATGGGGTAAAGATGATAGTATCACAGAAATGTACAAAATACAATCCTTCATCAAGTTGATGGTTCATTCTTATGCATAGTTTATCTGCCAGCTTTTTTATAAATCTTATCAAAGTACTTGTTCTAATTGAAATTCTCGACCATGCTCATGCACAAACTATCATCTGGATAGAAACATATCTATACTATTCAAAACACACCTATTCACCAGCAGACCATTCACACATCTTATTATGTACACATTAAAAACCTTGTGAGCAACCCCAGATACTAACATGCCACAAAACTTGGATTTTCAGGCAAATAATTAAGTTGGTTGCTAGAGAAAATCTCTTTCAAACACATTACAAAGTTAACTTCATCTAGAGGATTTAGCCTGGTTGTGGATGCAGATACTTTGAAGATTAATAATTTCAAGTTTAACTTGGCAATATGACTTGTTTATTTCCTTTGAGGAAAAGTTCTAACAAATACATTTCTGACTATCAAATACATGAACATAAATGCTCTGATAAAACTCTATATGATACTTCTATATAATTTCTTCTGAAGCAGACTGCTGGTTGTTTGATTATTTCCTCTAAGTGTTCTTGATAATTCTTTTTTCGTAAATTTCCATACACAAACATTTAGCAGAAAGTCGCAATACAGAAAAGTTTGAAATGGTTTCTTCTTGAGCAGGGGGTTGGCTGGTTGGTTATTTCATTCGAGGAGGTGCTTATACAAACTAATTCACACATTTTCTGCACATAAAGACGCAAATGCTGAACATAGTCACATGATACTCTGATGACATGAAATTCCCATAAATAAGGTTGTGGGAGTGGATTTTCTCCTCAGAAGAAAGGCTTTTACACTTCAAAATTGTTGGTGGCCACAGAGGAAAATTCTGGTGATAGTTGCTGGGTGCTTAGAGTACATTTCTTCTTCAACATGGCAGTATTAGTTTATTTCCCCTCAGAGGAAAAGCTTGTATACCATACACATTCCCATAGCTAGTTAAAGATGATGATAGGTGCAGCATACTTTTATGACATGAATTCCGGTTGAAATGAAAGTTTTTTCACAGGATACTCTTTACGATTAGCGTCTTTCTGAATGAATATTAAGTCTGGATACAATGGTTTCATTCATTTTGCCACTTGAACTATACCCTTTGTACCCTATACCCATATGCCCTTTCTGAAGCTAGATGAAATTGCTCATGTGAGTTGCGGAAAAACGCTCTTCTCTAGTTTCAGATGAAAATGCTGATGTTAGTTGCGGTAAACTTTGATGATGACGTCATTTCTTGAACAGGCATGGATGAGTAGATGATTTCCTCAGAGGAGTTGGTAGATTGCCATTAGGAAGACGAGAGCTGTAGCTTTTAGGCCGCTTGCACTGCTAATTATGCCTGGTGCTGGAATAAAAAGAGAATTCATTTTAGACTATCTGCTTACTCATAATCCAGGCCTAGGGCTGCATGACTGCACAAAGCATCTTAACCCCTATGCTGCTGATGGCAAATTCAGCCATTACAAAATGGTGCAAAAAACCTGAAAAATGACTGAAACCCCTGCACATGGTTATTCATCTGAGAATACTCAACAGGAGCTTTCTAATGAAAACCAATGTGACAGGATTTCAATTGTTGCCAAAAATCTTTTTGTCCTTGTGACTTGGATGAGAGTGGCCTAAAGCAGTGGAAGGGTTAAGTCAAATCTTAGCTAAGTGTTTGTCTTCAAATACTGTAGAATAGGTATATATCGCGCTACAAAAATTTCGCGAAAAGCCGATTTTTTGCGTGTACTTTATTTCGCGTGTGAGCATGTTCTTCAGCGCCGTCTATTGAACCAAACAGTAATCTTAAAAATGCAAACATTCGGCGGCCATCTTGCGGCTATAATCTGGCAGAAGTTTCAACAAAATTGGACTGGTAAACATGCCATTTATAATATGATACCTTGATAACTTTTTCATAAGTTACCAATGTGTCATATTATAATGAGTTTGTGAAGTTGTTGCATGTATTCCCCTTCGTTTCAGCCTAGGACCGGCTACGAGTGAGAATCACGCTATGCTGGTATATATTCGTCAACTGCAAATACACGTATTGCCGTAAACAGTAAATTGGCAACGATTCAATTCAAGTCAGGAACAATATCATTATTTCTTTATAATATCCATTATTCTGATAATTATCAACATACACATGTATGTATGTTGATAATTATCAAATGTTTCCATCGCATCACCTGGCCGAGTCTATCGAACAATGGTGGCAGCCATCTTGTTTCTCGTAAGAGATCCATAGATTGGCCCAGGTATCCTAGAAATTTCACATGTAAGAATGCGAATTATGTTATGATACATTGGTAACTTATTCATAAGTTACCAATGTATCATATTATGATAGCTTTGGGAAGTTATTGGACGTATTTTGTTTTGTTTCAGCCTCGGACCGGCTACTAGTGAGAATCACGCTATGCTGGTATATACTCATCAACTGCAAATACACGTATTGCCGTAAACAGTAAATTGGCAACAATTCAATTCGAGTAGGAACAAGATAATTATTTCTTTATGATATCCATCATTCTGATAATTATCAACATACACATGTATGTATGTTGATAATTATCAAATGTTCCCATCGCAGCACCTGTCCGAGTCTATCGAACAATGATGGCAGCCATCTTGTTTCTCGTAAGAGAAACTCAAAAATCCCACTTTAGAAAATCCTCAAAAATCCCACTTTAGAACACCAAAACTCTTTTGAGAGGAATTTCTAAAAATGCCCATTTCAAGCTGATAATTTTGACATTTCCACTTAAATGTGAATGCTAGGACACAAAAGGTATTATTTAGTGTCTTAATAAGAACATGTTTCCTTATGGTTGTAAATTGAAGATATTACATTCTACCATAAAATATTGGACACCGAAACATTTTATGATACCATATTTTGGCCACTCATTTTCAAGATCATTGCTACAACAATGTCATAAATTATAATTATTGTCATTTATTCTACCATATTTATTCATTCATTTATTTTTTAATTTCTTTTCTAGACTAGGAGACGTACCTGGTTTGAGTGTCATAGCAAACTGGCTGTTTCCCTGCGCATTGCTGGCCTTCAGCACTAGAGTCTGATAGTCCGATTCCTCCACATACTCTATTGTTAAGGTGGTGGTGATAGTCCTCTCCACCATCTGAAATAATGGAAAAAATATGATTACCATAAATTCAGGACACTTCTCAGGCCTTAACTTTAAACACAAAATGATACTGGCCCCAAGGACCAGTAACACCTAGGATCTGCTGGTCCAGCAATTTTTTTACTGGTCCTACAATTGTTTTTTACCATAAAGAGTAAAACATTGCATAAAATTCACCTCAAACATTTATTTTTCTAAATTTTATCTTGTTTTATTTCAAAAACAATAGTGGACATTTTGAGGGAAACTTGTTAACAAGAATGTCCCCAAATGTTTACTGTGTTATATATTTATATATAATAATGTAAAATACAGTAACACCTGGTAGCTAGGCTAGGGTCTGGAATGCAAAAACACAATTTGTAGACATACGCTGTTGTATACTGGTTTTGCAATGCAACAGGCCAGGGTTCGGCTTTCCAAGGGCCCCAGGGGCATATGCCGCTAGATTTTGCTGTGGGCCCCTAGATATTTCAGGCTAGGGGCCCAAAACAGTATGTATAATAACCAGAAATCCTGTTTTTGAGCACTCATTTTTATCAAAAGAACATTCGGGGCCCCTAGCCTTAAAAATAAGTGTCAGACCCTGACTTGAAAAGGTGGACATCCCTGGTCCTGATCGAGCCTGGAAAACAAGCGTGCAACATAACCACTTGCAAGTTAATTTGTCAAAAAACAGCAAACGGGCAAGCAGAACAAGACCCTAACTTGCCCTGCTCGGCAAGTAATGTTTTGTGCAGAGTCTTCACATTGTAACTCCCCTTTGTTTAACAAAATGGCGGAGCAAGTGAAAGTGCTGGCGGTGCAAGTAAACTTATGGGGCAGCTTGCCCCGCTCGGCAAGTAATGTTTTGTGCAGAGTCTTCACATTGTAACCCACCTTTGTTTAACAAAATGGCGGGGCAAGTGAAAGTGCTGGCGGTGCAAGTAAACTTTGTGGGCAGCTTGCCCGGCTCGGCAAGTAATGTTTTGGAAGGCCTAAAAAAAAAGTTGTTTATTTCCTGTAACCCTACCCTAACAAGTTTTTATTTAAAAAAATCCCTACCCTAAAGTTTTCCAGCCCTCCCAACTCCCAATCAACGTAAAATATGCATAACACACACATTTTTGACCAAAAAAATAATGCAAAAATATTTTTTTACCGACCTACCTACCCTATTTCATTTCTGACTGTTACAGGAAACAAACAATTTCTTTTTTAGGCCGAACCTATGTTGCACCCTGAATACTTACGGAGTTTTCCACAGTGTAGCCATTCTGGCTCATCAGGTGTTTCAGGGAGAGCGAAGGGTTCTGTTCCGCCAGTTCCCACGTCAGCGCGTTGAAATCGGGAGCAGGGTTGGACGTCACCTTGCAGCTGATGGTGAATTTGCGAGCTCCACGAGGGACGGGGATTTCTTCTGAGCAGTTCATGAACATAGGCTTATCTGGAAATAGTCAATCACTAGGTTATTCCGGGGACTAACAACAAAAGCACAGACATATATACACATATAAATTAGTGTTGTTCCACAAATCAATTAATTGGAGATCTCACTAACAACAAAAGCACAGACATATATACACATATAAATTAGTGTTGTTCCACAAATCAATTAATTGGAGATCTCACTAACAACAAAAGCACAGACATATATACACATATAAATTAGATCTCACTAACAACAAAAGCATAGACATATATACATATATAAATAAGTGTTGTTCCACAAATTAATTAAATGGAGATCTCATTATTTTTACTTCCAATTTTGATGATCGGTCCTAATTTTTGAGGATCAATTTTTTCCCAAATATTTGCATATTACTAAAAGGCATATATTACAAAAAAATCTCCATCCTCAAAATATTTGTATCGATTCCCAACACTAATATATATATATATATATATATAATATATATATGTATATATATATGTATATATATATATGTATATATATATATGTATATATATATATATATATATATATATATATATATATATATATATATATATATATATATATATATATATATATATATGTATAGTGCTACAGATGATAGTGCTATATTTGACAAAATAAGGTGGATAGCAGGCAGTATCGTAAAAAACACTGATATCAGGTAAGATCATGAAAATTCTAAAGGTGCCAAATCCTACTTACATATGATATCCAGTACAGCAGTGGATTCAGTTGTCTGGTTTGAGCCGGGAATTTTGCCCATACAAGTGACAGTTTGGCCATCATCCATTCCCTGGGCCCGATAGCTAGTGCTGTATCTGCGCTGGTAGTAGGTGACTGATTTCTGACCCTGTGGGGCGCTCGCATCATACAAGGCTGTAGTCTTTTTAATCAGCTCTGTTGTGATGTCACGCCCACCTGAAGGATTAGATATGAAAAATCGTTATACATGTATAATCTTACAGCAATATATTTCTCATTCTATACACAAACATTTTTCTATACATGTAGGACCAGTTGAGTGGCCCGAAGCCATTTTTGGAATTTGTACTGGCCCTGGGGCCAGCGGTTCACTGCAAGCGTCGAGCCCTGATAACCTGTGTAATCCAGGGATAAATTTTGGATTTACCCATGTTTTTTGGGGTGCAATTACCATTCGATCACATCAAACTAGGCCCAGTGAGCAGCGCAACTGTTGCGGCTGGTTGCTCAGCACCTGCAGTGTAATTAGTGCTGCACTCAAATCATTAAGGAAAAGGCTTAAGAGAGTAATATATGCGTGTCTATTGGCTGCAAGCAGTGTGTATCAGTTGATTCCTTGCTGTGACACGAAATGCTGGTCACAGCGAGATTTGGTGGCTTCAGTCCTTCTGGATATTCATTTAACCCTTATGCTGCTGGTGGCTAATTTGGCCAATACAAAATGACGCAAAATATCTGAAAAATGACCGAAACCCTGGTACATGGGTACTCATCTAAGAGTAATTGATGGGTGTAGAAAAACATTTTTGAGCTTACTGATTCAGACAGATGCTAAAGAGAATAATGCATGCCTATTGGCTGCAAGCAGTGTTTATCAGTTGATCTCTTGCTATGAAATGAAATGCAGGTCACGTAGCATGATTTGGTGTCTTCTGTCAATCCAGATAATTATTTAAGCCTAGGCCATTTCACCAGGATCTGTCCTTTTTTATATATCCATAGTTTTAACCTGGCATTAATCATTGTGACTCTCTACAAAAGGCAGGGCTTAACGCTAACAGTGGTCCTATGGCCCCAGGCCAGTAAAAAATCCCAAAATGGCTTAGGGCCAGTAAAAAAGCCCTCAACTGGTCCTACAGGGCCAGTAAAAAAGCCCTCAACTGGTTCTACAGGGCCAGTAAACATTTGGGGACATTCTTGTTAACAAGTTTCCCCTCAAGAATGTGCCTAATGTTTTTGAAATAAATGAAGATGAAATAAATCAAAATAAAAGTTGTCTGTGTTATGGGGCCAGTGGCAGTTTGAGTTAGCGTTGAGGCCTGAAAGAATACAATACTTTAATTGGTCCAGAAAAAATATAATTAGAGCTTACCGATTGAGACGGAGAGCATAGGTTGTGGCACTCCTCCATAACTCTCGCACATCAGGTCGGCTCCCTCGCCCTCGACAAAATGTAAAACATCACCTTTAGGCGAGGAATTTGTTTGGTTGAGCTTTTTTCCACCGCTGAGCGTAACATTCACAATATCCTCTGAAATGGATGGAAAAATTCATAATTGTCAGTATATCTTAACAAAATGTAAAATTTGAGACTAACATTCACAATGTACTCCGAAATGGATGGAAAAAATCATGATTGTCAGTATTATTATCTTTACAAAATGTAAAGATTGAGAGTAACCCCTTACCTTGCAGAAGCAGTACAAGTAGAAAGCAAGCGAGATTTGAGTAATAAACTAGCGGTTCTAACTTTCCCGATTAAATGCAAGCAGGGCCGCTAGTTCAAGCAGGGCTACTTATGGGGCGATTGCCATGTTGCTTATTTAGGGCTTGTGGGACTTAATCATTTGTAGGGTTACTTAATAGACGCATCTCAAACTTATAATTTTTATAAAAAGCTTAGTGATACTTATTGGGCGCTTGGTGTGTTGGGCGCTGGCTTTATCTATTTAACTAATCTTTCATTATTTATTTCATTTATTTATTCATCTGTTTATTTATCCATTGATTATTCTATTTATCTATGTATCTATAAGTTATTCAATCATTTTTCTTTATTTTTTCATTTGGTTTCTATTCAATATTATTATTATTATCATTATTATTATTATAATCATTATTATTATTATTATTATTATTATTATTATTATTATTATTATTATTATCATTATTATCATCATCGTCATTATTATCATTAGTATTGATATTTTTATCATTATTATTATTATTATTTGTATTTTTATGTGGGGGTTTGTGGAAACATGATATAAGTGGATTATTAGAAGCAACATATATGTGTATTATACCCTTTCTAATAAAATCGTTTTCATTTTATGTTTGTACTTCCTTATGTATTTGTTTTATTTGTATATCCATCATATATAATTACAGGCAACTCTGCTTAATCCGGATTGATGTTGACCCTAAATTTCTGTCCGGATTAGGCAAAATCCGGATTTTGCTTATAGGAATTATATGTATAGGAAGGGACTGGGACCTTTCAATCTGTCCAATTTATACAAAAATCCGGATCACACATGTCCGGATTAAGCAGAGTTGCCTGTAATTGAATGATTATTTTTTTCATATTCATTCTTATATATACACATATATATATGGTCGCTGCTGATGCCGCTTGGGAGTTGACCACTATTAGCGGAAAACATTGCTTGTGGATGTAGGCACAGCAAGCGGTAAATATGATTTCCAGTGCAAGTGCTTATATACCGCTTATGAGAATCACCGCTTGTGGTACATTCAGTGACCATTAAGCTTTACTGTAGCAGCTGTAAAGAGTTACGCTTTTGGCATATCGGGACACTACATTGTCGCTGGTAAATGGCTTCAAGGCTAGCGGTTGAGAGCAAGCGGTGAAACTCCCGCTTAATGATCAATATTCCTGCTACAATGTTGCCTGTAGCAGTCTCATTCATTGAGTTAAGTTTAAAACATGCAGTATCATAAGCCTGCCTGCAGGTAATACTTATTTAATGCTTAGAAGGCGCTAACCATAAGTAGACGATCCTACTTAGAGGCCTGCTTACTTGTTGCTGGAAAGCAACTTGAATGACGCTTCTGTATGGTAAAGGACATGAACAATGTCCTCTGAAATGGATGGAAATTAGAGCTGCACTCACAGAGGGAGATTAACTCATGAGCTCACCAGCCGTGGTTCTGTTTTTCCAAAAAAAACACTTATTTTTCAGCCCAGCTATTAGGAAATCAAAATTTATTGGTGGAGATTTATTAGCAATGCCATGTTTATTTAATTTTGAGACGTGCTGACGGGGTACAAAGGTCAGTATAACAATCAACACTGCTTGAATGAATACATTGGAGATTGTAAAGAAGACATGACAGCGATAAGCAGTTATGTATATTAATAATGTGTGTTATGTGCTCTGTGTTACGTTTGTATTCCCAACATAGACAAGCTCACGATTTGAACATTTCAGCTCGAGCTCGGCGAGTTTGCCCAAGGGCTCGAGCCACTCGAGTTTGTGAGTGGTGAGTGCAGCTCTAATGGAAATAATCATATTTGTCAGTAGATCTTTCCAAAATGTAGCTCAGATTTCCTAGGAAACCTTTGGGTATTCCTGGGGGTGATTCTGTGACCAGATGTTTAATCATAGAACCCAAGTTTGCAAATGGACATATCCCTTAGGCCAAGAAAAAAATAGGGTAGGTATGTTGGTTAAAATAAAAAAAAAATATTTTTTGGGTCAAAAAATGGGTGTTTCATGCATGTTTTATGTTGATTAATAGGAGCTGGAAGGGCTGAAAAAACTTTAGGGTAGGGATTTTTTTGAATAAAAACTTGTTAGGGTAGGGTTACAGGAAACAAACAACTTTTTTTAGGCCTTATCAACTGGAGAAAATTTTACTTTCTGGAGGAGCAAGTCCCAAGATCCCCTAGCCTATACAGTGTGCCTTTTGTAGTTTTGTAGTAATGTGGGGGATGTATGGGTTACAGGTATGAAAAGGGAAATGTGACTTACCTTTAACCACGACACTATGTGATAACTTAATAACTCCTTGTGTATTTTGTCCCATCAGATTACAACTATATATGCCAGTGTCACTGGGGGCTACATCTGAAAAAAGGAAAATAAGGTATCATTGAATAATGTTATATAAGACAGTGAAAATATTGTTGTGTAAGACAGTGAAAATATTGTTGAACCAAACGAAATAATGATAGTATCAACTTAAATCAAAACACTGTAAATAATTACTGAAATAATTGTTAGACATTTCCAATGATGAGGATTCTTGCATCCAAAACTCAGGGATGCAAAGATTTTTGAAAATCATCAAAACCCAGCTGTCATATTGATATTCATTTGGTAGCCCTCACTGAGAACTCTCAGATGAGTACCTATGTGGAGGGTTTCAGTCACTTTTAGTATTTTTGCATCATTTTTGTATTAGCCAAATTAGCTTGCAGTAGCATATAAGGGTTAAAGGTGCCAATTCCTATGATTACTGCAGTGCTGAAAACATTTGCTAAGCCTTGGTGGTCAAACGGTCAATCAAAGTGAATAGTTAAGTGGTCCACCAGAAGAATTAGTGGTCCATATCTTTTTGATAACCAAAATGGTAGCCAACAGCCATTTCATAACTGAAAATTCATGGTTAATTGTGATTAATCTATGAATTGTGACAGTTATAATATATTGTAGAAGAATTGTGAAACTGGATGTGTGCTTACTAAATGAATGTGGTCAGAATATTTCCCTCTTTCTGGGCAAGTAAACATAGACTTTTACTAGCCCATTTAAATTTTAGGTAGGAACGAACCGGTGGGCTACTGTCTATTTTCAGCACTGTTACTGTAGAATAGGAAATTAATCAGGGGTGCAAATATACCGAATTTGACCAAAAATGACCGTTCCAAATTTAATTCTACCAAACAGTCAGTTCACACATTAACAAAGATGGGGGACAGATTCTTATCCGAATTTAATTATACCGTGATTTTCTAATTTGGTAAATTTGGATGAATTACAGTCTCGGGATCATTTCCTATTCTACAGTAAATAGACACAGAGAATGAGAAGGCTTACTGTAGATCGCCATAGAGAAGAGATAGCCATCCAGTTCTGGTTGGGGATTGCCACTGACGACAAATTTTCTCGCTGGAATCTCGAAGCCGTTGATCGGGATGGCGCCGTTGTTCATCAAGATGTCCCCCTCCGTCGTGAAATCCTGCATCTTCTTCCAGTGGGTGGGGTTCAGGTAGTACCTGTAGTCGGCCCCTGAGATGTAGCACAGAAGGATAACGTCCGCTCCCTGCTCCACCAGGAGAGTCTGTGCAGGGCTTTTGGCAATGTCAATCTGGTACGATCCAGACACTGAAAATAAAATATAGATTAGTACTCATGTGCCAGAATTTCAGCCATTTTTCAGGGTTTTTTTGCTTTATTTTATATGTGTGTGTGTGTCAATGTCGATCTGATATGAATCAGACACTGAAAATAAAATATAGATTAGTATCCATGTGCCAGAATTTCAGCCATTTTTCAGTTTTTTTTGCTTTATTTTATATGTGTGTGTGTGTCAATGTCAATCTGATATGAATCAGACATTGAAAATAAAATATAGATTAGTACCCATGTGCCAGAATTTCAGCCATTTTTCAGGGTTTTTTTGCTTTATTTTATATGTGTGTGTGTGTCAATGTCGATCTGATATGAATCAGACACTGAAAATAAAATATAGATTAGTACCCATGTGCCAGAATTTCAGCCATTTTTCAGGTTTTTTTGCTTTATTTTATGTGTGTGTGTGTGTCAATGTCGATCTGATATGAATCAGACACTGAAAATAAAATATAGATTAGTACTCATGTGCCAGAATTTCAGCCATTTTTCAGGGTTTTTTTGCTTTATTTTATGTGTGTGTGTGTCAATGTTGATCTGATATGAATCAGACACTGAAAATAAAATATAGATTAGTACTCATATGTGCCAGAATTTCAGCAATTTTCCAGATTTTTTTGCTTTATTTTATATGTGTGTGTCAATGTCGATCTGATATGAATCAGACACTGAAAATAAAATATAGATTAGTACCCATGTGCCAGAATTTCAGCCATTTTTCAGATTTTTTTGCTTTATTTTATGTGTGTGTGTGTGTGTCAATGTCGATCTGATATGAATCAGACACTGAAAATAAAATATAGATTAGTATTCATGTGCCAGAATTTCAGCCATTTTTCAGGTTTTTTTGATTTATTTTATGTGTGTGTGTGTCAATGTCGATCTGATATGAATCAGACACTGAAAATAAAATATAGATTAGTACTCATGTGCCAGAATTTCAGCCATTTTTCAGGTTTTTTTGCTTTATTTTATGTGTGTGTGTGTCAATGTCGAACTGATATGAATCAGACACTGAAAATAAAATATAGATTAGTACCCATGTGCCAGAATTTCAGCCATTTTTCAGATTTTTTTGCTTTATTTTATGTGTGTGTGTGTGTCAATGTCGATCTGATATGAATCAGACACTGAAAATAAAATATAGATTAGTATTCATGTGCCAGAATTTCAGCCATTTTTCAGGTTTTTTTGATTTATTTTATGTGTGTGTGTCAATGTCGATCTGATATGAATCAGACACTGAAAATAAAATATAGATTAGTACTCATGTGCCAGAATTTCAGCCATTTTTCAGGTTTTTTTGCTTTATTTTATGTGTGTGTGTCAATGTCGATCTGATATGAATCAGACACTGAAAATAAAATATAGATTAGTACTCATGTGCCAGAATTTCAGTCATTTTTCAGATTTTTTTGCTTTATTTTGTGTGTGTGTGTGTCAATGTCGATCTGATATGATCCAGACACTGAAAACAATATAAATCGTTTTTAGAAATTATGAGTGGGAACCCCTTTGAATATATTTGTGTATTTGTCTGTGTGTGATGGTCCTAGTCTGTGATGAATTTAGCCAGCGGGTTGTCTGGGTTTCATGTTGAGTTTTGAAATTCATGCTTCAGGACACCCAAATATTCTTAAAATCTAAATTCCGAGCATATACATGAAGTTGAAATATTTTACCTCAATATGATTTTGTTGACACTATATACGAAAATTTCTAAATCCTGGCAAAGACCGTGGTGTGTGTCTATAATATATATATATATATATATATATATATATATATATATATATATATATATATATATATATATATATATATAAATATATATATATATATATATATAAATATATATATATATATATATATATATATATATATATATATATATATATATATATATATATAAATATATATATAAATCTATATATAAATGGCAGTTTTAGATGGCACTTTTATCAGCAAGATCTCACTATTAGGTCGCACATTTCATGACACGTGATCTGCCACCTTGGACTGGGAGCAAAAATAGTTCACATTCATCTTCCTTGTTTTTATGACTGTGGATGTCAATCCAGGTCAGCTCCTCCTCAAGGGTAGATACTCTACGCTAACCATTGCTGACTACCAGACTGTGGAGGGCCGTCCCGTACCTACCAACCAGTCATACTTGTTTAACCTCAGTCATACCTGTCTGGAGCTTTCGTTTGAAAATGATTGTCAGAATCTAAGTTCCTTAATCATACTCCCCTGAAGTAATCTACTACTATATAGTCTGTCTAACCCAAGCTTGGCTGGCCTAACTTTCCCCCCCCCCTACCCTCTCACAATCCAATAATCTCTTTCATGGGACCATTGATAACGGACCAGGGCTCGATGCTTAGGGTGAACCTATGGCCCCAGGCCAGTAAAAAATCCCAAAAATAGTTTCGGGCCAGTAAAAAAATACTTCAACTGGTCCTCCAGGCCCAGTAAACATTTGGAGACATTCTTGTTAAAAAGTTTCCCCCCGAGAATGTCCCCAAATGTTTTTGAAATAAATGAAATTAAGATTTATAAAGGTAAATGTTGTGGTGAATTTTATCCAATGTTCTTTCTTGTTATGTTAAAAAAGAAAATGTAGGACCAGTAAAACTTTTGCAGGACCAGTAGATGCTAGGTGGTACTGGTCCTAGAGGGCAAGTATCATTTTGAGTTAGTGTTGAGGCCTGCAGACTATATCCTGTCACCTACACCCGACAGTGACACCCAAGCATGACCTATATAGTCATCACACCCATTGCCCCCACCCTAGCCCAGAGCAAGCCTTTTGAGAAGCTAGCTTTGACAGCAGTCGACCCTAACAACAGTTCCTCATAAATCTCTGTATGTGTTGCACTTCACTGCACTTCACCATATGAGCAGGGGTAACAAAAACAACACATTTCTTCCCATCAGTGTGTTGGTGTCATTTACATGTGTGTGGGTGTGTATACAGATATCTGAGTTGTGAGATCACCTCCAAAACTAAAATGATAGTGGTCATTGAGGCATGGGTGCATTGTGAGATCGACCTCACATATTTCTTTTTACAAATAATCTTTCTTGTTTTCAGTCTGACTAAGGTTGGATTTAGGGTTAAGGTTAGGCCTAAAAAAATAAATTGTTTGTTTCCTGTAACACCCCAGGAAAAATTAGGGTAGGTAGGTAGGAAAATGTTTTTATTTTAAGAAATCTTTTTAGTGATAAATGGTAGCCTCACAGTTGAGCTGTTCATGTTTTTCATTCGGAATACCATGTTTTTGATTCAAAATGTCATAAAAAGATTTCGGGTAGGGCCAAAAATATAGGGTAGGTAGGGTTACAGGAAACAAACAATTTTTTTTTTAGGCCTTAGGGTTAGGTTAGGGTAATATCTCCTCAAAACACGCACAAATAAAAAAAATTGTTTAGGATGGCAAAGATAGGGAACAATCTCACAAATCAGAATTACAGGGTTGGGTGTGTTTGTGTGTGTGTATGTGTGTGTGCATGTGTGTGTGTATACTGGTTAGGTACTCTGGTTTCTACCCGAGAAATACAAATTGTGTTGCTTATATGGAATGTGGACTCTCAAGTCATTGGTGACTACAGCGCAAAAAGAAATCCTGATTATTTTGATAATATTTTTCGCCAGCACAATTTTTCATAAAATATTTGGATATAAAGTATTGATCAGAAAACCCACTACTACCCTTCATATATATATATATATATATATATATATATATATATATATATATATATATATATATATATATACATTAGTGGTGGGAGTCAGTTGAATTTTCCCAACCGATCATCAGTCAGCTAGGCCAACCGACTATCACCGATTAATCGGTTCATCGCACTTTCATGAGAATGTTTGCTTGTCAAAGCTTAAGTTTAGCATGTTAACACTTATTATAATATTGTACTATTTCAAATTATCTATGCTATCTTGGCATCAAACTTTCTCAAGTGTTTTTGATTTATGCTATGAAGGATTATACATGTAAACAGTGCAGGTTAGATATACTTGTATGTTTTCTTTCTTATTTTTATTCAGTAACTTAGAGACAAATTACCAGTATTCTAATAAATCAAAATACTTTTTACAATATGTATGAAGGCATTAAAAGATGTCTTTAGAAAAATAATGAAAGACGCATCATAGAACACATTTCATCCAACTCATATTTCTACATTTAGAAGGAATCTGAAATATCTAGTTTGCTCAGTACCCCAGTTTTTATCAGAGTCAGTAGGTATACTTCTTGGTATGCTATTAATTACTACTTGCATGACCCATACTAGACCTTTTACAGTGCTGGCTCTTAGAAGGTATAAACAGGCCAGTAGGTCAGTACGTGAGACAAGCAACTTTCTCTGTGGGATATCTGGCAAGGAACCCTTTGACCTTAGAGGATGTGGGCTGGCTTAATGGGCTATTATACCGACTAACAATTAGGTGTAAAGTCTCCAGCCGATTAATTGGTTACTGTTAACTTGCTGACGACTTTCGACTACAGTCGATCATCGTCCTATCACTAATATACATATATATATATATATATATATATATATATATATATATATATATATATATATATATATATATATATATATACATATATACATATATATATATATACATATATATATATATATATATATATATATATATATATATATATATATATATATATATATATATATATATATATATATATTTGAATTATTGATTAATTTATAAGATTTTCCATATTATGGTAATTCCAGGCATGAGTGGGACATGGAATGTCAACCCTTCCAATGCTGAGGCTAAATTTTTCCAAAGCAAGCACAAGGACGCAAAGATTCTTGAAATCCATCTAAACCCTGTCATGTTGGTATTCATTGGATAGCTCTCGCATAGTACTCTCGATGAGTACCCATTTTGGCAGGGTTTCAATCATTTTTCAGCATTTTTGCATCATTGGTATTGGCTAAAGTAGCCACCCGCAGCATGAGGGTTAAGAAAAGAAAGCTACAGATAATGATGAGTGTTGATAGGGGATGGGAATGATATTCTCAATAATTAAGCCTGAACAATACCAGAAAAGCTCTGTCCCCCCAAAAGATGATAATAACACACACATAATAAAGATGAAGATAAAAAGTAACTATTACTACTGTTCCTACTACTGTTAATAATATGAAGCTTAAGCAACTCCATCAATTTATTTCAGACACTGCCTGAAAGGTTCAGTTATTCCCAAGACCCTAATCTAGTATATACACCCTACTTCTCCTTTTATTACCATTATTCGATCAAATTTCATATTAATTCTTCTTGAGGAGGTCCTAAAGCTACAACAATTATTTTGGTGAAAGCTTTTAAATAAAGCCAATTTCAATAGAAATAAATCTTAATGGGATAACATTTAATAAGCAGCTGACCCCACAAACCTCATTCAAATAATTTATTAACTCATTCAAAATTACTATGATATTTTTAAAAGTATCATAGAGGCACTAGATAATTCCTGGAGTAACTGTCTGCCATGAATAGGGTCTAAAATTTTTTTGTTTGTTTCCTGTAATGGTCCGAAAAAAAATAGGGTAGGTAGGTCGGTAAAAAAACATTTTTTTCAATATTTTTTTGGTCAAAAATGTGTGTTTTATGCAAGTTTTACGTTGATTGGGAGTTTGGAGGGCGGGAAAAACTTTAGGGTAGGGATTTTTTTGAATAAAAACTTGTTAGGGTAGGGTTACAGGAAACCAACAACTTCTTTTTTTAGGCCTTATTCAATCAAATTTCATATTAATTCTTCTTGAGGAGGTTCTTAAGCTACAACAACTTCTTTGGTGAAAGCTTTTAAATAAAGCCAATTTCAATAGAAATAAATCTTAATAGGACAATATTTTATAAGCACCCTCCCCACAACCTCATTCAAATAATTTATTAACTCATCCAAAATTACTAAGATATTACTAAGTATCATAGAGGCACTAGATAATTTCCACGAGTAACTGTCTGCCATTAATAGGCCAAGGGTTGATATTATTCAATCAAGTTTCACATTAATTCTTCTTGAGGTCCTTAAGCTACAACAACTATTTTGATGAAAGCCTAATTTAAATAAGCAAATTTCAATAGAAAAAGTCTTAATGGGACAACATTTTATAAGCACCCTACCCTATAATTTATTGAATCATTCAAATTTACTAGGATATTTTTTAAAGTATCATAGGGGCACTAGATAATTCCATGAATAGACCAAGGGTTGAGAGGTTAACAAGGACACATCAGCCACCCTCCCGGAGGGTTTCTGTTACAAACGGACATCTGCCACAGTTCCAGGTGTTAATAAAATAATTCCTCCTTTGGGAATCCAATTAACCTATGTGTGAGGATATGTTACTCAGGTAAAACATTAAATTGCCTCACCCTTTTATCAATTCAGCAATAACAGTCATTTTTCTGTTTAAATCGTAACCAATTATAAGTCAGCCATGTGTATATCATCCTAATAAGCAATTAAATCTGAAAAGAAATTAGATTAATCCTCATATTCAATTGCACCCAGGATGAAATGGACGTAACCTGGAGACCAATTTGGCTAAAATTTCACAAAAGTCATTGTGATATTACCCTCTTTATCTGCTTCTACTCTAATGACATTTTTCCACTGAATTAACTCCTTACAATCCCCTCCCCCAGGGGGCTGGTCCATAATTTGTCCGCTGACTTGATTGGACAATGGTGGAGGACTGACCGCTCGCAGGACAATGAGCTGACCGTCATGGTGCCATGTTGACCATTGGCAACTCCTACCTTTATGGGCTGTTTAGCACGGATCTGGAGAATGTGAGAATGTCCGCTACATTATTCCTGTAACTTAGCAGCCAATTTCACTTGTTCCACTCAGGACCGTCATGCTGCCACGTTGACCATTGGCAACTCCTACTTTTATGGGCTGTTTTAAATAGCATGGATCTGGGGAATGTAAGAATGTCTACTCCATTATACCCATAACTGAGCAGACAATTTTATTTGTTCCCTTCAGGAAGTAGTCGCACACGCCCACTATACCTTCTCGTCCACTCCTCAAGTAGGTAACTTTAAGTTTACCCTGCCATCTAGGGGTCAATATTAACCACTTAATGCTGTAGCATTTCTTCAAGATATTGTCGTCTGAATCTTTAATACTTTTGAAAGTAACTTTGGAATTAAGAATGGTTTTACAAAATATTTGAGGGAGAGTAGTTGATGCTTTAAATGACATTTCTCCATCAAATATTTTCCTAACTATGCCTCAATTAGCAGGCCGTTTTGGGCGCTGTGAGCATCAATATGTTAACTTATTGACTGTATGATGTAAGCTTGGATTCACCAAATGATATTTCACTATAGAAATTATCTCATGTTTTTGGCGTTTATCCCTCAATTTGTCTGAATGTTCTATTCATTATGTAACCATGATTATCTGGCCTATATAAGGTGCTGAATTAAATGAATGGGCTATTTTTTCAGACACTCCTATATACACATGGATTGATAGGCCTTTATGGTTGTCTAGGGGCATTTGCCCTTGAAACATGATTTTGCAACCGGATGTTAAATTACACGAGCCAGTCTTGCTAGTGGACATAACAATTTAACTGGCGCATTTTGAGAATTTTGCTTTCAATTTTTATCTCACCATATTTTTCTTAAAATAGTGCCCCAAAATTGATGTCAAAGCAAATATTTTTCAAAGTTTCTCCCCTTTGCCTGTACAGTGTTTCATTGCGGTGCACACACACAGATTTATATGCTCCTAAATTTCAAATCCTAGGATTCATATCTGCTCCTAGCTGAAAATGTTACAGTCAATATCCCTGTTACGTCCAAAACCATTCAAAACAATTATAAATATTTATGCATTTTTAAAATTAATATTAAAAATGCCAGGGGAAAGGAGATCATCAAAAAGGTAATGTCAACATGCAAAACTTGTGCTGTGTTGAGTCAAATGAAGCTGCCTGCATGCACTGTATGAGAATGCTAAACCCAGATACTAGTAAGTGCCAGGGACGGGAGAATGTTGACAAAAGGATTAGGGTTTCTAACAGCACCACACAGGTCATGTAAACAACTAAACTCACAGCTTAAGAGCTTCTCTCTTCAGCAACCATTGCTGTGCTAAAATTACCAGCCTTAACCCACTTGCTTTTGAAAATAAATACTAAGCGAAGCATTATCCTGCTAACTCAATGCAGGAGAGTTGTGGTGAAAGTTTTAATGAACAACTCTCTTACAAATATTTTCCAACTATTGCTTTTGTTAGAGAGATATATCACCAAAACAGTTAGGCAGTTCTGGCTGCTTCAGGCATAAATAGGATTTAACCCTTATGCTGCTGGTGCCTAATTTGGCTAGGGCTGCATACCGCTAAAGGTGAAGCGGTACGGTACCATAACCGGTATCGTCAAAACAATACGGTATTTTATCGGTACTGCTATCGGTATCTTGAACTACGCTAAGTAGCGTAGTTCCTGACATAAATCTAAAACGTAGTTGTTGTCTGTCAGGTAATTTCATTACATCATGTGAAAACTAAACAGTCATACTTACTGCAGCCGAACTTGTTAGATCCACATTCTGCTGAGAATCTGCTCATTCTTGCTTGAAGGTACGATATAGCGGCAAAGCCAGCACCATCGCTGCTACTGCCGGTGCTGCGACTCCCATCGTTACCGCGTAGTGGCGCTGTACATCACTGCAGCAGCGCCACTACGCAGTAACAAAAAGTATCACAACACCAACGACAGCGGCGACGGCACAAGGTTCGCCGCTATATCGTACCTTCTAAGTTAACAAGTTCAGCAACCGTAAGTATTTTGTAGTATTGGATGTTTGACATGGGTTTGTGTTTTGCAAAATACCGATAAGCATACCGTTAAATATTGAAACAAGTATTCACCGGTATTTTGCGAGACGGTATTCGGTACGATGCTGGTACCGGGTACCGGTGTACAGCCCTAAATTTGGCCAATACAAAATGATGCAAAACATCTAAAAATGATTGAAACCCTGGCACATGGGTACTCATCAGAGAGTACTCCATGAGAGCTATCCAATAAATACCAAATTGATAGGGTTTAGATGTTTAAAAACATCTTTGTGTCGTTGTGCTTTGGACAAATGTAGCCTCAGCATTGGAAGGGTTAAAAAGGCTCAGCCGGATTCGTGCAATAGGTGCCCTTCATGATGACCTTGAGGGTAACCCTTGCCATCATCAAGTGGATCGCTTGTTTGCACAACATAAGGGAGAGCCATTAAGCAAAAAGGTATCCCAAGTTTTGCGAAGCTGTTCAAACTAGGACATGAATGGAGATATGGAAAATACTTCATTCCTTCTATAAAATCGCTGCACCACATCTAATAAAGACTAGTGCACATCTAATGCAATCCAAATTAAATCTAAATGCGGTTTTAAACATAGGATGTCTGTAAGCGTTCTTGAACTCTTTAAAATTGAAGTCGAATAGAAGTTGCAGCACTATACAAATGAGTTTGCTGAACATTTCTCCTAAGACTTTCAGGACTAAGGAAGCTTTCGAAGAAAAATATTACAAAAATCATCTTTTTTAGAAAGAATCAAAATGTGAAAATTCAAATAGTACCAGGACACAAAGAAAGAGAAGTGGCTCAGATCAAGAAAATTACTATGGATTGGAAACCAGTTATTTTCAAATAAATGATCAAATAAAATAGGTTCTAGTCAATTGGTGTATATACCAATCCTAAGGCCTAAAAAGAAATTGTTTGTTTCCTGTAACGGTTCGAAAAAAACAGGGTAGGTAGGTCGGTAATTTTTTTTTTGGCATTATTTTTTTGGTCAAAAATGTGTGTTTTATGCATGTTTTACGTTGATTGGGAGTTAGGAGGGCAGAAAAAGCTTTAAGGTAGGGATTTGTTTGAATAAAAACTTGTTAGGGTAGGGTAACAGGAAATAAACAACTTTTTTTTTAGGCATAAGCTTAAACACAGGCCAATAGGTTGCTCCAGACCTATATGGTGCTATCCTTAACCTTTTCAATGCTGACGCTACTTTTGTCAAAAGCACAAGGAAGCGAAGATTTTTGATAGCCATTCAAACTGTGTCATGTTGATATTCATTGGATAGCTCTCGCTGAGTCCTCTCAGATGAGTACCCAAGTGCCAGAGTTTCAATCATTTAAGCTTTTTGCATCATTTTGTATTGGCCAAATTGGCCACCAGCAGCATAAGGGTTAATCTGGCTGCAGTGCAAGACAATGAAATCTTACAGCATACCTGAGGTATCAAGCCAGGAGTACACCTGCAGTCACTATCGATTGCCATATACAACAAAAGGCAAAGCAAGTCTTATGGAAGGCAATAGGAGAAAGAACTGAAAGTGCTCGATACAACACTAAACACCGATATTGAATGGCAAAAAGCATCATTTTTTGGGTCAAAAATGTGTGTTTTACGCATGTTTTACGTTGATTTGGAGTTGGGAGGGCTGAAAAAACTTTAGGGTAGGGATTTCTTTGGATAAAAACTTGTTAGGGTAGGGTTACAGGAAACAAACAACTTTTTTTAGCCCTAAGTTGCAATCTGCCAGTTATCAAGAAACCAAACCATGCAATGACATCATTTCAAAACTTATCATCCACTTGCAAAATCTCTGAATCCAAAAACCACCAACTACTATCAAACGGACCTTGGATTTCCTAGTTTTCAAAAACTAGTGTTGCACATAATCAATCTGAAATGAAAGGATCCGGCAATGCCATTCTCACAAAGCAAAAGCGCTATTGTTAAACAAGCACAATGGAGCGAATGTGTTATGTGGACTCATGCTTTAGATATGTTGATTCAAGGATAGTGAATATCATTTGATAGCTGGGCTGTGAAAAGATATGGCAGCTTTTATTCTGGAATGCATCACTCCTCCAGCTGCATGTACATAACCACTGAGGGTGACATACCACTGCCACAGATACAATGTAGCAAACTTTAACACTTTGACTGCTACATTGTAAAAGTTGGAGTAAGTTTCTGGTTTTAGATTTGTAATAATAAGTATCTTCTTTTCAGTTTCAATGTTACAAATGTTATCCATTTTCAAAAATGTTAATCACTCTTGATAAACATTTTATCAGATATGTATGTCATTACCTAATATTTTACCTACTGAATACAATACACTTTTACATTACAATTCAATTCTTTATATTCAAAAAACTAGTTGAAAAATTTGCAAACCTAAATTTAACAATGTGAATGCAGTTATACTTTTATATGTATATTGTAATTATTGTTGGAATTTACCAGCAAATCGATATAAAAAAGTATTGGAAGGAGAATTTCGGGACTGAGCTAGGAACCGTTCAGCCTGTCTTATAAAAAGGCAGTTTCCAGAAGTACTCCATTCCTTTTCAGAAAGACAACTAATTGTATTAATAATTTCATTTATAACTTCTTTTAGGTGTAACCATATTTTCCTCACAAACCATATTCAAATACCAGGCATAAGTGTAATTGCCCCTTTTGTTTGACACACTAGGCTATTAACTTTATAGCTGGTAGATGCATTAATACTATGTAGCTCTTATTTGGACAGGAAGAAATGTTATGATTGCTAGCTGTTTCATACAGGCATTCTATAAATGCTAGCTAAGGCCTAGAAAAAAAGTTTGATTCCTATAACTTTACAAACAAAAAGGTAATTTTTTTTGAAATATTTTTTTGTTTAAAAATATGTGTTTTAAGCAGGATTTATGTCAATTTGGATTTGGAAGGGCAGAAAAATCTTGAGTAAAAACTTGCTAGGGTAGGGTTACAGGAAACAAAAACTTTATAGGCCTAAGGCCCTGGGTGACATCCCCATAGTAGCTGAAATCAGTAGCATTAATATCACAGGATTTTGACATTTTCTCATGATTGAAATTCAAAATTATACCCAAGTCATGAATGGTGATGTAAAGCCTTTTGACTCTACAGAGTTAAATCCACTTTCGACCCAAAACTAAATATGTATCTTTCTGCATGATTTGCCACCCTAAATAGACCATTCTGCATAAAATCTTTGCACATGGGCTTTCCCCCCATCAGCGCTCTCATTGTTTAATTCATTGCCTGCATCCTCTGCAGGGTGACCGGATTATAATGCCGATCACAGTCACTGACGGAAAAGAAAGGAAACCTTTCATGAAATGGAAATTATTTGGCGCGTATTCATTCTCTTTTAGGGACCGCTAATGGAGAGAGTATTTGATGAATTTTGGATTGTTTCTTGTGCATGTTTTACCTTTATAAATCAAGGCTTTCTGGCAGGCAGGTGTGACGCACACTTATGTACATGTACCTAAGATTTGAGCAATGGTAGCGATTCAGGCAATTGAATATATTTTATCATTGTGTGAGAATGAAAGAAAAACAAACATTCACACCACACACATTCTTTCAACCCAATAGACGTTATGCTAAAACTGTACCTTTTAACTATTTTTTTATGTGAAGTGAACATTTCATCACTGTTCCAAATGACATATGGCCTAATACACTTTTGACTTCTACTATCTTGTTAATTTGTCTAAACAGTATTTGGTACAAATTTTCCCAGGATTCAAAATTTGAAGTAGATAGGGATTATTTTTAACCCTAATACAATGATTTCTATAATTGTATTCATATGTCCTGGAGTGAGTCTGCATAAATTGCCAGAATTCACAATTACTAGAAAACTAGGACTTAATATCTTCAATCCTTCTAGATACCTTATGGTGGCTCCCTTACTTGGGGTTGTATGCAGGTAACTTAAATTCAAACTAACTGGGTCATCAAACAAAAAATGAGTTAAATGACCCCCCCCCCCCCCTCCCCATTTCAGTTCATTGGTGTCATATGCTATACATCTCTCAAAAGGGGTGTGAATAGCACTAACAGTTTAATATTGCTCATTGATATCATTTATCTGAGTGCTTTTAAAGTGCTAGCTAGTCAAATGTAATGGACCAACCAAACGGATCCTTTGCAATTCAAATATCCAACCTATAAATCTTGGAGGACAGGCCACTCCAAACCAGGGTATGTAGGTCTGCAGGAAACAAACAATTTTAGGCCTTATAGCTAGTGCAAAGGCACCAACATATGAATTGTTTAGGTTCATATTTCTAAGGCCTAAAAAAGTTGTTTGTTTCCTGTAACCCTACCCTAACAAGTTTTGATTCAAAAAAATCCCTACCCAAAGGTTTTTTGGGCCTCCCGACTACCAATCATCAAAAAACATGCATAAAACACATTTTTGAACAACAAAAAAAAATCTGACCTACCTACCCTATTTTTTTTCTAGGCCTAAGGTATAAGAAGTTATTGAAAGCCATAGATTTATTATCTGTTCAATTAATTAGAGAATATTGCTTGAGGATATTAGAGGACATTATGCTCTGTTCCACCCACAAAAGAGCATGTACATATTGAGTGCCATTATTCTCTGATAAATGTCATCACCAATGGGAGGTAGTTATGGAGGTCAGGGTCTTAGCCAGGATTTTTTCAAAATGCCTCTCCAAAACAGCATTTACAAAATTTCTGATATGTTAGTACTCATTAGAAAGCTCTCGCTGAGTACTCTCAGTTGAGTACCCATGTGCCAGGGTTTCAGTCATTTTACAGGTTTTTGCATCATTTTGTAATGGCCAAATTTGAGCCACCAGCAGCATAAGGGTTAAAGACCAATCAGCTAGCAGGGTAGGCTACAAATAAATTGATTATAACTCAGGGTCTGACACTTAGATTTCAGGCTACGGGCCCAGAAAAGGTCTTTCGATGAAAATTAGTGGTCAAAAACAGGATTTTTGGTTATTTTTCACACTATATTGGGCCCCCAGCCTAAAAATCTATGGGGCCCACAGCAAAATCTAGGGGCATATGCCCCCAGGCCCCTGAGAAAGTCAAACCCTGTAACTGCTTAAATCTGTCAGGCTAAGACCCTGATAACATATCACTTCAGGTCTACCTGGTTCATGCAGAGAGCTCTGCATGGTGTCTTTATTGACATTACGGCAGAGTAGGCTGGGGCTGGCTCAGTGTGGATCTTACCAGACAGAATTAGTTGACCTACCTTTCCCTGTCAAATCCTGCATGCACCTTTCGAACAGCGTACAATGAGACCGAGGTACGCCACTTTCCTCAGGGCTCAAAATTAGGGAGGGGGAGCCAGGAGCCGAGGGCTCCCTTGAATTCTCCAGCGTCTCCCTAAGAATTCTGCAGGGAGCCCAAAGATGTACTGGTTTCTAGCTACAATATCTCTAGGTGGCTTTAGAAGATGCAATTGAGCTCCCAAGATAAAATCTTAATTTCAAGCCCTGTAACAGAATCCAGCATATGTGACTACACAAAAAATCAAATTCATGCCTGAAGTGTCACAAAAAGTCTTGACTTCTTGGTGACACCATTCTTACTTCTTTCTTTTGGAAAGTGTTTAAAGGGAAAATGTTCATTTGATAAACAGATACAGCTCTCATTATATTTTGTGACTTTGTCCTATTCCTAATTCATTTTCAAAAGCTAGATATAGATTAAGGATTGGCACCTTTAAAATGTTCACGATGCAATTTACAATATCAATATTTTCTTATCGAAACAGTATCTTCACAATATTTCTAACGATACATTTAGCAGTGACTTGCCTGATTGCGTACCACTGGCTGCATGACCCCAGAGCCCTTACACCTGCCCACTTCGGTGCCTCGATCCGAATCAAACATTTTGATCCGCCACCCATAGCATTCATACATGGGATGACTTAACCCTTACAATGCTAAGGCTACTTTTGTCTAAAACACACAGAAGCAAAGATTTTCGAAAACCATATAAAGCTGATCATGTTGGTATTCAATGGATAGCTCTTACTGAGTACTCTCGGATGAGTACCCATGTGCCTGGATTTCAGTCATTTTTCAAGTTTTTTGCATCATTTCGTATTGGCAAAATTAGCCGCCAGCAGCAGCATATTAAAGGGTTAAATAATTTCTGATTCCTAAGGCAACTACTTCAGTTGCAGTCCAGTGTCTTAGCCAGGATTTAGAAATTGGGTGCCTGAAATTGGCAGTTGTAAAATTTTGGGGCGTCCAAATTTTGAAGGGGGATCCCAATATACTCATATTTCAACCATAAACATGTATAAATTCATCAAAATAAGGCATGATATCATTAAACAATGTCATGGGAATTATGAGGAGATGATAAAATTCAATTATAAGCTTGAGATCGAGATTTTAAGAAATTCCCCACAAAAAGATTTGGGTGTCCTGAGGGGAGCTTTTTAAGGGTTTGTGTGTCCAAAAAGGCACCCAGACACCCTGCTAGATAAGACCATGCTTCAGTCACATATTCTAGAGTACCCAAGTAAGCATGGCCTCTAGAATAGCAGTTGAAACCTGACTAGCATTGAGCATTCCCCACAGCTTAATTAACAAGTCAATTAATCTAATTGCTTCAATAGGTATTGAATTACAGTCATCAACTGTGCTGTATTCAGTGATGTCCATGCCTGTAACATGTAGGTATGTAACAGGCCCAAAGGCAGTTTTACCTGAATTTCATAGCAATGAATCATATAGTGTGAGTGTCTGCATTACTATGGGGCCTTCCTTTTCACCAGAGTAGAATAGAAATGTAATAGAAGTCGTGGTTCAAAACTCCAAAACATTTTTTTTTTTCAGGGAGCCGAATTGCATCTTCAAAAGCTACAAATATGTGTTGTGTATAGAAACCAGTACATCTTTGGGCTCCCTGTAGAAATGTGAGGAGGCTGCAGAAATTTGCAAGAGTTGTAGGAGGGCTCCCAGCTCCAGCTAATTTCGAGCCCGGTGGTTGCATGGTTTGCCGTTACAGATTTAGATTTACTTCTAACAAGTGATGCTATGATTTTGGTTGTTTGAAAACATTTTTTATATTTTCCCCATGACACATTTTGAGTTACAAAAAAAATGAACGAATAGCACAGTTAATGAGGATGCTTACTGAAATTTGCTTATTCTTCAGGCAAGAAAATACTAAACAGGGCTAGAAAGTGAAGGTGCTGGAAGCCGAGGGCTCCCTTGAATTCTCCTGGGGCTCCATCAAATTTCTGCAGGAAGCCCAAAGATGTACTGGTTTTATACACAACGCCTTTTAGGAACTTTTAAAGATCCAATAGGGCTCCCTGGAAAAAAAACTTGATTTCGAGCCCTGCTAAATTGCGACCACAGTAGGACAAGTTTTACCCTCTAGCCCTGGTCTTATGCATATCATTATACAGAATTAATAGAGCACAATGAGACTCCCCATGATGGTGAATCACAAGATGACCTCATCTGATTCCTGGACTGCCCACTAGGAGGCATTACTCATTCAGAGAATGGTCCACTGGAGGTGGTGCTAACAGGTAACTGACATTAATGAAAGAAATCTAGCTCTGCTTATTCATATTGTGCAGAAAATCATTACAAACAATACAATTGGCAGTGCTGTGTTTATTGAATAGACATATAAATCAAATGCCAACAAACTATTGTTAACACCGCAAGCTACTAGTGGTAGGTAGAAAGGACCACACATCTTGTTAAAAGTTATTGATATATATGTATATATATACACCTGGTGGGGGTGCGGAAATATATGTATTTTGATATTTCTATTTCCTTGCTGCTTTCCAGTGCTTCGGATGGCACTTTAAGCCGTAGGTCCAGTCGGCCAAGAGCACTGGCAGCTAATTGTGTTTACCATAATATATTTAGCTCTGTTTGTTAATGGGAGAGTGATTGCGCTTGAGGTATACATTGCAGGGGTCGAAATAAGCTGGAACAAGAGCCAAGGGCTCCCTTGTATTCTCCTGCAACCCCCTCAAATGGTGTGTAGGGAGCCCTAAGTTGTACTGTTTGATGTACACAGTGCCACCTTTATGACGCTTATAAAGATGCAATTGGGCTCCCTAAACAATCTTTATTTCGATCCCTGCAGTGACAGAAATTTAATAAGAGGTGGTGATTGATTGTCAGGTTTAACTTTGGTGGACAGACAGCTGTGGCAGAATCAATAGATACCTAATCCCTGATTATCTGATGTTAAGGATTATATCTATCAGGGCTCGCAATTAACTGGAGCCGGGAGTCCAGTACTTGAATTCTCCTACGGCTCCCTCAAATTTGTGCAGGGAGCCCAGAGATGTACTAGTTTCTATGCACTGCACCTTTAAGTATCTTTTGAACATGCAATTGGGCTCTCTGAAATATATATATATATATATATATATATATATATATATATATATATATATATATATATATACCTAGCTGCAAAAATGGGTACCTAGCATTAAAAAGGCAGTGCTTAGAGCTTGTGCGCTATATGCTGCCAGCTGCTCTGGAATATCCCTCAGGGGATTGAAATGGTTTCCATGTGTACAGGCCTGCTAAAGTGCTAAGGGAGGAAGGTCGTGTGAACATTTCGGTGGATACAAGACGATAAACCGAATACCTATAGAGCACCCATGCAATGCGTGCTTGTCATGAATAACATGATGAATCTCGGGTTAGCCACAATCAGGGTGTCACTAAATTTGCACTACCATCAAAAAATGAAGGTCATCATGGAGCAAAAGTAATGTTCTTAATGTTTTGCCCAAACCCTTCCCCATAAGATCCTGAAGTTTCCTGAAGTTATCTATCACGGTTAAAAAGTTGCAGTCAATGGTATGTCAGTACCTTTTGCTTGAAAATTTCACCGTTGCGGACACTACATTTCCATTGGTCTTATATTCTTATGGCCATTTCAGGACTCAGGTGAACAGCTTGCAAAGAATACAACTTTTGGTCAACTTTTTTGGATATATGTGATAAGTTTAAATAGAGTCAAGGTTCCAGAGATCTTTAGTATTTGTGCTATCCACATGAACAAAATTAGGAGATTTTTCACTTTTGCTGACCATTTTGTTCACAGAAATTTACTTTACTTTCAACTATCATACAGATAAAATACTTGCAAATTCAGGGCTAAAGCAGCCATGACTTATGTGTTTGATATGTTATCTAACTGATTTAACAAGTGAATCATTCAATGTGCATCCATATTTTACTCCCATAACAATAAGGAAAGCAACCCCTTTTTGTTGCGGACACTACAACAGGCACATGGTGTATTTGAAAATTGTTTTATTGACAGAGCAATAACATAAATAGAAAAAACATATCTTTTTAGCCAAATTACTTGAGCATGTTGGCAGAACAAATAGAATTACAGGTAATGACCTCTTAATTGGTCATAGAAAAAACCGCTTTTCGCAAAGTTGTACTTTTGAATTAAGATAGTATATACAATGAGGAAATTTCATCTTTTCACATTAAAGTTCAGTCTTCATTCTTTCTTTGATTTACAGTATTGATATCACAATGCACTGATAAGATATTTCTTATCTTACATTGAAAGGATATATGGATTGTTATCAATGTTTACATGTTGCGGACACTACCATTTTTACCAAATGTTGAAAAAGTAAATGAAATGAAATTGGATGATCTATATCTTGCTTTAAACTGTAGCTTACAATAACAAAAAGGTATACATTGCATGAATACAATATAGAATTGTATAGAATTACTTAAAATCTAAAGAAAAACTATACAAAACAGAAATTGTCTTTATTACAAAATTTTCACTTGTGCTTGTATCTTACACAGTGAATTATCACATATTTGATCATGATATTACTATATTGCAAATATTTGACGGTCCTACATTGTAAGTCTATTTGAAATACACCACAGCCTTCTGGTTTGCCAAGCACTCTTTAATGTATGTAAAGTCACTTTTGGCGAATCGAAATTGTGCCCTTTCATTGACCAATTCAGGAGAATTAATTCGACAAACAATGTCTTGTTTTGCCTGTAAGGCAATATCAGGTGGTTCTGGCCAATAGTACAGGTCCCCTGTCTTTACCATGAATGATACCAGCATATCATCCTCATGGTCTTCCAGGACCTGAAGCAGTGTCTTAGCCAGGATTTTGAAACTGGGTGCCTAAAATTGGCTGAAAATTGTAAAATCTTTGGGCGTCCAAATTTTTAAGGGGGATCACAATATACTCATATTTCTACCATAAGCATGTATAAGTTCATCAAAATGATGCATGATATCACTAAACAATGTCATGGGAATAGTAAGGAGATGAAATAATTCAATTATAAGCTTGAGATAGAGATTTTTAGAAATTTCACACAAAAATATTTGGGTGTCCTGAGGGGTGCTTTTTAAGGGTTTGGGTGTCCAAAAAGGCACCCAGACGCCCTGCTGGCTAAGACCATGCCTGAAGGTAAAACAGAATTGGTTGTGACATAGTGTATAATATTCAAACAGCAACATATTTCATTTCAATGATATATCTAATTAACAATATAAATATAAATGAATATACATTATGGAATTTTACTTGTTTTTTTATTTAAGTGCAACTTGGACATGGTAGTTTTAAAGGACTTATCAGAATTCTTAAAGCATTTTGCTGAGTAAATATAAAATCTGTTACAGACAGGGTATATTACCAGTTCATCATGGCTTGATTTCTTCTTAGTAATAAGAGTATTTTTAACATTTAATATACATTTACAAATTACGATTACCACATTTCGTGCCTGACGCATATACAATTTCATACCTTTTATATTTTATTCATGTATTTACCTCAGCTATAAAGATATGGGAAGGGGGGTTCTTTGCTTTCTTCCCCTGGGCTTTTGAGTTTAGCTCCCATATCAAGAGATTTACAAGATGAGGGCTTCAGGATTCCTTTACGCTCCAAAATAGTTGCTGTTCTTGGTGAAGATTGGCAGTTTTTCCAGGTCTGCTGCCCTTTTCTGTGGTGTTTTTGGGAGAGTTTTCTTTGCCTGTAAAGAGGCTCTATAAGTAGCCCAGTACGAGGAAATGCCTTTGCTTGCTCCCTCCCCTGGATCTTTCAGCTTGAGTCTCATTCTCCAGTTCTTTACCATTAGTTTCTTTCGCTCTTTTCTGTGCTTTTCCTGTTGGATTTTCTCCCATCTTTTTTTGGATGCCTGCCTGGCCTTCTTCTTCCTCGCAGACCTTTTTCCTCCCTCCTTTTTCAATAGCCTCAACTCATCAATCTCTTTCCTTTTTTTGTCTGTACTTTCTCATCTCATCCCTTTTTTCATACGAGCTATCTCTTTTTCTGCCTCAGACATTTCTTCCTTTTGCTTCTTCCGTGCTTTTCTTTTTCGCTCCCTATCTTTCTTTCTGGCTCCCTCAGAACGTAGTCTATATCTATTTAGTCTCTCTCTGAACTTTCGGCTGCGCTATGTTGATGTTAATGCCTTTGGTTTAGCATCCATGGTAGCCATTGATTTGCAACTTTAACTCTCAACTGAAATGCTTTTTGAGGAACTCTGGGCTTCACCACATGCTATTTTAAGTATTCATGAACAGGGCTTGACGGTCCCTAGAAGGACCAGGTAGGCTGGCGGGGCTACCTGAACCCAAAATCAGGTAGTCCTGCCACCATCTTAGGTAGTCCCACCACTTTTTTCGCTACCATTTTGTAGTGATTTAGACAGGAACTTTACCAGGATTCAGGTAGTCCAACGGGACTACCTGAATCCAACTTTAGGTAGCCTGACAGGGCTGTTTTGGGAATTTAGATCCCCTGGGAGATGGGACTATGCTATTTGTTGAGCGCTGATGAAGAATAAGAAATGATTGGTTCTTGTCCAAAAGGGGTGTGTTTTTGAAATACTGTCTCATTGGTCTTTGATAAAGATATGTCTTTCAACACTGCCAATCATTCAATTTTGTTTCATCTTTCTGTTGAAGGAGGGGCAAATAGCCAAAAGAACTGATTCAGCCCTAGACAAAAAGCTTCAAAGGCTTCTTTAAAGTGTGCACATAAATAGGGATTAACAAGGTTTGGAACTTTTGATCCTGGACATATAATGTGAATTTTTTATGATTAACTTTAACTTCTTAATTATTGCTTGTATGGATTGAAATTGGGATCTTTATAATGGTTTCATCTTGAAATACTCCGAACTTTGTAAATTCTAAATATTTTAAAATAAAACCATTATAAAGGACCTAATTTAAGTCCATACAAGCAGTAAGACAGAGTTATTGAAAGTTCATCATAAAACAGTAACATTATATATCAATATTCATAAGATTTTAATGGAAAACTACATGCGTTGCGGACACTACAAAAGTTGCGGACTCTACATTTCAGCTTCTTGAGCCTCTAACACCATTCCATGTACAGGTATCAAACCCAATTTAATGGTGTTTCATATCTGGGGTTCAAAGCATGAATTGATAATGGTAGATAGTCTTGAGCTTATGCAGTTTATTGTGTACAGGACCGTTGCGGACACTACAGATTTTCTACGAGACTCAACTAGCCCAAGGGTTTAATCCAGTATCTAACTTTTTACTATGATCACTGGACTTTTAATACTTGGAAGTCATTGTAGACATTTGTACTGAGGGAAAATGCATATTTATCTGTCCCAGTGCCCTTTTATTGTTCAGCTACATTGATTTATATTTCATTGGTGTAACAAAAACACAAATTGGTAACGAAGAGCACTTTTCAAATAAAATGCTGTAACTTCGGAACCAATCACTCGATCCGCATAATTCAAATTGCAGTAAAATCTATACCTTTTTCTCTTTAAAGAAAAATCTTACATACAGAATGAAACCATTCTGGTATTTAAGGATCAACCTTGCAATTTTAGTGTTTTTTTGAGTGCAAACTGGTAACGCCAAAAATGGGGCATTTTTGAGCCGTTTCCTGCATATTTTGGGGACCGTTCAACATATTTCTGCACTTTTTTTGTTTGCGCCTTCAAGAACTACCTAAGTACTATTAGAATTGACTCACAATTAGTGTATATAGGCATAACTTTTTCTGTAACAAGCTGGTAACATGTAAAATTTGCTAAGAGCACCCTGATTGTGGCTAACCCATGATTTTACTTGCTACTCAAATTACATGATAAGTGGTTCCCGACCAAGCTATAATTCCCATGTTCCACTAGTGACATTACATGATACCTGTTCTAACAGGTTTCTACTAGTTTTAGAAGCTGCTTGATAATCTACTTGTCAGTAAGCATTTTTTGTCACCTCTGCACTGATAAAAACCAGACATAGGATAGTTTGCTTGACAGATAGTTTGCTTGACAAATTTTATTTTTCTTATAGCCAGCAAATATCATTATAGGCCAACACAATTCTCTGTAGCCATTGCCTATGGGGCTATTATGTCTAGCTGGACCCCTGAATCATAGGAAAATATAAATAAACCAATACATTTTTTAATGCTTGCAATCTCTCATTCAAATAGCGGGCCATTTCTTGCTTAAACACCCAAGTTGCTTGAAATGCTCTAAAGAGATTCACACACCTAGTTGAGCCATAATACTAGTACGGTGGGCAGTTGCAGAACACATAGAGCTTAAAGCATATGACATAACTTGAAGCAGGAAATGAAGCCTCCTATGCTGAGTAACCATCATCATGAATAGCAGCAGTAGCCCTTGAGGCTCTGGACGAACATTAATTAGTAAACGGAGCAGAAACCAGGTCAGACATTACTATACCTCTGCCCTTCCTTTATAGTGTAGCCAGGGACATGCATTTAGCCAGGACCCATCGAGCAGGTCTTCAGGATACAGGCCTTAACGCTAACTCAAAATGTTACCAGCCATTCTTGAACAGGAACTTGTTAACATGAATGTACCCAAATGTTTACTGGCCCTGTTAGAACCAGTTGAGATCTTAAATTCTACTGGCCTGATGCCGTTTTGGGGGATTTTTACTGGCCTGGGGCCATGCGGTTCACTGTTAGCATCAAGCCCTGCATTATACTAACTCTACCCTTTCTAAGTGTAGCCAGGGCCTTAACCAGGACCCATACAGCAAGTCTTTTTGGATAGAATTAAGTGTCCTGAGAAACTACTTAATTGGATAGGCAAAAATTTCTAAGAAGAACAGACTTAATTTTTACTCTTTATGACTATAGTACCCATATCTTTTCCTAACAAACCATCGTCTAAGATATGGCTGAATTGTAAATTGCCCCTTTTGACGCAATAGGAGACTATATTGTTGGAATAAGTATTTGAAGAAACTGAGAAGGAAGTCAACCTAACATTAAAATTCCCCGGCACCCGCAGCAATATTTGGTGGGATTTTTTTAAGCCCCTTAAAAGTCTTACTGTTGAACCCTGTGTTCAATAAATCTTACCAAAAGTTGATGTTTATCAACTTTTGATCTTACTAATTAAACAAATTCCTTGTCTATTCTACCAATCTCTTTCAGCCTCAGTCCTCAAAAAGGGGGGACAGTTCAGCTAGGATGCTGAATATTTTGATAGCAACAAGAATAACATCCTCTCAGGTGTTACATGTCAAAAGGTGATCATTGAAAGGATACTGACCAGTGCTGATACACAATGATGGACTTTTCAGAGCTATGTAAAGAATATCAACCCGTAACTAACACAACCTCAGCAGTGACATAAAACTGCCATATTCTAACCACACATCATGGTAGAAACAGGACTGCCCCATCTTTGAAGGTAGCTAACATCCAACTACTGGTCTACAGGGTTCGACTTTCAGCGTTCAACTTAAGAGCTCGCCCGGGTGTGAATCACACCCTGATATTTGGGCGGGCGAGCCACAGCCAAAAACAGCTCGCCCGGGGGACGAGCTGCTTTTCCTGCATCCCTACCAATTCCCTGGCTTGCTTTACTGAAAAAAATACCTTAGTTGTTTTTGACGCAGATGTTCACCCCTCTTAAAAGGATCACCTATACGCACCTGGCAAGTCGCCTAGAACAACCTGGCTGCAGGAAATAGCTAAAAATATGCGTTCTGCACATGTTGATGCTCAACTTTATAATGTAAACGATACAAGAGCCCTTAGTGGTCTTTGTCTCCTAGTGACGTCACACTGAGATGAGGTTTGGGTAGCCAGCTAGGTCTTCACTATATAGCGCATATGGTAATAGGTCTCTCTGACACTATATATCAATTGTTTTATTTATCTAAATATGTTATGTCATTATATAGGCTGGGCCAGGGGGCGAGAAGCTCCAGAAAGCTGGGCGAGCTGGATTTTTTCCGGCCAAGCTGAACATTTTTCGAGCTCGCCCTTCGGGCGAGCTCATTTAATTTCTTATTAATAACCCTGACTTTCCCAGGGGCCTGAGGGCATATGCCCCTAGATTTTGCTGTGGGCCCCTAGATTTTTCAGTTTAGGGGCCCAAAATAGTATGAAAAATAACAAGAAATCCTGTTTTTGACCACTAATTTTTATCGAAAGACCTTTTCGGGCCCCTAGCCTGAAATCTAAGTGTCAGACCCTGGTCTACCAAAGGTCTACCCCTGACCATGATTCTGGTGGTGAAAAGGAGGTAGGCCTGTGGTTGAAAAGTTTTTCTGTAAGGTATAACTTTTAAGTGGGAATCCTCTACACTGTAAGTGTCTTAGCCAAGATTTAGAACTATGTGCCCAGAATATAGTCTGATATCAACAATGAATGTGCTCTTACATATTGGGGAAAGGCATAATAGCCTCATGCAATGTCATATGCATTGCAATGTGATGAAAGTATTCAATTATTTGCTTGATATTGAATTTATTTTATAAATTCCTCATGGAATAATATGGGTGTCCTGATATGTAATTTTCTAGAGTTAGGGTGTACAAATGACACCATACGCCCTACCGGTTAAGACTGAATGATTGCTTTCAAGTGTTGAACTTTGCAAAGCATGTAAAGTGCCCTTTTACAATTGACAAGCCCTGCCAACATACCTCCCTTTCTCCCAGGCAGAAATATACCAACACACTGGTGCTCATAGCATACCTGGCTCATACAGCTAAGGAAAACTGATCATACATGCGTATTCCTTTAAAAGCATATATAGGTACTGCCACATGATAGGATATTATGCCATTCACATCTTGAGCATATACATGGTCCAGGCCTCGACGCTAACTCAAAATGAAACTGGCCCTGGTGGACCAGTAACACCTAGCATCTACTGGTCCTGCAGAAATTTTACTGGTCCTACATTTTTTTTTAAACATAACAAGAAAGAACATTGGATAAAATTCACCACAACATTTATCTTTATAAATTTCAACTTTATTTCAAAAACATTTGGGGACATTCTCGGGGGGAAACTTTTTAACAAGAATGTCTCCAAATGTTTACTGGGCCTGTTGGACCAGTTGAAGTCTATTTTTACTGGCCCGAAACTGTTTTTGGGAATTTTTACTGGCCTGGGGCCATAGGTTCACCCTTAGCGTCGAGCCCTGTGGTCTGACACATTAAGCACTTTCTTGATAATAAAGCAATACTTTAATACTGCTATAGGCACCTGTTCTATTACTACTTACTACTAAGTTAAGTATTACTACTATTACTACTGCTAGTGCTACTAAATATTACTTCTACAGTACTACATACTATACCTCACCTTATTTACCACTACTACTACTACTACTGGCTGCTACTACTATTAAATACTATTACAAAGTATTATTAAATAATATCAAATATTACTACATACTTACAACTACAATCACTTGACTACTGCTCCTAATGCTGCTGTTCTCTTGAATGGTACAGTAAACTTATTATTTCTTTCACTGATTTTTAATTTGAATTTTCTGTTCATATTCAGAGGTGAAGAACTTTGAAGACGGAACTTTTTCAGCTTTCACAGTGAGCAGACAATGTTTTCTGCAGCAACACAGCTTTCGCTATGCATGCACATGTTTTGGACAGGTAACACACATGAGTAACCATAAGGATGTTTTAAAATCAGCAGCTACGCTCCGTTTCCCAAAGTGCTCACACACTGGTACATTTCAAAGGTTTCACTGCTCAAACCTTTCACTGAATGGGACTAGTTAGAGTTTTGAATTTTGATTAGGCCTTTGAAAAAGTTGTTTGTTTCTTGTCATACTACCCTTACAGATACCCAAAAAAACCTTACCTTTAAGTTTGTTTTTTATCTGCACTTCCAACTCCCAATCAATAAAAATATAAGAACACTGCATTTCAACTACAGCTGCTATGAAATGCACATTATTTGAAAATATATCCAAAAATATTTCACCTATCTACCCTAATTTTTCGGAATGTTACACTAATTATTGCCAATCTGAAATTAGTTTCTCATCTACTTCTAATACCCACAAAATATGATAGCTAAATAGTGTCAAAAGGGGCAATTTACATTTTTGAACTATTTAATCTTAGAAGATGTGAGTAAAATATTTGGTTCTAATCCCTCAAAAAACATAATTGAAAACTTCTCAAAGAAAATTTTCGATGTCCCAATGGAAATAACCTGTCCAAAAGAAAGGCTGGATAAGTCCTGTATAAGTCCCTGATACTTAGTATATGCATTCTAGAGATGGATGACAGATTTAAGACTTCCATATACTAAGTCTATTCTTCAGCAGGGGTAGGGTTAATTTCAAAGTTATACTAGTATTAAGAGCAATCCAGGTGAATAAATAACTAATCATATCCTACCAAGTCATCATGAGTAATCCACCACCCCATGATGAATAAGGCTATGAAATATTTAGCTATAACCCATTTGGCCCCATGCCCACTCCTTCCCCCACACCAGGTTACCATAGTAAAGTCTTTTCTCACATGTCAACCATGAAGACTCTGATCAATAGTTGTAGCAGTTCCAATAACCACAAGTACGGTACTCATATACTGTGAGTTAATTCCTTGGCATCTCAACAATGGAACTTATCGAAGTACGAGATATAAATATAATCCATTTCCACCTTAAGTGTACATGGTCTGATACATATATGGTAGTATTAGAAACTAGTAATATCTATAATTGAAGCAGGGCTTGACGCTAACAGTGAACTGCTGGCCTCAGGCCAGTAGAAATTCCCAAAAATGGCTTTGGGCCAGTAAAAAAGAGCTCAACTGGTCCTACAGGGCCAGTAAACATTTAGGAACCTTCTTGTTAACAAATTTCCCCTCAAAAATGTCCCCAAATATTTTTGAAATAAATGAAGATAAGATAAATAGAACTAAAAGTTGTAGGTGAACTTTATGCAATGTTTTTTTCTTGTTATGTTAAAGAAATATTTGTAGGACCAGTAAAAACTTAGCAGGACCAGTATATGCTAGGTCTAACTGGGCTACGGGGCCAGTTACATTTTGAGTAGAGTTGAGGTCTTTGAAGGAACATTTAAAGAAGAGTTCAACCGTAATCAGTGTTTGCTTTGGGTTTTTAACAACACATTTTCACACATCCAGTTATATAACTATTTTAGGAATTATAGTCAGTTCTCAGACCATGCATGGACCACAGATACAAATGAGTCTTGCTGCATTCAGTTGTTCTGCCAATTATCACTATCTACTAGCCTTGTAAGGCTAGGAGGGTAGAAACTTCACTTGCCTTTTAAACTTTAAGGCTGTTTTTGCAGTCTTTTGCAGCCTTTCGCGTCTTGGTTTGTTGGACTACCACCTATTTCAGCCCCGCATACTGAGTGATTTAAGAGCTTTTTACCTCATCTACCCCGATATCAGAATACACTTTATTTGGTTTAATGCTCTTTCCACACACATTGTGTCAACCCATCAATTTCAAAAGCACATCAAAATGAAAAAAAAAAAATTTGATAATAAAATTGAGACCATAGCATTTTCAGAAATGTTTCGAGAAAAACTATGGATCAAAACCCATACCAGAACTTTTCTTCAAATAATGTGGTGGGACTCAATGATTAATAACAAAATTATTTTACTTTCAAAGTATTGACCCCATAGGTGCTTATGACATTTCACAAATCTCCAGACATGAACAGATTAAACAAATAGAACCTGCAAGTGGTAATAACTGCAGTACTAAATGTTATCAAATATTTATAAAGGCATCTCCAAGACTGAGTGCAAGTTTTATCACGCATCTGTGACTTAAGATTCAATAAAACCCCAGGATACCACCTCAACATTTTATGGGACTCCACAGCTTGTGGTGCAACTTCATTAGTGTATCACTTTGCACTAAACCACTGCACCCAAGCCAGGGTTTTGAAACTGAGTGCCCAGGCCTCAACACTAACTCAAAATGATACTGGCCCTGTAGGACCAGTAACACCTAGCATCTACTGGTCCTGCAAAATGTTTACTGGCCCTACATTTTTTCTTTAACATAAGAAGAAAGAACATTGCATAAGATTCACCACAACACTTATCTTAATAAATTTTATCTTCATTTATTTCAAAAACAATTGGGGACATTCTCAGGGGGAAACTTTTTAACAAGAATGTCTCCAAATGTTTACTGGCCCTGTAGGACCAGTTGAGGTCTTTTTTTTACTGGCCCGAAGCTGTTTTGGGGAATTTTTACTGGCCTGGGGCCATAGGTTCACCCTTAGCGTCGAGCCCTGGTGCCCACAATGGGTTATATCCTATTTTAAGGGACACGTCAATATGGGCCTATCACAGTATTTTGGAAAAAAAACCAATACTGTCTAAAAAGAAATGGCATACACATGCATGCAAATAACCTTTTGAAAGGCACTAAGAGCAAATTATATTTAGTTTCTCCTTCACACTTTCGTTTTTTGAGAAAGTATGCAAAACTTATTTGCTGCAGAGAAATTAAGTATATAAACACTGTATTGTGGATGGATTAGTGTATTATTTTGCGCTCAGTTGCTGCGCCCACACCGAAGCTTTGAAACTGGGTGTACAAATAGGCAATCTGAATCCTTATTTAAGGAGATCAAAATATATTTTCGATCAACAACCATGTTCATGGAGTAACCTTTGAGAAAATGCATATTATCTCCTAAATCATGTCCTACCACTTATATTGAAGTGAAAATATTAGATTACTTTCTTGAAATTGACATTCTCAGAAATAACTAAAAGCATTTGCTTGGATCTAAGGGGGTGGGAGTCCAAATATCACTTTTATATATTCCAACAAAAAAATCTACATACAGATGTATGCTGTACATACAGTACCTTTATAGTAGTATGAGAAATCTACTCAACACAAACATGTAGTAGTATTAGTACTATTACACACACTGCTACCCAGGGTCTTAGCCAGGATTTCAAAAATGCCTGTTCAAAACAGCAATTTCAAATTATCTGCCCATCCAGATTTAGCTACTTATCTACTTCAAATCCTTAAATACCAGCTACATGTAATAGCCTAGTGTGACAAAAAGGGCAATTTACACTTCAGCTATGTCCTAGAAGATGGTTTGTTAGGAAAATATTTTGTTATTACACCCAGAAAGTCAAAACTGATAAATCATAATAGAAAGTCTTGCCTGTCCAAACAGGAGGTTTTTAGGAAACTACCTGTTCAAAAGACAGATAGGACGGGTCCTGGGTAAGTCCCTGCAGTGCTACCTACACATATGTGATGTGTATAGTACACAGAAAAGCACTTGTCTTATCAGTAATTGGTACTTGAGCTGGAGTGCAGTGGGAAGATACCACATCCTGCCATGTACACAATGACATGCACAACTACTATTAAGTGATTCATATCCGACTACAGATTGATTTTGGCATGCACTTAAGAAAATACATACATATTTACCTTAGATGAATACATGTACATGTACTATGTATGCACTATGCCAGGGCTCGACCTTAAGGCTAGCCCCGTAGCCCCGGGCTAGTTATTGAAAGTCAGCGCTGGTAAATTCTACCTGGGAGAAGCCCTGAGGGGCTAGATAGGATTAGAATATCAGCGCTAAAAAAGTATGAAGCCCCGTTTGGCTCTGCATACCTGGATGATAATATAACTCAATTTACCACAATACACATATTCTTTTCATGTTATCAACAGACTCTGTTATCAACAAAGGTCACTATTTGAAAAGAATTGTTATCAATATCAGGGCTAGCAAAACTATTTTAGGGCTAGTAAACGTTACGGTAACTAGCCCTGCTGGGCTTATGAAGTTTTTTCTTAATGTTGAGCCCTGTTAATGCCTTTTGTTATTTAAAATCTGGTGTGTATTCATCAACTGCAGGAATGCTATAAATAAACAGCAAGTGAAAGGGATCAACGTTCCCGAGTGCAGTGCAACTGTTCAATAGTGGGAGGGACTCTAGCTTTTTTCTAGTTTTGAATCTAGCTTGCAAGGTTTGATAAGTTTATTCCCAATACCTGACAACCTAAACAGGTGAATTTGGGGTAAATGCATGTGGATATTACCTTAGAAGGGTCAACTATGTCACCATATCAATTTTAATGACATAGTCTAAGAAATTTGCAAATATGTATACTGTCACCTCTTTAAACTTGGTTTTCTTTTATTCTGAAGGTGCCAAACCTTTTAACTTATTTAAGTAAATATGCTACTTGCTAAAAATGCAATTTCATCTTCATTAAATAATGAGTTCACGGTATAAACTGGGAATCTACACTTATGTCAAGTTACTAGTACATTGTATGACAGAAAGCCTTGAACAAACTCTACTGTAACAGTCAATTTTAAGTTCAAAAGTTGGTTATATCTTAAATATTCTACTCATTCGAGAAAGTGTCTACATTTAACATTATAAATATCTTAACATGATATGGTAGCTTCTGGGATTCTACCATTGAACGAACTCTGCCAACTGTCATTTTAAACTGAACTAATATAAAAGTTGCCACTTGAGTTGAAGTTTCAAGTTGGGCCGGGTGTTTCCTTCAGAACCTACACAGTATTTTATCATTTTTATTGACGGTAAATGAACCTCTCTTTTGGTAGGTAATTAAAAAGAAAAGACTATTAATAGCAGGGTCTGCAGGTAAACCCAGCGGAGATATATCAAGAATGAGGTAGGAAGATTCAAATTAGTGACAGTTCGCGCATGGACGGTTATTTTGTCGACCTCAAATCTTCACCTCCAACTAGCCCTGTCATTCCTCCTCCTACGTAAAAACTAAGATGGTTTCCAGTCTTTTCTGACAACGCACAGGTGCTAATTGAATAGCAGACACAAGTTCATCTTTGTGGCAAATAACAGTCCTACTGTTCCACTTACCTGTGGTAAAAACTGCAACTAAAGCTATAATTCCTACAAGAGATTCCATGCTGCCGGTTTGAGTCGTCTGCTTTAGTGGGTACCTGTCAACGATGTGCCACTTTACCGCGCTCAGCGATTGAATACTTCAGGTAGACCGTGACGTCACGACCTACCGTCACGCTTCCTGGTGGCGAAAAGTGGAAGCTTTTCAGGTGTGGACTCTAAATCTTGGTAGAGCTCAGGAATGATGTCATTGACATTTCTGACCTTGGGATACCCTACCTAGGGTTAGGGTTAGGAATCAGATCTAAGGTTATGGCTAGGTTAAGGGTTATGTAACCCAAAGCCTAACCCTGGACCTGATTGCTAACCCTAACCTACCCAAGGTAAGGGAATTCAAGATCACAAGTTTCCATGACATCATTTCTGAGGTCTGCAAGGATTTAGAGTCTACCGGTAAGGGGCGGTGATCGACACTCGAGACTGGCCAAAAGAAACGTGACATATGAAGTTCATGCTCAGAGGAATATCAGGAATATGACCCATTGGAAGCATCATCTGACACATTATTTGTCCTTAAGTAAAGTTCCAAAATGAAATATCACAGTGAAACGATAGCTACTAACAACTTTGAATGGTTTTTGTGGGCGCATTAGTTCATTTAAAATAAACGTTTTAGGGGCTCGACATTTCTGTCCAGATTTGATATTTCACCCCTTAAAGCTGGACATAGGACCAACAGCAATAAAAACAACCAGCGCAGGAGGCTAATTCATTGGACTAGTGGGCGCATGAGCTCGGGCTAGGACTTTGAGATCTTGGATGGGGTAATGTGGATTGGGAACTAAAGTTGCATGGTCTTTCCATGTGTTTGAAGCTTGACCCCTGCATATACGTGAAATATCTGTGGGCTTACGATCAAAACCTTCCACAATATCAAGAAACTGCAAGAAAAATATTTTTGTAACGTTATGTTTTTATCTGGGAGTAGTAGACAGGGAGTGGGCACTGTGCATGCGTCATCAAATTTCGCTGCCTCACACCACTATGAGTCATAGATAACATGTGTACCCCAGGATTGGCTGCCTGCTGGTTTCACAGGCCCTGGGTCAGACTGAAATTGCCGCGAAACCAATCACGTGACCAATACTTCCCTAGGCTACACCGCGTAACCCGAGGCGCACATACCGTAGGTATTAGCATGCTGTGCCTATGGGATTGCGGATCAAGGGGATGTATTTCTCTGGGTTTTTTTCAAAAAATACTTATGTCCAATTCACAAGAACGCAAAGATTTTTGAAAACCATCTCAATCCTGTCATGTTGCTACACATGGATTAGTATTCTCACATGAATACACATATACCAGGGTTTCAGTGATTTTTTCATTTTTTGCGTTATTTTACTTTGGCCAACATAGACACCAGCACCACAAGGGTAAAGATCAGAGAAATACATAACCTACTCCTCCCAGGTAAAGATAGAAACGCACGTGCATCTTTTCGAGAATGAAGTTCACTTGTAGTGTAATCATCCATCATAGTCTTATTTTGCCGTTATTATCTCAACAGTGTCAGGCTATCGATGTAACTCTTTTGAGTGAACCTACAGTATTACAACGTTGTCTGTAACTCTTCAAATAGAGAAGTATTTGAAAAACATGGTGAGATTGTTAAACCCATTTGAAATAACAACTTTCAGACAAATATTTTTCAAAACATTTCATAATTATCAACACATCTTCTTACATGCTCCATCAGGTGTACGTTTCCTTTAAAGGGCACTGCCGCTGAATAGCTCCTCAATCAAGCTTCAAGTTGGTCCTCGGAAGAATACGCACTCATGATAGATTGAAAGGTGCTGCCTCCTATTGGTGAGGTGTAACACTACATACTATCTATGTTCACGTTATGGCAAAGCTGTAGCCTAGATTTCTAGCCTGTCATATGCATTTTTCATTAATGTTTTTTTCTGTTACCATGCACCAACTATTCTAGGTGGCCATATTGGCCAATTTAGTTTACTCTTAACACACCAGGATACAGATTGGCATAAAACCTCTAGAGATCAGAGGATCAGGTGGTGCCATCTATCTACCATAACTGATACTAAACCACAAAGCTCGGCCAGCACAGGAGGGTATGTCAACTTTTTAGGGACTAGGAACTTAGATGACCAAACACAAGTGGATTCGAAACCAGCCGGTCAACCTGAACATGCTAGCCTCAACCAGTGTCAACTGATAGCCGCTAATAGGCCAAAATTGGTGCTCTGGGCACCCCCAGCTGGTGGTGGAGATAAGGTTTCTCAGTAATGTAATCGATGCGAGAGCCCTGATTGGTCCTCGTTCCCACGTGACCTCGCGCTGATGCCTTATCTGGTGTTTTTGACAATTAGCAAGAAAAGCAGTTTATTTTTGAATGAAAAATGATTTTTCTGAGTTGGCTGCTCTTTTAACTTTCATGCACACTACGGTCTACATATGCATTTTGTATTGGTCAAAATAGCTACCAACAGCATAAAGGACAAATATAACTCATGAAATAGAGATATGATTGCAAGGAAAATGAATAGGGTTGTTGAGACCATAAGGAACAACAACTTCCAATCAAAATTGTTTTATTTGTGGCTGTTGTCATTTCCGGTCTCATAATTCTACCTCACTAAAATTTTCCAGCAATTAGCGATTGAACACTGTTTTTAGACCATACTAGGACCTCGTTTACTTTTAAAAGACAACTAAGCTTTGCAGTCAATACAGAAACATATATCAATGCAAAAGTTTGCCTTTGACTTTGAAAATGTCGAAAATTGGAAATATATTTTTGCTGAATTCCTGATCCAAAAAAAGAAATGGTAAGGACCCACTGTGTCTCCGAATCTTTTCGCTATACGAGTTTGTAGACTAATGTTGGAAAATCCAATCTTTCTCTATGTTCTGATATCTGCATTGTACTTTGTTACTATGCGTTAAAGTTTTCTTAGGTTTAAGATAGATGGCGCTATCGGTGTCCTGTTGAGGTTGAATGAGACGCAGGATGTAACTACACATCTCTAATAAAAATGGGTCTTGACAAACTCAGTTTGGGCTTGGTTAACCCTTATGCTGAGCTGTTGGTGGCTAGTTTGGACAATACTTAAGATGCAAAAAACTGAAAAATGACTGAAACACTGGCACATGGGTACTAATCTGAGAGTACTTAGCAAGAGCTTTTCAATGAATACCAACACGACAGGGTTTAGATGGTTTTTCAAAAATCTTGCATCCTTGTGCTTTGGACGAAAATAGCCTCAGCATTGAAAGGGTTACCTAAATCATACAAACAAGTCATTTTAAAATAAGTTACTGAACAGTTGTGTGTTGCATTTCATCTTTATTGACAGGTACGTCAGTAATAAACACATACAAAACAATGTTAACTTTATAGATTCGTTCAAGCAACAATGCTAACAGAAATAAAAACCCAGATTCATGATAGTGGGGATATAATATACAGACATAAAAAATAGTAGTATAATTGAGTAAAAGTACTCGCATTTACACACTCCTGAGGTTTACTCCATAAAACTACTTCAAAACGTCCTTCTGACTTAGGTAAATGGTGAATAATTGAAGTTGAACTCTTTGCTTATATGTATGGTATAGTTTGATTAGTTATACGTATTGTATTGTATTGTATTGTGAAACATTAATTTGTCTGTATTGGTACTCAGCACTTAACCCATGTTTGAATATAACGTTGTCTATTCATTCACAGGAGTGAAACTCGCGTTGCATGTATACGTATATCTCTATACGGATTAAGGTTGTAGAACTTGTATTCTAGTTTGAGTTCAGTGGGTATCATTCCAATAAAAGTCTTTGAGATAAGTGCAAGTCTCCACTAAACTCTAGATGGCAGCACGGGTATCAAGGAAGGAAGATACCTACTGTAGCTCTAGTGGCTCCACCCTTAGTCGAAAGACAAAACTAACTTATAGGCTTTGGTCAACTAAAGGTATGTCATTGATACTCAGAGTGGACCATTCAGACAGGTATTAAACAAAGACTAGTAGCTAGTCTATACGGCGTATGCTATATGATTATCCCAAAAACGATCCTCATATAGTTACAAGTGATACACATATTTACAAAACGTACAAAGTTTTTTTTACCAAAACATACTCTACAACTCAGTCGGGGAAACACATATAACGCGTCTACTTATGATACAAATGTTTATTATCAAGGGCAAGAAATCAGATGGAACTGACTCACGAAATATTCCTACAATATATCAGTTCCAGAGCCCTTGTCACACAAACGTGCATGTGTATTACCTACAAAACAAACTCTCACTTTCATATATGTATTGGCGAGGTGTGCTGATTGAACATCAACATAGTATTATTTGAACGGATTCTGCTTAATATTTACAAAAATATAAGTACTTGAAGGGGGACTGATCGACCCATCAAAAAAATCCAATTTATCTCATATATCTCCCAAATTCTAAACACTGCTTTTTTATCAAAATTGTGTCGATGTTATCAAGGTTATGAGTAAACTTCATTAGGAATTCCGTTAAAATGTTAGCTAGCTCATCCTTTCTGCACATATGCAATACTGTTTATCATATAGGGTTCACAGAAAATATTCTCTTTCGTATTAGAAGGACTGAATGGACGGCATCGCTCATGTAAGAAAGCGATGAACTCTACATATACTCGTATAACACAGACGAAAGAGGACTGTCAAATATAAACTCGGGTTCGGTGAGGTCCGACTTACACGCACACTTGGTTTAAATAAGCGGCAATATCTCAACCAGGGTTGCATACGAGTACAGAATAAATCCGTGGTAGGCGAGAATGTCTGAGTTAGTTGAGCTGGAATAAGGCGAATCCGTTAAACGGGTGGGGAATACGAAAGTCCGATATAGTGGTGTCCGAATTATGCGAGTAGGGAGAAACCGAGTTGGGCGAGTTCGCCTTTACTCCCAACTGTAAAATGCTGTATCCAGTGCATGCGCTAGTATCGTGCCATTGCCGATTGTCCCGGCATGGTGCCTGCTAGCTCAATTTCCTGAAAAGTAGATAAGAAACCAATGTACAGGGGAATAACAGGGAAGTACTAGAGAACAGAAGTCAGTTCGTCGATGCTGTCAACTCCGGACTCTCTGGTTAAGTTAACCATCCTATCCTACTTGATATATGTGTACAAATATATATATATATATATATATATATATATATATATATATATATATATATATATATATATATATATATATATATATATATATATATATATATATATATATATATATATATATTTATATATATATATATATATATATATATATATATTTATATATATATATATATATATATATATATATATATATATATATATATATATATATATATATATATATATATATATATATATATATATATATACTGCTGCTATCATTACTACTTCTACTTCTTCTTTTACTGCTGCTGCTGCTGCTACTACTACTACTACTACTACTACTACTACTTCTACTTCTTCTAATTATACTGCTACTGCTGCAACGGCTGCTGCTGCTGCTATTACTACTGCTGCTGCTGCTGCTGCTACTACTACTACTACTACTACTACTACTACTACTACTACTACTACTACTACTACTATTACTACTACTACTACTACTACTACTACTACTACTACTACTACTACTACTACTACTACTACTACTACTACTACTACTAGAGAAGTGTTCAGTAGGAATTATTTCTTACCTGAGCATTCTGGACTATTGTACAGAGTGAACAGCACCAGGACATAAGGACGTCATTCAACAAGGATCCCTGAAACAGAAAGAAAACAAAATGAATATAAGGGTAGAACAGACGAGACTTGAATAAGTTGATTTCCTTTTATATCATTGCGCCCTTTTATCTCTATTTATTTACTTTGTATCTAAGGCTTTACATCACAACTATAACTACTAAGTATATATAACTATATATAACTATGTATATAACTATATATATATATATATAACTATATATATATATATATATATATATATATATATATATATATATATATATATATATATATATATATATATATATATATATATATATATATATATATATATATATATATACATACATGGTCAAGGTGGTCAGGCTTGTCAAATTAGTTTACATTCGGCTCACCAGGTGGATAAGGGGTTCTATTTTAGTTTGACCCCACGAGGTATAGGACGAGCCCGAGTATATGGTGCAAACTATAGGCCATTGAAAGTACTACATTATTGTACTACAGACCAGAGGGGAACTTTAAAGGGACTATATTGTACCTACGATATTCCAGCTGAATAGGCACACACCTAGCCTACCGGTATATATGATGCATAGCCCTGTCATTAAAATTACCATGTTGATACGTTGCTATGGTGACCAGGTATGGTTGTGTAACTAATGCAATGTGTACCTGATGGAAACTCAGTTGTGTTTACCTTTCTGGTACTAAACAGAATGTCTATTTGGGTGCGTAATTGCAAATGGGTAGCGATTAAAGTTAGTAGGGCATATAGAGGTTCACTGACGAGAGATACAGAGAAGACATGTATGATATGAGTTGTATCATATTCAACGATGGGTACGAGACTTTCGAATTTACAAGGCCGAATATATTACAACGAATGTCTAAAATGTCTGTGGTACCTTTATCATATAGTGGCAAAGGTAATTTTCTAAAGGTCACGAATTTATATATGCTGAATAGAAGTTTATATACGAATTAGAATCACCATGCCTTGGGTACCTTTGTGCAATATATGGGACAATTAAAATTGCAGAGGCATTTATAGATGGCATAATCTATCTATGCGTTCGACCTTTCCCATTCATTAAGATTTGTTACATATGAATTAATATTGGTTGTATTGGTTTCGGAAAGTGAGTATTATAATAGCAGTGTACACAATGCAACAGTGGTTACATTTATGTGTGTGTGTGTACGATGGGATGTCGTCTGCAGCGACCAGAGAAGAACTAACAAAAATCTAGCGTACAGTACAGACATTTAATTCCTGCACTGGTCGACCGGACGTCTGACACTGCATGGTTGTACAAACACCCATGGATAACATGTCAAAAAATAAGCCAAGCATATCAACGACCTACGTAGCTTGCGAATTAAAGCTACGTTCAGTTACGAGGTCATCCATGCACTCATGCCTAGGAAACTGGTAGGCAATAGGGTGTGCGGTCGTATATTATGATCGGGCTGGTCATGCGTTTAGTGAAGAAATTAAATGTAGGCACTGTAGTTGTTGGAGGCCATTACCCAGCTCATCATTGTGTTGGCAATTAACGGGCTACATTGTTGCATAGAAGGCCTCTCAGTCCACTGCCCCAGGAAACATTTAAACCCTACTCCCACGGGGACATGGTGAGACATTAAGTTACGTACACGCAATTCTTCGGATCAATGTGGTTTTCAAAATACCCTCTGAGGAGTGTAAGGTTGGCGTGGTTATATAACCATAGGTAAGTAATTGCGGCCATTCTTATGTCAAGGTCTGCCAAGTCACATTTCTTACGTAACAGACCTAAACGAATGCAACATAAATTGTTTACGGCGAAGTTGGGTATCAAATTAAGCCTGCCTCTCTCCCCAAGCCGGGCGTATTTCTTACGTTACAGACTTAAACGAATGCAAAATAAATTGTTCACGGCAAAGTTGGGTATTAAAACTAAGCCTGCCTCTCTCCCCAAACCGGATGCAAATTCCACCCTTCGTGGGTATGATGGCTCTGCTCTCTGCGCCCAGATTGGGTATAATGGGAAAATACAGTAACATGTACAGCTACTCTTGTGGCAATTATATGGACTTAACCCATTCACACTCACAGCAGCCAAAACAGGCCTGACAATTTTGAAAATGTTTTTTTCTAACAAAAGCATTTTTTGAAAATATTACAAGGAGAAATGTTGATCAGAAGTCAGACCACAACTCCCCTTCATATATTTTGTGAACTTTTGCTTAAATCCCAAGTTATATTAAAAAGTATGAGAGTAGTAGACGATTCCTTCTAGAGGAACTCTGAGTGTGAAAGGGTTAACCCACATGTTGCTGGTGGCTAATTTGGCCAACAAAAACGGTGCAAAAAACCTGAAAAATGATTGAAATTCTAGCAAATGGGTATTCATCTTAGAGCACTCAGCGAGAGCTATCCAGTGAATACCAACATGACAGTGGTTTAGATGGTTTCCAGAAACTGTTTGTCCTTGTGCTTTGGACGAAATGAGCCCCAGCAATTGAAGGGTTAATGTCCAACAGTAAGCCACGTTCTTATGTAGATGAGAACTGCAAAGCTGCAGGTTCATGTGCTCAATTCTCAACTTGAACTCCTAAAAAGGAACCCAACATAAGTGAATTGAGACAAGGAACTCAGAAAAGTTTGGGCTTCTTGTAAAATCCTAGTTAAGAATGGACCATAGACCACAAACTATATTACCTGAAGACAAAACACATTTTCAAATATAGTAAATAAATCATTAAATTTCTGAAACTAATGCATGTGACCTTTTCAGGTATTTATAGTATTTTGATTGCGATATTACTGAATTAACACAAGAATATATTACAGCTTAGAAATTTACAATAATCCAATGGTTTGTGGTAAAACCTGGAAATGGAAAAACATATCAATAATAATCACATTTTCATGATTCTTTAAATTGATAAATTATTTAATTTGAATGAGAAGTAGGCATACAATAAAACAAATATGGCACTTTGGTTTCAGATTCAAGCGCCTCGTGCAATATCATATTTCAGAGTGCAATAACAATTGATATTGCACTCACCCAAGTGCCATATTTGCATAGCATCACATAGGTGTGTTTGCGATACTACCACTCAGTTCCACGTCATTTCACCTCTCTTCAGCCTTGACTAAATGTGTACAGAATATATTGATTTACTACTCTTCTTCCTGGTTAAAATTTCTTTCCCTGTTTGTACTACTCTAACATAAAACCCACAGCAAGACTAGGTATAGATAGACGATTGACCTATACATGTCCCTCGTCTAGTGCTTTTATTATGAATAGCCTCATGGCGACAGACACACGACGAGTGCAAATACGACAATCGATTTCGGTTGGCTTATCCAAATGTTCTGCAGCATTTGTAGTTAAGTTCTGCACGGTTGCGGATACTAAGGGGCTTCAAACATCAATTAGCCCCCCCCCCCCCCCACCCCCCGCGTATGAGCCCCTCAAATGTAATGTTAATCTTCTTAATAAGAATACTCCAGCTACAATACAAAATGTTGATTTTCCAGCTAAAACTATTGTCGCTTTCCTTAAGCATTGCTTTTTACCAATAAGGGAGATCTACCCCCTTGTTAAGACGAACCCTCTGATACAAAATGATACCCCTCATACGTTGTACATCCCTTGCAATAGCAGTTGAATCATGTTGTATAGCACTACTCTTGTTTAACCCTGAGCATCGCTAATACAGTATTGACATAGCCCATACTGCACACACTGTTATGTTATCATACGCCGTGCAACCGTGTAATCAATACTGGTATGTCGGCATTAATACAGTAGTAGATGCCATCAGAGCTTTAGTCTAATCATAATTTTAAAATACACTAGTAAATCTGCTTATGAATCACATGTTAATATATATATACATGTATATATATACATGTATATATATATATATATATATATATATATATATATATATATATATATATATATATATATATATATATATATATATATATATATATATATATATATATATATATTTATGTATGTATGTATGTATGTATGTATGTATATATATCATGTATGTGTATACTGAAGGCGATTTCATTCAGAAAGAACTACTTTTATTCATTAATTACATTTTTATAATGAATCTAACACCGGAGTTATTTTCCTCTCGTTTACTTCAAAATTCGTTTGTTTCCTTCTGTGCTGAGTATCCAAGCACAAGAAAAAGTCAAATAGTCAACAAAACAACCCTAGTCTGGTACTAAGGTATTGTATATCGAGCCTATTGTAGTTATAATCCTGTTTGTTGTTCTGTGTCCTTGTGAACAATGAGCCTTTAGCTTGATACTTTTGAGATTATATTTAACATCCACTAGCTCCCAAACAATGGTTTGCAAGACAATGGTCGCTAAAACAACAGTTAAGGTCTTAAGATGTTTAGACCCCTTTGTGAAACGGAGAATCAACCATCCCAAAAGATGTAATTCCAATTCTAAGGCATTGTCTGACCCGATTTCATCAAGGATTGGCTCTTGGTACGTTAAATATAACTTTAAATAGTATTTAGAAATATTTTGGTCAAAAAATTCTCAAAAATATTGTTTTGCGGTCAAAGTGTTATCTGACACATACATAACAGTTATGTATGTGTCAGATAACGTGCTTCTCCTGATTGGAGTAGGATAAGTCTTTAGAAGATTTTCAGACCGGTACACTCACTTGCTCCGAGCCGGAATCGAATCAGAGAGCGAGTAGTCAGTGTTAACGCATTAGACCACACGGCTATCGAGGCAGGCCCTGTTTAGTGTACAGAGGAATCGGGCCAATGCTTACAATGATATTTAAGAACAATCATCATGATTACTGAACTCTGCCTTCACAATACAGTACAATACAATAAGATACAATACAATACATTAATATAAATTATAATGAATTACACTAAAACAAGAGCAGGCATCGGCTAATGCAGTGACTTTATCTAGCTAGGTACATGTACATGGCAGTTCCCCTTTTGATGAAAAGGGCTCCAGTGAACACGGCCCTTCAGCGTTATATTTGACTGTTTTTGTGACCATTTCAGTTTGTGTATGTTATTATTTCGTTTTTTACCTGTATTTTCAAATCTACGTATTTGGTCAATAAACACACAGTACAATACTAGAGTGTAACAGAACAAGAACTTACCTCGATGCCAGATTTCTCCCTGACGAGTCCTCGGACTTTGGCCATAGCGTAGATGGCGACGGGTCCTCCAATGACAAGACAGACACCGCATGTCACACAGCTTTCGCCCATCACTTCTGCGGTCTGGCCGAAAATCACACACGGACAGAAGTACGCCTTCACGCAAAGACCCACGTTGTCGAAGCATCCGAAGAGACCATGCTTAAATTCAGCCATTGTAATGCAGTGAATGTGATCGCTTGGTGAATGCGGCTGTACTGACGTGAAATCAGCTTTTTGAGTAGACGGCACACGTTGTTACTCCTATATAATAACTTTGATCGCGCAACTAAATCTGATGTAGCTGTGAGTAAAATCAGGTCTTCACTTCAGTTTTCAATGTAGTAGAGTTCTTGTGGTGTCTGTGGGTGGTTTTGAGTGATGATGATGCTGGTTTGCGGGTTCGGGTAGCCGCGGGTAGTAGGGTTCTTGTATCAGAGCTAGGAAGCGTCCTGTGTGTCCTGTTGTTGCCAATGGTGCTGTGCGCTCTGCTGGAGCCGCTACTTAAGGGCGTTGACTTGATTGGCTAACTGGTGTCTATGTGTTTGCGTGCTCAGCCGGTGCTTGTATTGGGAACTCAAGGGGTCGTCAACGGTGGCAGCCAATAGCAATTGCAAACCCAGAGTGCTAAAAACCGAGGGGGCGCTGCGCCATTATTAAAAACTGCATCATTTTGTCTCAATAGGATGTACAACAGGAGGTCACAAATGTTAACTGGCAACTGATTGTTATTAAACCATACTATTCATGTTTACCTGTTCGACATAAACTCGGCTGGCTCGATTTTAGATGGGTATTAGAAAATTGTGTATAAAATAAGTGACTCCTTATATACAAGACTCACTATAAGATTTTTATGATTGACTAGATAATATATCGTACAATGTATAATCTGAATGTCGTTTTGATAATATTTATAAATATACTTATGCATGATTGTATTTGGTCCATTATAAGCCTTCGTGGCTGGCCGGATTTTTAACACTTGTGTATTTTATGTAATGAATGCCATTATCTGGATTGGACGATAAACTATTTATCAACAACATTATCAGATAAAGCTAAGGACAATTTGGAATATTTCCAGTCGAAGTTTCTGCGATATTGTTGTCCATATTTTTCAAGTTAACACTGCAGCTTTAGCCATATTTCTATACTATTCCAACCTGTTGAAAATCATATATGTTTACCATTTTTAGCCAATCATTATGATTTTGCCATTTGGTGATGGCACAAGGACGCAAAAAATCAAAAAATCTCTGAAAACCATATAAACCCTATCGTGTTGGTATTCATTAGATAGCTCTTGATGAGTACTCTCAGATGAGTACCCATATGCCAGGTTTTCTCTCATTTTTCAGGGGTTTTCCATCATTTCGTATTGGCCAAATTAGCCACCTGCAGCATAAGAGTTAAAGACATCACCTTGACGTTTAACCTGGTAATGTACTGTGGACAATTTTCTGGAATTCTGTCAAGCTAAGGGACAAATTCAGGATTTCTGTGTATGGTGTTCGTTCTGAATGAGAAGTGTTCGTTTTAACAGAGGGGTCAATCTATCTCAATGTTGTTAAGCAATACCAAAGAAAGTGACAACTATTAGAAAGAAAGTAATAATGAAAATGGGGGATATCGAACACCTTGAACTCCCACCCCCCCCCCCCCCCCCTTTGTATTTCAACCTGAAATGTCTATTTTACGACTATTTAAGAACCCATGTTGCAACTAGCAATTGTGCAAATCTCTGCCAGCCTAGTTGTGTCTCCGCTGGATCCCCACTAGCGGGTTGGCCTGGTCGCTATATATAAATGTGTAGCGCTCTGGGGCGCTGTCCATGCTGTTTCTGCAACCGCGAGACCTCAAGATTAATATTATGTTAATATTAGTTAATAGGACTGCTATTCTAGTAGGATAAGTTATAGTCATGGACCATGGACACTGGTGAAACTGAACCCCAGTATCGATTGCTACTATTGTGGAGTCGAACAGGTTGTAAATACTTAATGGGACGTTTGTATAAACACTGAGATCAATTACGACATGCATGATGGGAGATATTGGAGTTTGCGCAAGGTGAAGCTAGTTAGTTGAAGAATGATAATTAATTCACATGGTATATTGTTATACTTGTATTATATTACTATATTATTCTCTTTTTTTCATGGTTCATGTTGCATACTTGATTGGATTTTACGGCGAGAACTGTAGTCAATAAGATACATACACATGCATGCATGCATACATACATACATACATACATACATACATAAAAACATACATTAAAACATTAAGTACGCAAATTCTAGGACTGCTTAGCATATAAACGTAATTCGTTTTCTTCTACGCCCATAACACAATCTAAGTGACTTCATAATCCACATGCTTTATAGTTATCTGTTCATATGTGTGTTTTAATATATACGTTTAATCATATAAATAGACCTCTCTGGTTTAATGTATTGAAGAATACTAAAACTAAACCAACAGGGACTAATAGCAGTTGGGCGAAGAGGTCTTGCGATACAAGTTGTTTTTTCATCGCTCGAAAGGTATTCGTCGCTCTCCCTTTTTATTGCAATTTTATGGCACGAGCAAAGTTGATGATGACGACAGAATGCAATTAAACTTCACCTAAATAAATGACGTGGTGCTACTGATAACTTAAAAAACGGTGGCCAGATCAAGAGATAATTGCAATACTTAAAATGACAGGCCCAAAACAAAGCAAAACTAACTCCATACGAAGACAGTCGTTACGTAGTTGGTAACTTTCGTGCTTAGATGAATAAAAAAGTGGATATGAAACTTAGATTATCAAACACAAGAGGATTCGAAACCAGCCGGTCAACATGAACAAGCTAGCCTCAACCAGTGTCGACTAATAGCCGCTAATCGCCCAAATTAGTGCTCTGCGCATCCCCGGCTGATGGTAGAGATACGGTTTCTCTGTAATGTAATCGATACGAGAGCCCTGATTGGTCCTTGTTCCCACATGACCTGGCGCTGATGCCATATTTGTTACTCATGGCATGAGTCCAGCTCTTCACTATAGTAGGGCATACAGTATTGGTCTCTCGCTACATATCCATTCTTTTCTTTCTTTTCTTCATCCCTCATTTAAGAAGATATGAAAACAACCATTCAACCTAAACAACCAGGCTACGGCGAATAGACCAGAAGTTACGTTTTGCGCATTTTGGTGCGCAGCTTTCTCTGTGGTCTCGGTGAACTAATTCTACAGCTGACCTATGAATTTCAGCTGTGGTATGACACAAATGCTTGGCTAGCTCCAGAACTAGTCATCCTTTCACACCTAAAGTTGTTATTTCTTTGATCAGAACATTCTCCTCTTTAAAATTAAGCCAAAACAATTGGGGCTCATATCGTGCTTTTTTTCCATGGGCCAAAATAGGTCAGAGTGACAGATCAGGCCCTCTGGTGGTCAATGCCAGAAACGAGTCTGAGATAAACAAACTCGATCACTTCCAGCTTGGTATTCATACGCCCAAGCAACAAACTTCACTTTGTGGGCAATAAACAAAGGCCTAGTCCCTCCCCATTCCAAAAATACCATATTAGCGGGATAAAGTTGTATATATCTCCATTTATAGGCCTTGATTCTCCCTACCCCCAGTTTTATCATTGATCTTTGTCTGCTAGTGACGTCACACTGAGGCCAGATTCGAATCCCTTGGGAAAGCCAGGTCTTCACTATAGCGAATATAGTAATTGGTCGTTTTGTATAAGGGGATTCGCTTTTAACAGGGGTAGATTTACCTCAATGGTTTTAGGCAAATTTGAAGTAAAGTGTCATTTCTAAAAAAAAAATATTTAAAAACTTTGCGAATTGTAAGGGGGTTCCCCAAATCGCATTGAACTAGTCTAGCGGCCAAATTATCAAAAGGCTCTAAAACGAGAGTTTAATTACCCCACCGAGTAGCTCTTTTTCTTGGTCTCAAAGGAAAGGGGAGTATCTTGGATTCGTGAAAGTACCGTGCCACCATTTGGGGACTCGGTCAGATCTTCCATAAAACCGGCTAAGCTGACCACCCCAAGATTAGCTTATTGACCAATTTTAGGTCAAATTAACTGGAAAAAAGATGGGTTGGGGGTAGAAGAACTGGCATTTGTAACTGCTTTTCAGTATCATCCATTTTGTTCTTTGAAGCAAGGGACATGTTCCGTCACATGTTCCGTCAGACCATCAACTTAGTTTATTCCTGAGATTAAATACGAATACAATTACATGTAAAAGGTCATCCACGTGGTCTGACGCATACTAAATGTCCGGATAACAACACTATTTTGAGAAATATTTGAATGAAAATTAATGGTGTCAGTAAATAAGTCTTCTTTGAATAATTTCTCTACACTCCTTTTAGAAAAGTTATGTCCATTGTTATCAGACTACGCGCACACCCTAAAGCGAATGGACTGATATAGACATTTTATTCATTTTAAGCTTCTAGTGATGCTAACTTTTCACTCACTCTGAGAAGACTACATTTTTAGGAACAGACGATCGAGTAAAATCCAAGATAAAATCAGACTAATTCAACCATATTTGTTTCAGCATCATTTATTTTTACAATTCATCATGATGTAGACAAGTTTAAAATGTTCATATTTTTTCTCAATATTCATTCGACATGATTCACATAATCCACATTTCAAAGTTTCAGTTTTCATTTCACAGCGACAACTACTTTGTTAAAAGTAAAAGTACACATTCGTGATTCCAAGTAAAAGTTAATAATTTCAAAAACATATGCAATGCAAGAAGAAGTGCAGTAAATGAATATTTTTTCATGTCAGTTTTTGAAATACTCAAACAGTCAGCAGATTTTTGTTTCCTTTTTCAATTGTAGATGTTTTATCACACAACTTTTTGGAAAACGAACTTTTAATATTCTATGAGTTGTGCATGGAATTGTCACGTGACCTATTCACGTTTGTTCTTCTTCTCATCTGACTTCTCGCGGTTTTTGTGAATGTAGTCGTGGACGTTGGGCAGACCCTTGACTACGCATGAGCTGAGAGCACTTCTGTACAGGTTCATATCTGTTGCGTCATACCTGAAACGACCAATCACGTGCATGTAAATACGGGTGGACTCGGAAAGTGACATGTATACGATAGTGCAGTTGTGAACGGCAGAAAAAAACTTCCGCTGTCTTTCTGCCCTTCACACCTGCACTATCGTACACGTATAATGATATATCAGCAAACATATTTGTGGAAAGGTTTTACATAATTATAATTATGATTTTAATCTCATGAAAATGCCAATGATAATTGAATTATCAGAATGAGAGCAGTTCTATTTTCTGCGTCTTCAATTATCATTCAAATTATCTTTGGTAAAACAAATATTGATTGTGGCCTGCAGCGACAGCTTTTGACTCTAGTATAGTGAATAAAAATAAAAATTCTTCAAATTAAAAAACATATAGTATAGTGGGGTTGACCTATTTCTTCTCCACCCGACGTGTGGTCGCTGGCACCCTGTCTCCGCACAACTTCGCGTGTTCTAGCAGAATAACACCGCCTCAATCCAAACTTTCACCTCTTGAATTGAGTCATTTTGGTCTAACAGAGTGTCATGGATATGAAAGTGTCAGAATGGAGTAAAATTGACATCAAATTAGCACATACCATTCGTCCACGCTGCCGTCGTAGCATTCCACGTTGTATATTGTCGTGACCCCATTAAAACCACCGATGACGAAGATCAGATCATCGATAACCTGCAACCAAAGAAAGAGTTAAGATAACTTTACATTACTACTACAAAACCGTGGACTTATAAATTTACTGTGAGTGTATGCATCACTTCCTCTGAACATAAATCATACGATTATAAGTTTTTGAAATTAAAGACTGGAAGAGGGGATAACAAAAAGGGCGTGTTTACACGTTCAAAAACAAATTTAGCTTCCGCTCCTTTTATATAACCTTAGATGACCAAACACAAGTGGATTCGAAACCAGCCAGTCAACCTGAACATGCAAGCCTCAACCAGTGTCAACTAATAGCCGCTAATAGGCCAAAATATGTGCTCTGGGCACCCCCAGCTGGTGATGGAGATAAGGTTTCTCTGTAATGTAATCGATACGAGAGCCCTGATTGGTCCTCGTTCCCACGTGACGAAGAAAGAGTGAAGATAAACGAAATTCCAAATTCAAATGCGAGTTTAGTTGACAAAGTAGATCCATTCCTATGACTTGTCACAGTTTTTGCGCGTGTACTCGTAAACGTTGGGAAAACCCTAGTCTGCCTTTCAGGCCATATCTAAATGTCATCCCTTGTGGATAGATGGCACTGCACTATACTAGGAGAGTAGTTGGATATACGCCTTTAAATACGTCCTTATACGGGCATATCAAAAACGCTTTATATACCGTATGCTTTTGTACATGTATAAACATACAATACAATACTGCCTGTACAACCTCTCGTGTGGCAATTGCATGATCTAAAGGGCCAACAGTAGGCAACAAGTCCCTTTATTATTGCTTGCTCTGGATTGTCCAATCAGCTATAAGGATTTGTACCATGTGACCGGTCATTAAATCCCCATAATGCTCTGTGACACAGGGCATTAAATGTCACCTCATAATGCCCTCCAGAGATTATTGTTGGTCTGCACATTATATATCACAAGATACTATTAATTAGACCACAAGAAACGTCATATGCATGAAAGCAATAATAAAAACCTTAATAACTGTTCACCAGGGCAGTAAGTGTATCAAATGTGCACCTTCAGGCATTCTGACCAGACCTCGGGCCTTCGGCCCTCGGTTTGACCAGGCTGCCTTCAGGCGCACATTAAATACACATACTGCCCTGGTGAACAGTCATTAAGGCTTTAATGTAGTATAGGTGCAGGCATACATTCATATATATCATAAAGTAAAAACACAGTAAAATCTAGTAGCTAGGATAGGGAAACCATTGACTGCGCATGCGCAAAGGTGTTCTTACCTCGACGCCAAAGTTACTCCTGGGGCTGTACATCTCCGCCACGGTAACCCATTGATGGCTATTCTGGTTCCACTTCTCCACGCTGTTCATCCGGGTTATTCCGTTAAACCCACCAATGGCGTAGATGTAATCATGGTAGGCAATCAGGCCCACTCCACTACGCCGGTTCCGCATGGGCGTAATTAGCGACCACTGATTGGCTGATGGCTCGTAATATTCAGCCGAGTTCATACACTCCTGCCCGTTAAAACCACCAACTATATACACACGGCCTGAAAGAAGAAAGTTTTACTCATGAATATTTCATTCATTCAGTCAGTCACTTTTAATATATATAGTATTTCAAATATTGACCGAGAAAAAGACATATTTGATATTTGTTTTACCCATAAATATTTCCATTCATTCAGTCAGTCACTTTTGATATATTATACAAATATGCCATGCCAGTGTGGGTAACATGACGGAATGTTTCCCCGAGGGAGGATGGTTTTCCCGAGGGCGGAGCCCGAGGGAAAACCATCCTCCCAAGGGGAGACATTCCATCATGTTACCCACACTGGCATGGCATATTTGATTTATTATACCGAACAAACCCCGTTTGTAATTGTAAACAAAGCAAGGTCACAGATGACTGGTGATTCACACATTCCCCGCTAGGTGTCGCTAGTGGCAACGGGCAACATGAAGCCCTCACTGATGGCATCAGGCAACATGATAATTGTTCACTGTTAAGTCAGCCAATCACAGCTTACGATCTTAAAGTGAGGTATAATAAATCGTAATAATACATGGGCCCAGAAAACGACGTAGTTGATATTTGTTTTTGTTCTTATCAGAGCATTGGCAGATTGTTGCATCAACAGTGATTGGCTATTGTTGCTGCCATGGCGACGTGTAATTGTTGCAGCCGCAACGACGGGAGATTGTTTCCATGATAACAAGCAAAAGCTCATGCACAGGCGAGGACCATCCGCGCGAAGCTCGTACAAAAGATTACCTACCTGAATCCTTACATGCTATGGCTTAAAAAGTCATCGACCATAGTTTCGCTAATTATTTACAGAAGTGACGTAGGAAAGAAGCGCGTGCACGTAGAGTATCAATATGCTCGTTCTCGGTCCCTTATTCTTTTTATTATACCAAAACGGGAACATGTGTATTTTTGAAATCAATAGCGTGAATGGCTCGTAACTTCATCGCCAGTTCTACGGATAAATACGTCTACAAAAATCTTGACATAATCCGAAATAGGGTGATTTTTTTTCTTTTTTATTTATTATTTTATTCCCCATAGACATAACACGCAATATATTGTTCACAACAGGTCATACGCACTAGATCAGGTTCGTGATCGTATAATATAATACAGGTTTATTCATACCTGAAATGGGGTGATTTTACCACTCTTGATTTTACCAATTGAGGGGGAGTTGTTGGCGCTGGGGGAACATACCCTTGAGGGAATCCATTTCGTCATGTTACCCAAACTGCCATCCTATATTTGATTTTATTATACCAGACAACCGTCTCCTTAATCGGGCACGAATTACCGAGCGAAAGCATGAGCGAGGTAGTCTACTACCCTGGATATGGGGAAACCTCGCCCGCAGAGCGCATGCGCATAAGATTCTCAGCGAATCTCGCGTGATCGCGGACTCATTGCATATGCATATGCATATGCATGGTGTGACGTCATTACGCTGAAGTAGGTGATTGGTCGATTGAGCGGCAAACATATTAGGAGCACTACTACGTGTATGTATAAACATATTTTTTGTCTCAACTCCGCAAAATGTTGATTTTGCTCATTAGGTCCCATTGTAAAATGTGTCCATTGCCAACAATACAATCTCGCGTGTTTGTATTGTTCGCAACAGACAAACACGCGAGATCGTAGTATCGGCGATGTGCACATTTTACAATAGGAACATATAATGAGCAAAATCAACATTTTGAGGAGCTGAGACAAAAAGTATGTTTGTACATACACGTAGTAGTGCTCCAAAGAGGTTTGCCAAGTTTGGATGGCAAACTCGAACGTTTTGTCACAAAAAGTGGCAAAAGTGATTGCCAAACTTGAGTCAGACAGACTATACTACTGTGTGGGTTATTGCACAAATATAAAGCTTATATCATGGAGCTCCCGATTTGTTTTTCGCGAAGAATAATTAAAGAATGACGTCACGGATATCAAGTTTGTAACTTTTTGACTGCATTTGATGGGGGAATGCCAGCCGGCGGCGGATCTTGGATTACCACAGTAGGGGGTAGTGCAATTTGGATCTTACATTTGAGCCTTAAGGGAAGTAATACCAGACCATTTAAAGGATTGCTCCTTAAACGGAGGAGCTGGTCTATTTCAATTGGCAATATCTCTGGATCCAAATGGGCTACAAAGTTAAAATTTATGTTTTTGGAAAGCTTTGAAATTCTACGTCAGCTTGTTAGTTGAACCCATTTTGAAATTTGCACATTGCCAACAATGACGATCTCGCGTGTTTGTACTGTCGTTGATTGGATTCAAGATGGCGGACCTGAACGCATGCACTGAAAAGTGCTCCCGCGATATAGGTTCTGATTTGGGGTCTATCGACCCCATCCTTGAAAGAATTTTATGGCATCTTGAAGATGACAGTAAAAAGAATGTGATCGACGAACTGACGGATGATTTCGACCTAGAGGAGTTGCTAGAAGCGAGGGAAACCATGTTTCTTGCGTTAACAAACAAAGGCGACGCCCGGGCAGACAATGGCGGACATCAAGACGAATCCGATGGCCTCAACCCACTAGGTCCTAGACTCAGCAGAGCAATCGCTGTACCATGGCAACTGATAAAGAGGAGATCTACGACCTTGGCGGCCGACGATGTATGTGAGTTATACATGTACTACTGCGATAACGATAAGGGCTTCCCGACAAAAATGTTGAAAAGACAGGCGCTTAAAGCTGACGCGTCGGTCAATGAAACACTTAGTAAGAAGAGGTCCCCTAACCCAGCCCAAGACGATGTATGCGAACTATTCGTATATCACCTCGATAAGGATAAAGACTTTCCTACTAAGATACCGAAAAAGCAGGGTACCGAAAATCCTCCAACCGAAAGTGAAACCAGCAGAAAATATCTCGATACAATCCCCGAACAGGTCGAGGACAGTGTTACGCCTGCCCGATCGCAAGCGCCCATACATGCAGCGAATATGTCAATGGATGCTCAAACCAGCCAAATTGATATAACAGATGAATTAATGAAATGTTTACTAGATAGTAGTGATGCTACGACGGAGGTCAGTTTGGATACCTCCGACCATATAGCAGCGATTCCGAATAGTCCCAGTGACATAGGTGGTGAAACCCAGTCAGATGTCAACCTAGAAACGCACAGAAACATATACATGAATAAGCCAAGCACACCCAGAAATTTATCTGTAATGCCGGACCAAGTTACATCAGTTGGGGTTAGTTTCTGGTCACTAAACGATATGGGTAGTGTCTCATCTCTTTCGTCAGAAGGAATAGGTGGCCATAATGAGAGTGGCCCTATGACCAAGGATAGTGCAGGTCAGACCGACACTACACAAGAAACCGATAACATTTCCCACACGAGCGCACTAAGCACACAAATCAGTTTATTGCCGACACCGGGTCAAAATTCATTAGTGGGGAATAGCATATGGTCATTGAATGAGGTAGATAGTGTTACTCCCCTCCCACCAGAGGACGTGGGTAGTTACGAGGACAGTCAAAACAACAGAACATTCAGCATCCCCGAGGGGCACAACATGTATAGCTCAAATCAGTCGGCCGTAGAGGTGAGCGAGACTTGTGTTGAACAAATGAATCTGCCTAATCATATGCAAAATCCCCATGCTATGCAAATGCCTACTCCCCAGGGCGTGCAAAATGCCGTCAGTGAACAATGCAGCTTGAACATGGAAGCTGACAAACAAGTGCCCCCTAGCCAACCAACAGGGACCTCTACTATCCAATCAGATGGGTCCTCATGCCGAATCGAAACTGTAGAAACGATACCGAGGCCAGTTACTGATCACACCCTTTCAGGCCAACAACCTGAGAGACCGACACCAACCCAGCGTGTTAACCAAGTAACTAACCGAAATCAGTGCATTATCTTAAGCGTAGATAAAGCAACGACAACAACATCCGATATGGCCACCCAGACAGGGCCAAAAGAGATTGCTGACCCGTCCATAAAGCAATGGGAGTTTACAAGCCAGATGGAATATGTCGAGGGCACCCTGACGAATCATGAACGTCGCCTGCGCACATCCGAGGTATGGCGCGAGAAGCAGAGTCGCAAGGTAGATAAAATCGATGCCGATTTTTATACCCTTTACACTGACCTCCATGCATCCCACGAAAACCTCCGCACCTCTCACGAGAACCTCCTTGCCTCCCACGAAAACCTAACCGAAGGTTTCCTGTGCCTGAGGAAAGTCGTTGAAGACCTAATCCTTGTCACACCGAACTATGAGAACTTGATAGCCAAACCCAACCCATCCATTGCCCAGACAGATCTAGCCGAGGCCATCCGGCGCTGTCGGGTCAATGATAGCTCCGAGGACAGGTCACGTGCAGATAGGCAAACCCATCCGGCAATAGAGAAGTGGGTGGGACCAGTTGATAGACTAATGCCTGCCAAGACACCCCCGGTCCCCCCAGAGACCACTGATGCCGCTCCGGCTCAAGCCCGAGCTCCGGCTCCTCTAGCCCAGGTTAACATCCTCCCCGTCGAAATACTGCCGTCCAAACCACAGGCCCCGGTAACCGCCCCACCAACTCCAAACATGGATACCGTAACCAAACCCCAGGAGCAGCCGCACTGCGCCGACGCCCCCAAGGTAGTTAGAAAAGAACCCCAGCATACGAAATCTAAGACAGGGGGTGGGGCTATACCGAAGGGTCAAACCAAGGGGGCTGAGAAATATCCAGAGGTACCGATAGAAAAGAAGAGTGAGAATCCGGCTGATAGTTTTCTTAAGGAAGCTAGGAGGGTAATTCCCAACGCCAGAGGAAGGCGGAACAGTAGACGTCAGAATCAGATTCGCCCAGGCCCCCAACCAACGAACCAAAGTACGCGCCAGCCCGAAATAGCCGCCACAACGAACCCATACACGTTCCTTGCAGAAAACATGTATGCGCCCCTTGAGATACAAAATGTAGGAACACCGCCAAGGAGGGGGCCGGGTAACCAAAAACGGCAGAACGAAATACCGCCATTCCTTCCTGATGAATCCCCGCCAAGGAGAGATGATCCCGGCCCCAACCCACAACATGGTCCACAACAAAAACCGAATCGCTTTAGTGCCAGTACCCCTATCCCGGCCCTGAATGCTATGGACCAAACGTGGGCCGATATAGACAATGAGGATAGCAAGGCAATTGAAGCCTTTCTTGCAAACTCTACTGATAGCCAGCACGATCCAATACCCACACCGCCCCAACCCACGAACAATCTGGGAATCGTGGATAACGCTCCGAGGCAAAACCCGCGTAATGCCGCCATAGCCCAAGCTGATAAGATAGTGTTAGATGGTGTCAACAGTGCAGGTACAGGAAGAGCAAAACGTGATAACATTGGTAGTGGTGCCCCTTCGCAGCCAGTGCCTCATGTCAGTCAGTCTAGAGGGCCGGGAACACGTCCGACTCAACCGGGGGGGGGGGGGCGGTGTCCGACCTAAAACCGCGGGTGCGCCACATGCACCGCAAGGGCCACGCAGCCCGCGTAGGGTGGTTACTCGCAACGGCTGGTTCACAACTCAAGGACCGGACTCTAAGAAACGGAAACGTACTAGGACCAGTACGAACGCTTGCCCCTCTATATGTGGCCCCAACACGAAACCGTACCGAGACATCTTTGTAAGGGGCCTCAGAACCGATTTGTATGAGGACCCTAAGGACATGGAAGATGCGATACAAGATTACTGCGAGGAACGAGGGGTGGCAATCTATTATATTAGAATCATATCTAATACGGAGGACGGGCTAGCTAACATAAAGATCCAGGTTGCGGCGTGCGACCTCCATACCGTACTAGACCAAACTTTCTGGCCTGAAAACGTTAACGTGCGGGAGTGGTACAACAAACCTCCCAATGCTCAGGCAGCCGAGTAAAATACAGTCACACCACACCATGAAAGTGAATCCTACAACAACATCAAGCTATTTCGTGAAACTTGCAATAGTGCTGCTTTGTGTCCTCTTAAGGGCAAGCGTCACCTCATCGACTGTGCACATTAGATTATGGAGGGTTAACCCCCAAACCAACACAGAACAACCCGTGACTTCTGTATCTGTATTATTGACCCTACAGACCTGTGGCCCCGGTCAGTCGGGTCGTAACCGTTCGTGTGTATTGAATAATCGGTCTAGTAGAAAGGATAATGCGGTAGATCACTTTATACACCCTAATCCATCCAATGGTTGTATTTTACAGAACAACCGTGTATGGCCGGGAAGCCATTACCTCATCAATGATGCCGCTCCGGTGCGATCCTACCCTGTCGGCCAGGTAGCATGGAGCGCCTGGGCCGAGAGACGCGAACAGACTATCTGGGGGCGAACAATACCGATACGGATGTGTTACATGTGTGGTGACCTAACCAGGCAGATTTTGTTTAATACATCCCATGTTTTTCCTAGCTTTACATTCCAGGCAACCTCAATATGTCCCGGATCGACGCTTACCTCCAACCTAACGCCGCGTATGAATGAAGTAGGCCCGATACGAAAAGAGAGACTCGTCATATGCGATCGTATGGACTTCGGGGATGGCTACTCGTCCGTATATGTTAGGTCGCAGCCCCAAGACCTGCGTCCCGTTATCTACATATGGTTACTGCTCGTTTCCTCGTCTGTCGTTTTCTTCCTTAAATATGTTCATATAGCGGCGGACAGACCGTCGTCACGAAATCGTATACTTACGCTGACTAAACTGAGATTAATATCTTCTTTTATCGTAGAACACCAGGCTGTATATGCCTATGTTTTCCATGTACCAAACACTCTCTATCGAGGCCTATACCGAGTAATATATCCAAACCGAACCATGCTCAATGATAGCGTCAAACTTGTATACACCGTAATGTATTCTCAACGAAAGGTGATCACTGTTCCTGTGGCTTTCCAGACATTAATATGGTATATCTATATAACAATGTTGCCGTTGTACCCAATAATATTGTCCAAGATCACCCGCACTCTTATAGGCCACTCTGAAGTATGTTCACCGAACTCTGTAACTAGGAAACATCTAAAATCGACATTGATATTGTGGATGATCATTTTGACATTGATGCGCAGAATGACACTTGTGCAGCAGCTATGGCTGTGTCTAGAAACCACCCGATTAATTATGTATTCACCCTGTTACTTTTTGATATTTTTCAGTATTACTCTAGTCCCTTGGGAATTTCGAGGACATAGATGTGAAGCATTGCGGGCGCCAGTCTTGGAACATGAACCCATCCAATCATGCGGAGCTGAAAACTACTTCTTGCCAAACCAGACGTACAACAAATTGCTCTAGGTGGGATTGTCGTTCCAGGGCCCGGCCAACGCCGTAGATGCCATTGTACCTCCATTCACTCTGTTTGTAATACTTGCTTTGAAATATAGTATAAACGTACGTAGATCGACAAATGTTAGGTCTAATACTATATTGGACTACGCATGCGTTATAGCCAAGCATTGTGTTGATATTACATATGAAGTCACCGAGCACATGTATAATAAGACAATGGTCTATTTTAAAGGTAAAATGACTGGAGATCGCTTGTTAGATGCCGTATATGATTGCGTATACACAAAAGAAATAAATTCTGTGATTTATAAATATTCCGTATATATTTTATTAGATACATATATTTTAAAATTGGCGCATAAGCGGTACGAGGAGAAAAGTCCCCTGAGCATGAAGTTATTGTATGCCCTGCATAGTCTCACACTATATATTGTAATAGGAACCGTAATAAGTATCACTTGCCTACCAAATGTCTGTGGGCCTATGCGAATGTACCGTGTAATTAGTGTGTATGCACTGATTAGTCTCATTGAATTCCGCACAATGCATCTTCATAACCTGACATTTCTATCCTTATTGTATTTCATATACCATGACACACGCCACGGGGGCGTGCTGCTCGATTACCTCTGCCAACCACGAGTCCAACACAGTCACATCAGCATCATACATCGTAGCCGCTTATACTTGCACAGTGAAAGGAATGATCCCACGACCAACCATAAAGATAATGCGCCCCAATCGACCCGTCGCAGGATCTCACGTCCGAACGCCATTGCAGTTATAGCCATTCCAAACTACGTATGTAAAGTAGACATATCCCGGGTAAGACCAGAGGCCCATATAACTACGGCTTGCCTTCCCCGCAATTTCTCTGTATATGAGGAAAAAGCCTCTATTAAGTCACACAAAAGCAAAACCCACTGGTGTATATTGTTACCAACTGGCCCCTATGTGTGGTATGTCTATCTACTGTGTTACTGTGTTTACGAACTATTAGAGTATCTTTATATTTATAATACATGGAAAGAGACAACCTAAAGATTTTAACCTGGAATTCTAGAGGTTTAAGTGCCTCAATACCGTATCTAAGGTCTCTTATTAAAGCAAACGATGTTATTTGTGTAACCGAACATTGGTTACATTCTAATAGGTTGTCGAAGTTGTCAGATATTGCTCCGAATATGGAATGTTTTGGCAGAGCAAGCAAATTTTCATCTAACGAAAGCTATGGTTACTCGAAAGGTCAAGGGGGAGTAGCAATTTTATGGGATAATAGATTACAAAGTATAATGCCACTAGTACAAATTAAACACGATAGGATCTGTGGCATACGCCTACAGAATGAGAGCTCTGCCGTAATTAATATTTTCTGTATATACTTGCCAGCGAGGGGTTGTGATGAAGATATTGCAACCACATTAGACGAACTAGGTGCCATACTTGATAGTACCGAGATAGGTAGCCATAACGTGCTATGTGGGGACATGAATGCGGATCTGGGTGTCAAAGGGGGACCTAAGTCAAAGAAGATCCCTGATAAACGTGGTATGCTATTGTATAATTTTGTAGATAAGTATAGTCTTACCGCAGCTAACCTAGGCAAGGAAGCCCTTGGCCCAGTCAATACACATTACGGGCCAACGGGTACCACCTGTATTGACTATGTACTAATTCCTAGCTACCTTATGGAATTTGTAACCTTTTGCTCTACTTTAGATTACGATCCTCTCAACACCTCTGATCACTTACCTGTAACAGTATCCATTAGGCTAGGTACGATCCCTAGAGGCAGTACAGAAGGAGTGCTGACTGATAAGATCCGATGGGACAAATTGGACCATGATGCCAAGTTTTTGAAATATGAAGCCCCTTTAGGAAATAATATACATGACCTGTTGGAGAGTATAGCGGGCCTAGACCCCACACCAGAATTAATCGATGATAGCATTGAGAAGATAGTAAGTTTGATTAAACATCATGATCAACAAATCCCAAGATCTCGTTTTAAGAGGAACATTAAGTCCTTTTGGTGTAACGAATTGAATGAGTTAAAAAGATTGAAAATCGTGGCATACAAGGCATGGTGCCATGGTGGCAGACCCCACGATGTAACAAATCCCCTATACATTAACAACAAGGATGCTAAGAGAAACTTTCGGAGACGCATTAAACGAATTTCAAAAGAGCATGATGAGAAAGTAATATCGGATGCCCTTAAAAGATCGGAATTAGATCGTTCTGTTTTCTGGAAAATTCTCAAAAGGGAGAGGGACGGCCCGAAGGTTAAGACACCATCTATTAAGAACTCCCAAGGCAAAATAGTGCATAATATAGATGAAATACTGCTAGTCTGGGAGAAGCACTTCAGTGCCCTGGGTACCCCTGTCCAATCTCCTAACTTTGACAAAGTCCACTATGACGAGGTGACAAGTAAGGTCAAATGTTGGTTAGGTGGAAGTGATATCGACGATTTCAGTAGAGATAGAATCACGGTCAAAGAAGTTCAAAAGGGCATCACCACCCCTAACTCCGGTAAAACCCCTGGGATGGATGGAGTTACTAAAGAACATCTTATGTACGCCGGTAGGAGGATGGTTGATTTTCTAGTCTTAGTTTTTAATTGGATAGTTCAAGTAGAGTATATTCCTAAAAATTTTCGCCGTGGAGTGCAGATTCCTCTATACAAAGGGAAAAATACACCTATTGTAGAGGTTAACAACTATAGAGGAATCACACTACTAAGCACCTTTAATAAATTGTTTGAAATAGTTTTTTGGAAAAGAATAGAAACATGGTGGACCGACTCAGGTGTCCTCTCCAGACTCCAAGGAGCATGCAGAAAGGGCGTTTCGTGCGTTCATACTGCAATGCTCTTGCAGGAGACCATCTCTTCATTCACCCATCAAGGCAAAAAGGTCTTCGTTACATATCTAGATGTATCGAAGGCCTTTGATGGTGTCTGGATAGATGGTCTCTTCTTTCGTCTCTGGCAGGTTGGAATCAGGGGAAGGACATGGAGACTCCTTTATTTGACGTATATAGATTTTAAATGCCGGGTGAGGGTCCAAGGGCAAATGTCCAATTGGTACACCCTATACTGTGGGATCCATCAGGGAGGTTACCTCTCCCTGATGAAGTATTTAGCTTTCATTAATACTCTGCTTGTAAATCTTGAGGAGAGTGGTCTCTGTTGCACAATAGGAGGTTTGAATTTGTCCCCCCTTGGCTATGCCGACGATGTAGCTGCTGCCAGTTTAGGTAAGAATAGTACCGACCAGATCCTAGATCTAGCATTTAGACACAGCTGTAAATGGCGGTACCAATTCAACCCGAAGAAAAGTGCTGTCTTGGTATATGGGGAAGGGGTAAACGAACAAAAATCGAACTCTAACCACAGGGTTTATAGACTGGGTAGAGACCCTATTAAGGAACAGGTCACATATGAACATTTAGGTCTACTAAACTATGTTAATGAAAGCGTTAACAATAGGTTAACAGTGAAAATCAGTAAAGGTAGAAAAGCCCTAAATGCGGCGGCAGGTATTGAGCTTAAACCAGGGGGTCTCACGATCCATGCGTGCAGTATCTTATTTTGGGCGATGGTAGTACCTATTATAACGTTTTCATGTGAACTTTGGGTCTTAAACGACAATGACGTAAAGTTGTTGGAAGATTTCCAAAGATACGCTGGCCGCCTGATCCAACGATTCCCGTATAGGTCCCCTATTGAGACAAGCTATGCGGGACTTGGCTGGATTAGGTTGGAAATATTCATATATGTGAAGAAAGTTTTATTTGTCCGGGGTATAGCAATTTTACCTGATGACGTCATCTATAAACAAATTTTTGTATACAGGTTGAGTCAATATGAAGCAAATAAAACAATTTCATGTGAAAATAAGTACCTCAGCCCCATTTTCGATATTATCAGGATAGTTGATCTCTTTGGGCTCTACAAAGAGATGAAAGAAATGTTGACAGGAGTACGGTTCTACAGCAAGAGCCAATGGAAAGAAGTTGTATGGAAACGGGCTTGGGATATTGATAATCAGGACTGGGAGATAAGATCATCCCTTTTCAGAAGTACAAAAACGTTAAGTACAGTATCAGATAATGGTAGACTTTTAATATGGTGGCAACTTGCGGATTTAACACCGGAAATTATGAAACAGTGTGAGGTCATGGCTAAGGTGGTTTGTAAAGCCAGTAACCTCAAATCAGGTTGTTATCAATTTAGAAATGACCCGATAAGAAGAACTTATTGCGAAATGTGCAACGATTTCTCTAACGAAGACGCTAGGCACATTTTATTACATTGTCCAGCACTAAATGAACTGAGGCATGAATTATTTAATGATATTGCTCAAATAGAGCTAGAAAGTGATTCAGTGATATTACGAACACACGATGAAATCCTATCAACTTTATTAGGTAGAATACAACCGGACATTGGAATTGACACTCAAGTTAAATTCCTTACGACTGTTGCGAAATGCTTCTTTAAGATGTATTTGTATGTCCTAAAGGAGCGAAAAGGAGTAGGCTAACGTCTACACATGTGTCACAGGTAGATCCAATAGAGTATATTTTATTTATTTTTTTCCTACGTGTACTTCTGCTAATTATCTCCTCCTGAGGTTATAAATATAAGTAGAATACACACCTTTAAAAGTAGTCCAATTTTTTATATAAAAATGAATGTTACTATAATAGCATACAATCCTCTAAGGGCAGATATTATCTTATTATCTGAACCCCCGCTTATTATGTACTAACGTTAAAATGCTATGTTTTTTCTTGACAGAGCGGTACAAATATCATTATATATGTTTCAGTTACGTTTTACCTTTAAGAAGCGCTTTCCGTACTAGTGAATTTATATCTTAGGTACTTTTACGAATAATCCCTTCTCTAAATACGCACTTAATGCGCACTAGAAGATCAGAAGGGAAATATGCGAAATACAATTTACAGCCAGAAAAAAAAATAAAAAAAATGGCAGATTACTCTCTCTACCACCTTAGACTGTCAGAATATTTTTCATCATCTTTTGAACATTAAGGTAAACTACAAACTGGCAGCAAAAAAATACGGGCAGATACCCTATGTATTTGAACCCACAAATATCTTGTATTAATTACCATATTTTATTTTTTCATTATATTGTACTTTTTTGTATCGTACTTTTACGCCGTCGCGCGTAGTAAATAAACATACATACATACAATAGTTGGCAACGGGCAAATTTTACCATGGGACCTAATGAGCAAAATCAACAGACACAAATTTGAGACAAAAAGTATGTTCATACACGCGGTGCTGCAAAGAGGTTTGCCAAGTTTTGAAAGCAAAAACGAACTTTTTGTGGGAAAAAAGAGGAAAAAGCGGTTAGCCAACTCAAGTCAGACAGACTGTAGGGGGGCACGCCAGGTGAGCCCTCCCCCCTGGATCCGCCTATAAAGCCAGAAATATCGAGCTGCGCAAGCATTTAAAGCTTTGAAATTGTGAAAATCATGAAATCCGAATCTATGCACACTCTTCCTTGCCATGCCAATATCATATAAAGAAAAGTAAAAAATATTTAATAAAGCTGCCGCTCGGCCTTTGCGCTTTTTGGAAGCGCGAATTTTTTGTCCTTTTTTCATGGGCGTATCAGCGCCCATGACTATGAGTCGCTCCTCAGAGGGCGAGCTAAATCTCGTAGGCCGCTTCCGGTCTCGCTCAGAATCGCGAGATCAGAAGACGCTCCCACGCAATGTGATTGTTGCGTGTTTCTGAACGTGCAACAATCACATCACGTGAACTAGTCACAGCTTGCCGTAATTGGGTCACGGATCACAAAGTGCAGTATTACTTTGACCGTGACCCTGAGCGGCAATAATTTGATGCTGGCATGGCCAAGAAGCGAGCACGAAGCTTTGGATGATTTTGTGTTTTTCCGTTCTGGCCAAGAGATAGCACAGATTGCCGTAAAATAAATCGCATACACATTATTAGGAACCTACATTTTGGGACCGATTTCAAAGCAAATTAATGGCCAAATGGAATAGATTGTGGCGATTCTAACGACTTAAATTGCATTAAAATTGACCCACGGAATGGCGAGCAATTTTTTTTATCGTGAACGTACATTGTCGTCTGTATGCGTATCTGAGAAAGATCGCTCAGAAGAGCCTGTCAACTCATCAGCTTTTCCTGGGACAAAACTAAGTATCTATATATCTGTTTTCGCGTTATGGTCTAGTGAAATTTGAAAATGAAAGATAAAAGATACTTGTAATGGAGAAAAAAAATGAAAACAATGTGAAATGAAATTGGAAACGATAAAACTAATAAAAGATCAGCTACAATAGGGAATAGTTCATGCAACAAAGGCTTTTTTAAGTCTATAGGCAGAGAACTGAACATCGGGAAAAACAAATGTGGAGAAATTTTCAAAACTATAACATGTGGTAAGAGCAAAAAGCAAACTTAGATTTAAAAAACTCCCCGCCCATGACTTTGCCCCTTTTCAAAAGGGCAAATTATTACAAACATGAGACACTGACGCATGCAGTTGTTGTTGTTTTTATTCCAACAATATAACAAAGCCTTTGTTGACGGCGGTGTTTTTGGCTCTGGATGACGTGCGTACTATTCATATACGCAACAATGGGACATACGCAACAATGAAGGACGGTGACGTCAGACCCTCGCCATTCCAAGTAATATTAAACGCATGGTATGGCATTCGACAAGGTGACAGTGGCATATAAAACTTGAAATACATTTAAATCCATTTAAAATATACCCCACATTCAGAAATCCAATAAACGTTTGCATATGCAAAGCATAGGTGAACAGAGTGGAATGTGAATTGAATTTAAACCAATCAGGTTTCAGATCTTCACGTAAGGTGAAATAGCATAAAAGGAGGGCTGTTTGTTGATACCTTGGTACTTTTGTCATAATTACGATGAACCTTTGGTATGTCATGTATTGAATAGGCAGACTACCCGGGAAATCACCACACTCCATAAAACCAAGTGACTCGGGGGTCTACAGTACAGGCATTGAATTACTGCACCAGTCGACCGGACGTCTGCCAATGCATGGTTGTACAAACACCTAAGGACAACATATCAAGAAAATAATAAACCAAGCCCATCGATGAACCGCATAACTTGTCAATCAAAGCTACATTCAGTTGTGAGGCCATCCATACATCCGTGACCTGGAAACTTGGTGGCAATCGACGTGCGGTCGTGTATTATGACCGGGTTGCCCACGAATTTAGTGCAGGAATTAAATGTCGGCACTGTACTTCCAAAGCCGAGTGATTTAATGCATTACTACAGACCGCTCGCCATATCGTGTCACGATTGCAGCTCGATGCACATGGGAAGGTTGAATATGACCTGGGATTTGGAGATGGTTTTCCCGGAGAATCCATATTCATCCAACGCTAACAACTACCGTCATTAAACAGTGCAGTCAATAAACATACAATACAATTAAAAAAATAAAAGATGAATAAAAAAAATAAGATTTTCATAATCGGGCCTCGAAGTTTTTAGTTTCCAATAAATCATGTAAAAAAAGTCTTTAGTTTCCTACCTGCCAGAGAGGTGGCGCTGGCGTCGCTCCGCTGCATATTCATGGGCGCGATCAGGCTCCATTGGTTGTTCTTCGGCGTGTATCGCTCCGCGGTGTTTTGACGCACGTGTCCGTCGAATCCACCCATGGCGTAGATAGCGCCCTCAAGAACGCTGACGCTGACGTAACACCTGCAGAAAATAACCCACGCATGCGCTGAAGTTCCTCTTGAATTAGCCGTTAAGGATACATGATACTTTTAACAATAGCGTGAGAATTAGTAATGATAATATAAACTTCTTGAATGAGTTTTTTGTCAAGAAGTTTTGAGGAGGCTATTCTCCATATATAAGATCACAACTTTTATTCTAAAGTTGGTTTATTCCACTCCTGTTTTACATAATCTAATTTTAAAATTGCCAGCGTTCAAACCCAATTTGGGCCAAGATATTTTGGCACAAAACACGGCGTTGGAAAATAATAATAACACATTACTATGGCAACGTGCTATAACATATCACCTTTGCTGCTAGCAATGTATCTCTCTGCCTAAAATGGTGATGCAATTACAGGAGGGACTTCCCCTTCAGCCGAGAGATACGAGCATTGCCCCCCCCCCCCCCCCCCCCCCCATTTACTATCTTACAGCCAACCCAAGGGACTAGTATTCAAAGCTGCATTATCATTACAGCGGAATAAGTAACGGATAAACGAAATCCCAATTCAACGTACACATTCTTAACCCTTATGCTGGTGGTGGCTAATTTTGCCAATAAAAATAATATGCAAAAAGCTGAAAAGGACTGAAACCCTGGCATATGGGTACTCATCTGAGAGTGCTCAGTGAGAGCTATCTAATGGATACCAACAAGATAAAGTTTAGAGGGTTTTAAAAAATCCTTTTATCCTTGTGCTTTGACCAAATGTAGCCTTCATTGGAAGGGTTAAGTGTTCAAAATCGTTGTCTGTATCTATGATAATTTTGACAATAACATAGGAATTAAGAATCGATTCATGAAATATTTGAAGTGATTTTTTAGTAGCTTTCTTATCAAAATTACTCTTCCAAATGTTTAGGCAGCTGTGCCTTTGCCTGTATGAATTTAGGAATGTTACTTTTGGCCCTTGAAAGGCTGCTTTTGGCCCCTGAAATGCTGCTTTTGGCCCCTAAAAGTTATTGAGTTTGAGAAATTACCTGCGTGCGTTCATAGGGGCCACCTCACCCCATTGCTTGATGACCGGGTCAAAACAGCGGACACTGTTGAAATAGTCCATGCCGTCAAAGCCGCCGATGACGTAGATTCTATTGTTTAGGCTAGCGCAGCCATGGTAGGCGCGAGGACCTAACAGGGGAAAACAGTGAATATATTTATTAGTTGTCAATAACGTAGCATTTTACACATGTTACAATTTACATGTATAAAACAATCAATAATGGTAAGTTTCACACGCAAGAAACAAAACGTACAGTAGAGACATTTAATTCCTGCACCAGTCGACCGGACGTCTGCCAGTGCCTGATGTTAAAAACAAACAGAGATAACATGTCAAAAAAATGAGCCAAGCACACCAATGACCCACGCAGCTTGCAACTCAAAGCTACGTTTAGCTGTGAGGTCATCTGTGCATCCATGCTCATGAAACGGGGGGTAATCGGGCGCGCGGTCGTGAATTATGCCTGGGCTGCCCATGCATTAGGTGCAGAAAGCAAATGTCGGCACTTAAAGGAAAAACATAATAGGATACATTTCCCCAATATTTGATAGCTGTAAATAGAGGGATGTAATCGCGACCACTCCATCTAGCGGCTAATGTTACTGTTTGCAAGAATTGTGACTGCCAACACATAGCTAATGATGTATTTCTCGTACACTACAGACATTTAATTCCTGCAGCAGTCACCCGGACGTCTGCCAGTGCCTGGTTGTACAAACACTCATGAATGACATGCCAGAAAGAATAAGCCAGAATATCATTGGCCCACGTAGCTTGCGAAAGCCCAGGAAAATGTGTGGCAATCGGGCGTGCGGTCATGTATTATGTCCGGGCTGTCCACGCATTTGGTGCAGGAATTGAATGTCGGCAATGTACACTTTTGTGGATGTCGAATTATCCCTTTTTTGTACTAGCTAACGTGAAAATGATTCCCATTGATAGTTTTTAGGGACTCTAGTGCTACTTTCAGGGACCAATGTTGATAATTGGAGAAGATTTTGCCCAGATCCACTGGCTATCAGAATTTTTATAAAAAGCAATTCAGGTGGGGCAGGTGAGAATATTGCCAGTCTCTTGCATTTTGCCAGTGAATTTCACTAGGGATTTTAACTCCTAAAACAATATACCTAGTTAATCATTATGGCAAAAAACGTGACACCGACCAAAATTCCATGACGCCTGTTCTTATCAGTTAGCCTATAAGGCGATGACGATCACCTTATATTAGGAGAGTCTAGGACAAATGTTATAACATATATTGCGCCATAGAGCTATAGACACACACTGCAACAGTAATGAAGTACTTGCATACAAAGTAAATACATCAAATTGATTCTCATCAAGTTCGACATAATATGTACGTTTGATTGGTAAAACCATTACATTACATTACATTGTGAAGTATAAATGGAATCACAATTACAGTCGCTAACGCTTATGCTACTGACGGCTAATTTGGCCAATACAAAAGGATGCAAAACCGCTGAAAATTGACTGACACCCAGGCACATAGGTAATCATCGGAGAATACATAGTGAGAGCTATCTAATGAATACCAACATGACAGGGTTTAGATGGTTATCAACAATCTCTGTGTTTTGGGAGAAGGTAGCCTCAGCATTGTAAGGATTAATTCGTAATGGATTCGGTATCATTTGCCCATTTTTTTAAATTACAAACCTTGATCTGTTGTTTCACACATAACCCATCTGTCGGCCCTTGTATCATAGGTTTCCACGACATTTGTGGGACTTCCGCCGCTCCAGCCTCCCACGGCAAACAGAATCTCGTGCGGAACTCTCGGTCGCGCGAGAGGATGAGTCAAATCGACTTCTTTTTCTTCGTCCATGTCAAGATCGTAAAGAAACTTTAGGGTGTCAATCACCAAGGGTTTGCATTCCTCGTTAGCCTGAACGTAAGGGTGAGCTTTGACTTTCTCGACAAAATATTGTGTGCTCAGAAGTCCTAATCGGACACATCGGAGTAGGCTTGCGATCATCGGTTTCCTCGCCTCGACATCGTGGTCGACCCATCGCATGACCGCATCGAAGACCATCTCTTCGTTTTTTACATTTAGCTCATCGGTGTCCAGGATCTCACGAACAGCCTCCAAATCCAACTGGAGGTATTCGTTGCTGTTGACTGCGACATCTGAGAAATTCTGCATTATATATTTGTGCGCAGCTCGTTCCAAATTGTGGCAAAAATACTGCCGGGCGAAGAATCGAATGCCGATGCAATTTTCAGAAGCGATCTGTTTCATGAGGAAGTCGGAGCAGGCCTTGATGAGTCCTAGCACGTGGAACTGGTCCGCGACCGGTAGAAGGCGCTCGACATTCTTGTCGTTGATGTCAGTTTCTCTGGTGTAGGCGTAATCGACAATGACCTTAAGCATGTCAGCCGGCACGTTTGGGATGTAGATTTCACGCTGCGACGTCTCGTTCATTCCATTGGTGAAAAGCGCGCGAAAGTAGGGACTGCACGCGGACATTATGGCGCGATGCACTTGGAATTCGCCGTCGTCTACGCGCAAAACCGCGTCGCAAAGTTGTCCAGTTTGACGCAACTCATTTAAGACGTTACACGCTTGAACACTTATCTTTCTTTCCACAAGGGGGGAGTCTCTACCCATCCCTTCCGCCATTTTATCTCCTTGGCCAAGCAGGAAAAGAAAAACTTCGCAGACACGTCTTACGTCTCCTACTCTCTATTGACCATTCCCTAGCGACAGATCCTTGACAACGAGATTTGTTCTATGACGTCATTACCCCCGCGAGATTACCCATTGTTGTCAGGCAGTGCCGATAGAGGGCAGCCCATTTGGCATTGTTGTATCGTTTCGTCGGCAACAAACAATGGTACAAACATATCGATTGTTGCCGTTTCGTTTGTTAAAATACTACCCATAGCAGAGTATTCCGATCATTGTATATAAATGCAATGTGATTTGGCCGTTGATATTCATACATTAGTAAAGGGAAAGACTTTTACTTCAGATAATAAAGAATGAGATGTCGATGCAGAAAAAAAATCTGTTATTAAATCATTGTTAAAGCATTGGAACAGTAGAAGTTTTGCTTAGGTTGGACAAGTAACAGTCAACCAATTCTAACCCTTATGCTGCGGGTGGCTAATTTTGTCAATACAAAATGATGCAAAAAAAACTGAAAAATGACTGAAACCCTGGCCATTGGGTATTCTTCTGTTAGTGCTCGGCGAGAGCTTTACAATGAATGGCAACATGACAGGGTTTAGATGGTTTTCAAAACATTTTGCATTTTTCGGCCATGGACCAAAGTAGTCTCAGCATGGGATAGGGCTAATGTTAAAGCCGCGAAAAATACATTTGCGCAAAAATTTCAGGCGGTTCCGTATTACCTTCTGGATATCTCAGTGAACAATATTTTGAAAAAGTAAGACAATCGAATTTCTGGGTAAGGAACTTTGAAGTCAGCAACATCAAAAGAACGATTTAAGAAATTCAGCTTTCTTAACCTAAGCCCATCGGTACGATGGGGCAGCTGTGAACGGCGGGAAAAATGCTCCACTGTTTTTTCCAAAAACAGTGGAAAAAATTTGAAACCTGGTTATCTGTCTCCCTTTACCACTTCCAAGGGAGGACTCATTATTTGAATTTAATGCTATGCAGTGACCAATATGGCAAGTAAAAGTGGACAAAAAGGACATTTTTGAATATTCATAATAATACTAAATATTCATAAATGAATCACGAGTATTCATAATTCACTTATGAATTGCGAATATTCATGATTCATTATGAATATTCGTAATTCGTAGTCTTATGGGGAGGCTAAATGAAACGGTTGAGAATTTATTTTTTCTGCTGTTTTTTGGAAATACAGCGGATTTTTCATTCTGCCGTTCACACCTGCACCATCGTAGGTTGGTGCAACTGATTCCCTACATATTAAGAATATCCTAATAGTAAATTAAAGCCTCTACCTAGTGTTGATACATTGATGGGGCCAGGACTGTTCACAATGTTAAATCTAGTGAAATCCTTCTCATTCAGCCATAAAGAGCTTTCAAAGCTTTCAAATCTACTTCAACCATACCTTGTAGCTCTTTTAGTTGACAGAGTATCCATGCAATTAATTATTCAAGCTACATTATCACCAGTTTTATCAACAAAGTCAGGTTAAGAATCATTTTGATAAACATATTTGCCTGCCTCACCGTGCTGCCACCACGTGAGAAAGACATAAACTAAAGCCAGGCGGCGTATTGTAAGGGCAAAGGTTTTCGGTTTATAGTCTTGTATCCACCGAAATGTTCAAACTACCTCCTCCCCTAGCAGGCCTGTACACACGGACACCATTTCAATCCCCGAGGGATATTCCAGAGCAGCTGGCAGCATATAGCACGCAAGCTCTGAGCACTGCCTTATTACCCATTTTTGCAGCTGGGTAGACTGAGGCAATATGGAATAAACTGTCTTGTCCAAGGACAAACTAAAGTGCCGAGGCCGGGAATTGAACCAGCGACCTACTGATTACTAGTCCAACAACTAACCAACTGAGCTACTTTGTCCCCAGACATCACATCCTGTAACACTAGATAACGGCGTTTGACCGAGGGCCAATATTAAACTGTGGAAGGAGTGACATCAGGAGTTAATGTTCAATCATGTGATATAAATGGAGCGTCTTTATTGGAGAAAACATTTGAAGCAATGATGAAATAAATGAATATTTATTGAATTGGTAAATTCCTAGATTTTTGGAGTAAAGGCAAAATAACTTTCATTATTGAGTCAAGTTCTACCTTAAAGGGAACAATCTAACAATAACAGTGCAGACATTTAGAATCTTAACCTGTATATACCTCAAATAAGTATGCTCTGTTGTCCTATTACATACTGTAAATCATTTAAGTACAGCGGGAACAATAATATAGCGATACTAGCGCTTTGCCAATATGCACTATTGTAAAATTTCCATCTTTATTAAATTCTTAATTGAACTTGCTGCTGCTGTTCTCGTTCACCGCTATACTTAGATCACGCTAGCTAGGACTGTACTGTAATTGCGCTATATAATGTTCACGCAATATTTAAGTGATTTACAGTAGTCCTATTTCACATGTTTCATGTGATCGAAATAAACTATTTGAAGGAGAGTTGTTCGTAATGTCCTGATTGACATTTCCCCATCAAATATTTTCTTAACTATGCTTTTACCTGCAAGATTTCATCAAAGATGCCAGGCTGGTTTGGGCTGCTGTGAGCATTAATGGGTTAAGAGTATCACCGCTTAGACTTATCATATCATGAACTTTACAATCTATATTTTTAAAGACATAAAGCAGGGTAAGAAAAGATAACCTATATAAAGGGTATAACGACTCAATCGTTATATCCTGAACTCTACAATATTTATCTTTAAATACAAAGCAAGGCGAATTGTATTAGCCAATCTAAGGGTTTTAATACCTTGATGTTTTCTACCCTGTCCTCTACCATCACCATTTTACTTTAAGTCATTGAAACCTAAAGTGCCGACAATAAATTCCTGCACTAAATGCGTGGACAGCCCGGGCATAACACACGACCGCACGCCATATTGCAATCTGGTTTCCTGGGCATATATGCTTGGATGACCTCACAACTGAGTGTAGCTTTGATTCGCAAGCTACTTGAGTCATTGATGTGGTTGGCTTATTTTTTGACATGTTATCCATGGGTGTTTGTACAACCAGATGCTGGCAGACGTCCGGTTGACTAGAGCAGGAATTAAATGTCTGTACTGTAAAGGTGTGGCTTTATATCCACACTAATTGTAGAATTAGACGAATAGCCAAACACTCACCCGAGTCTGGATTTTACTCTCCAAATTGGAAAACATATACATGTATGTTCACATCTTGTAAAATATTGTGGTCAGGATCAATAAAATATCTACCAACACTGCGATTATAAGATTGTGAAACCTGAATGTTCACACATTAATTTGCGTAGTGTTTTTTATCTTTTTATGTCCCAAACATTGGTTAGAGCAACTTTTACGTGAAATCAAATAAAGGATATTGTTGGTCTCGCAATTACAATTTCTAATACTGTCATATTTATCTACATGACCATTTTCCAGTTGTACTGTGACATCTAAAAAGTGAACCTCGGTGGGTGTTTTAATCTCGCCCAGAGAAGAAATTCTAGTGTTGGATTAATGCAGCAATAGAAACAGGATACTGGAATGTATACAATAAACGGTGAGAATGCAACCAAAACCCTTCTGATACAATATTGACATTTAACTCCTGCACTAAATGAGTGGGCAGCCCAGGCATACTAAAACAACTACACGACCGGTTGCCACCATGTTTCCTTGGCATGCATGCATCGATGACCTCACAACAGAACGTAACTTTGATTCACAAGCTACCTAGGTCATTGATGTGCTTGGCTAATTTCGTGACATATTCTCCATTAGTGTTTATACAACCAGGCACTAGCAGACGTCCGGTCGACTGGTGCAGGAATTAAATGACTGTACTGTAGAGACATATCAAATAAAAAGAACAGTAAGTGCACTATACTGGTACAATAAACTTCGGTAAGGGGATAATGGAAATATCAATTTCTCACACTTAGAGTAAAAATACAGGCAACTCTGCTTAATCCGGACTGGTGCGGACCCTAAATTTCCTTCCGGATTAGTCAAAAGCTGGATTATGCCTATAGGAATTATATGTATAGGAAGGGACTGAGACCTTTCAATCTGTCCTGTTCAGACGAAAATCCGGATTACACATGTCCGGATTAAGCAGAGTTACCTGTAATTTGTAATTACATGCTGTTCTTATTTCCAGCTTGGACACTTATCATAGGATAAAGTGTTTATTTTCTCTTGGTGGGCGTTATAAATTCAGCATTGCCTCAGGTTAGAAAGTGCATTGGTGTTGGAATCCACATATATCAGAATAAAACTCCCCTATTTTTTCCTTCATACAAAATTTCATCAATATTTCACTGCCTCATGTGATGCACTACACATTACAATGCACAATTTCTGGCCTATTCTAAAGTTTCATATTCTTCTGCCTCTTCCTATGATGACTTTTAGTGACTATGAAAAGGCTTTTGTGGTTTTAGCTGTCTCATCCAGAGGGAGCCACTTACTGGATCCTCCAGAAAATATGCATGTGTTGACCTAGGAAACCAGCGTGGAACCATGAGATCACATAGACGCTAATTTCCTGTGGAATCTATGGATGATATCAGGGACATCAGTTTCCGAAATGTACTACAAAACCATCCGAGATGAAATTGGTACAAACTACTTTTGTGACGGCTTAGATACAAGGTTATGACTTGTATTTCGTCCCTGGACCGATGATGCAAGCTGGTCAAATTTGCCACGCAATTTTTTTTGCAGACTAGAGTAACCTTTTCCCCGTTCGTGAAGATAATTAGAAATTCGACACCCCCTCCTGCCAGAAATCATATCTAATCTTATGGGGTAAAATAATTGAGAATTCGACCCCTTCCCCCCCAAGAAATTCTTCCCTTCCTCCCCTACCCCCACTCCCTCAAATGGAACAGCCCTTAGATCCCCATATGCTCATGCTGTTTATGTCTTTCTACTATTGAGGGGGAAATTGTTTTGCTATCATGTTTCCAAACAAGAGGGTGTGTGTCATATGTCACGTTACGTCACGGCACTTCAGTCATATTAATCATTGGTTATCATTAGGGGGCATAATGAGATAAAGACATGTCTGCCTGCAAAAACATTTATTTATCTAAAATCCAAAAACCAACTGTATTACATAAGTCTCAAACAATCTCCCAACACCCACATACAAAAATACATATTATAGTCATATATCAGTACCTGATATTTTACTGATTTAAACATACAACAACCGGGCACAGCAGTGGAGTGCAGTCATGTAGCCTAGGACTGTGAACCTGTCAATCAGGAACCAACATTGTAAAAGCCTGTTTGTTTAAGAGTGTCAAGGCTTGGTTCAAACAGAACTAAATTATGTTAGTTCAGGCGCTGCCTGTCAAAGCCTATAGCCTAAAATGGGCTAAAATGCAACAACTTAACAAAAGTTTCTTCATATTTATCAGATCTTTCCCCTGCCACATGACTGCTTGATATAACATAATGCTTTAACGTTTGCCCTAACTGAAAGATCACATTGCCTCAGAGGCTATAATATAATTACATGAAAGTTATATGGTAAGGTGAGCATGCTAGGTGTGCGTGGCATCACAAACAGATCACTTCAAACGAAAAAACACAAACGATTTATTTCAACACACAGCATAAAAAAGAGATAATGGACTTAATCTTCAAACTAATGTTAAGTAGAAAACTACCAATATTTCTCCTTCAAGGATGTTGTAAAAGTATGCTTAATTCCCAAGATAAACATCATAAACATCATAGATCCAGACAAGGTTAATAAGATGAACTCCCAAGCATGAACCAGTGTACACTATCACGTTCATGTACTTTCCGCCCGAATACCGATAAACCCACCTTTAGCATGGACCACTCACCCATACCAAAATACTGTGTTATGCATAGCACAAGAATATGCATATTTCTTTCAAAAGTTATGGAAATCTAAACGAAGCGTATGTCCATTGTCGTGTGCACTACATATGCATAAGTTTCCCTAAAAATGTGAGAAAGATACCGAAATAAATATGTGAAAAAACAAGAAGGAAATAGATAGAGTTCCGACGAAACAAGGGAAAGAGGTTTTGCATAATTTTCTCATAGGAACCACAGAATTCTTTCTTTCCTCCTTGTTTTTTATGCATAATCTATGCATGTTTTGCTGAACGCGAAATATGCATAACATTTTTTTCATGTTTTTTTACTTGTTTCCTGACTCTTTTCTGAGGGTATTATTCGTGATTCCCACCTCTCAAGGGGCTAGAAGTTCATAAGTTTTCCAAAATGTATGCATAGAAAGGGCATAATTTCGAAATAATTATGCCTTTAAATGTTTATGTCTGGACTTATAGTCTTTTCATGCGGGAGACGAGTATAATAAGATGAATTCCCACGCATGAGTCCGTGTACACTACCACGTTCTTGTAAACGTAAACCTCATAAACCCGCCTAGGCTGAACCTTTTTACTTACATCGACAACATCCATTTACTAAATCAGGTAGGTTTATTAGCCTATTTACAATTGAGTTAGCGTACCTTTTTTATTGGCGTCATTGTACTTTCCGCCCCAGTAATCATACACCCGCCTAGGCATGAACATCTTTACTTCGTGGGACAAACTAGCTCAGGGGCACTTTGGTCTGTACTTGTGCAAGACAGTTTATTTCAATTTGCCTCAGTCTACCCAGCTGCAAAATGGGTATCTAGCATTAAGGTGCTTCAGTGTAGCTTACATGTCCGTTATCACGCATTATATCAGAGGTTCCATGTAATACATAGGTGCAGGGCACGTAGACACCCAACACGTCTGAAAACCATAACATTTAACTTCTGGATAGTGCCAAACATAAGAAAATATTGATCAAAATAAAGGGAAAATGACAGCACCCGAACCTTTTTATTTGATGAGCTTACTATGCATCACTAAGAAATTTGAAGGTGATTACAGGTTTTTGTGTAACCATACCTTGAGGCATAACACAAAATACACTAATATTATACTGGCATCTCTATACAATTCATGCCTT